>JADLZN010008590.1:0-272651 GCA_018155175.1 Sinocyclocheilus anophthalmus | reverse complement strand
TTGACCTGAATAGGATATCAAGGACAACTGAACTATAGGCACCGTGACGGATCATACAGCACATTTGGTTATGATGAATCGAACACATGGTGAGTTTCTTGCTGTTCTTCTAGTCTTGTGTGTCGTCCGTTGTAGCACCAAGTTTGTACGTTCTGTTTGTCAAGAAATTTCCTCCATGACCAGGTTGACTGCCTTTGTCCTGAGATCTTTTGGCCTAGCGAGGCGTTTCATCTTCATCGATCCAAATGTCCTTCGGAGTGCAAAGGATTGGTTGATCAGCAAGCAGGGTTCAGACGGCTGTTTCGTGCAGCAGGGAACTCTGTACCACTATGAAATGAAGGTGGTCACATGTTTCTTCAAATGTGCTGTAATCTATAGATTCAAGGGCCCAGACGTTCTTCTAAATCAATATACTGGTGTATTTTAGGGTGGAGTTGATGATAACGTAACCATGACTGCATACATCACTGCGTCACTGCTTGAACTAGACGTCCCTGTCACGGTAAAAATGTCACCAGAAGTTGTACAAGCTCCTTGTAAATGACCTTCCCGTTCTGGATGTAGTCTGACATCTGTTTGATTTCAGGATCCTGTCATCACCAGCGCTCTGTCATGCTTAAGATCTGTCTTTGGGAACCTGGAAAACACTTACGCCACTGCTCTGCTTGCCTACACTTTCAGTCTGGTTGGAGAGACCAGCACTCGATCACAGCTTTTAACTATTCTGGACAACCGTGCCATTTCTGAAGGTGAGATTTATCAGTCTCTTGTTTGAGGTGTTCATCAGGTTCTTTGGCATCAACTTTCTTGCCTCCATCTCATCCTAAGGCACTAAGCTCCACTGGTCTCAGACTTCATCTGGTGATACTCTGGCAGTGGAGATCAGCTCATATGTGCTGCTAGCAGTTCTGTCTGTACAGCCTCTCACGACAGCTGCTCTGAGCTATGCTAACCGCATTGTCAACTGGCTTGTGGTCAAGCAGAATCCCTATGGAGGCTTTTCCTCCACCCAGGTGACTCTGACCACCAAAGATGAGTGCAATCCTCCATATACGAGTGGTGTTTAATTGCATACAGTGCTGCTTGAAAGTTTGTGAACCCGTTTCTGTATTTCTCAATAATTATGACCCAAAACTTTTTTGCATGAGTCTTGAAAGTAGACCAGGAGAACCCAATCAAACAAATGAGACAAAAAAGAGTTATTTATTTATTCAGGAAAATTATCCAATATTATATATCTGTGAGTGGCAAAAGTATGTGCATCTCTAGAATTAAAGGTCTTTGCACACTGAGTCTGAAATTTTCATGTTAAAAAATAAATACGACCTCACATTGTGTCAGTCACGTTTACACACTGCGCCCGAAACTTTTCATCATAAAAAATGTCGGACCAAGTTCGATTTTCTGCGTTTTCGCATCCGTAGTAAGCATTTTCATAAAGTATGAATATGAAAAAAAAACTCATATGAACATTTCGGACTCGCTGTGTAAGGACCTTAACTGTTAATTTGAATGTGAATTTAGAGTCCATCAGGTGTCATTGCCTGCTCTTTTTTTTTATTTATTTAGAGAACAGATGTCTGTCAACGTTTGATCATGATTGTGGAAGTGAATCAGGGCACAACAAGGAGATCTCCGAGGGACCTAGAAAGAGTGGTGTTGTGATCAGGTGGAAACGTTACAAACCATCTCTATAGAGTTTTTTTTTAGGCACTCCAGAAATCCACAGGCAGCCAGATGTGGATAATGAACAACTGTTTACCCTCCTAGGATGGCCGCCCAACAAAGATCCTCCAAAAGCAAGCGTTAATGGTCTGCGAGGTTGTATAAGGACCCCCAGGGGTAACAAGTCAGATATTATTGCAAGTATATTATATTTTTTTTAAATGTTCTTTAAGATTGGAAGTATTACTAATGTGAAACATCAATACAATAAGACGTACTTGATTCCCAAGGGATGGACCAATTTCTGATTCTTTTGATGGTACGTTCTGTTCTTTTTGAAGTTGCAAACTTGGAAAGACATTCAGGCTTTAGAAAACACCATGAGTTTGAGAGATTGTTACATAGGTACATTTTGGGTGAACAATCCCTTTAAATCACCAAAACAATGTTAAAGCCGAGCCCCATCCCTTTGTATTTAATTGTTTTTTTTTTCACTCTGTCACTCTCTGCAGGAGGACCCTGTAGCATTCGAGAGGCAATACAATGAGTCTCCTGTCCAGGCACTTCAAAGAGTCGAGGAGGTTCTGTCCCTCTACTTGCACCTCATCACAACCACAAACACTCCTGTTAACTGGACCTGCGAGCAAGAGTATAGCAGCAATATGCCCCCTACTGTAACACAGCTAACCACTAGCACAGGTGAATGCACACACACACACACACACACAAACCACACAGTTAAGGAAAAAAACCAGGTACAAAAAGTAAAATGTAGGCAAAAATTTAGAAGATTTTCAAACCCCCAACACACACACACACACACAATTTCAAATAACAGCAATGATTAAAGCCACATGCTTGTCCTTTGAAAGAGGCTGCAGTGGAATTATTCCGACAAGATCCTCAGGGGTCCTTCAGCGATGATTTCTACAGGCTGGGCTTCATTGTGGTCTGCATCTGTGGAGGATTTCTTATCCTACTCACTGCCTACTGCCTCCTAGAGAGAAAGGTATGCTATTCCTCCCTAAATGTAGACATAAATGGCATATAAGCATGTTTATGTGGGTCATAAACTATTTATGTACACAATATGTTATAATGTGGTAAGTTTCCATAAGGTCAAATGGGCAAAGCAATGACCACTTCTCAGCAGCATTCTATATGTATAACGTTATATGTTCTGGCGCTTTTATTATTAGGTAATGACAAACATATTTTTGAGTTATCCCAGTTGAAAAAAAAAACAGCATATGCTGGTTAGGTTCTTAAGAAATGGCAGTGGTTTTGATGCTGGTTTTAAAACTGGCCCTTAGTGGTCAGAGTCGGGTCAGGGCTGGTCCTGAGCAGGAGCTTGTTGCTTAGGACCAAATTAAGACCACGCTAAAACCAGCTAAGATAGCTCATGGGACCACTAGGACCAATCTTAAACCCTCTCAAACAAGAGCCATGCTTCAAAACATACCGAACTAGCATATGCTGGTTTTTTCAACAGGGATTTCAAAGGCTTGGCAAGATTCTGTGTATTGCATCACGATGAAAGACCTCCAGCCAGCACAATGTTCTTCACCTCAGTCTGGTATTGATTTGTGATGGTGTGTATGTCTAACACTAGAAAGCCATTGGTTCTTATGAAGTCGGGTTGGATGATTAAATTTTAGGTGAAATGACAAATCAGACTTTTGTGATCATTTTTTAGAGTAGAACCGAAAGTAAACCCGTTTTTAATGATGTTTAATGATGATGTGGGTTCTTGAAGCATCACAAAGAGAAAAGCAACTTATTTTAATGTACGATTTTTTTTTTCATAGTGGAACATTTTCAAAAAAATGAAATACTATACTTGATAAGTAACTACATAAGGATTAAATTACTTCATTGCAGCAGCTAATGTAGTCTTTTTGGCTAAATGTGTACCAGAAAATCTCTCGAGGTTATTCAGGTTAAGTAAATCAGACTCAAACCAAAACAAGTCCACTTGCAATATATGCTAGTACCCACTGATGAAAAGCAGCCCCACAGCATGATGCTGTCATCACCTTACTGAAATTCTCAGTAGAAATCCGTTGTAGAGGTGTTGCACCACTAATACAACAGTGAATTTTGACTTAAAAGATTCCTATCATCATCAGAACAAATAGTATTTTCCCACTTTGGAATATTGTATTGAATGTGCCAAAAAAAAAGAGAGTACACTTTAATGACTGTGTTTCTTAACACATTCAAGCATACTTTTAAAAAGTGCATTTTGTAATAATATCCAACTTTCATAAATCATTAGCTGAATAATTTCTTAATGCTTTAAATTTGATGTGTTGACTAACATACTAAAGCACAGTGTAACGTACTTGATTATACATTTGACTGTAGTCTGTTATTCAATGTTACATTTCAAGTTAGTATATTTTAAATGCATTAAATTCCAACTACATCATCTCAAATGTGCAATTACAAATATATTTAAATACATGACACACACGTTTCAGTAGAAATGCCAATTCATGTATATTTTAGTTTACCATATGTTGGTCACGTTAACCAACAGAAGATAATAAAAGTAATTATGAAATTACAGATATTCATATAAAGTACTAATTAACTGAGTCAAATAAAGCCACTAATTTCAAAAGCATTGAAATAATATTTAAAACTATAATATATTTACGACTGCAGTGAAATGTTGAAAACCATTAGTCTTTGATTTCCATAAACAGTATCTTTTTAAAAAGGAGCATAATGACTTTTTAAAAGATGTTTTACTGTTTGACATTATTGTCCTGGCTTCTGTTTAGAAACAGACCACGATGCCAAGAGCTTTTGTCATAGGCTTGCAGGTGCCTTCTAATCAAGCCATCAGGAATATATTGTTCAGGAGATATATATATATATTACTCTAGGATCGCCTACGACTTGTCAGTTAATTTCAAGTACTTATATTAGGAGTGCTCTAAAAGCAGTTAATTTAAAGGAAAAGGAGAGGGTAGTAGGAGGTGGTAATTATTTACTTCTTTTTTTGGTTGCCGATGCCTTTGTCGGCCGGTACTTATAAAAAAATAGGGGGGGGTGAGGGCAAGAAGGGGGAGGAGGAGGGGACATTTTGTTCCTCACATGCTGAAGGGTTTTTTGGTTGATTTTGGTGTTGTGGTTGTTTTTTCAACGTGTATTTTGATGCCCTTTATTTGTCTATGTCCTGAGACTTTGGTCTGATTATTTTGTCCGCCTTTTTGGATTGACCATTGGATGCCCCCCCCATTTTTTTTTTTTTTTTCTAGCAGTGTTGTTTCTTTTTTTTCTGGCCCTGGTCCCCCCACCACGGATTTTTTTTGGGCTTAGCCCTTGGATTGACTGCTTTTGGGGGAGCAGAGCTATCGGTCGTGATTATTTTGAATTTTGTCTACGCACCTCCCCCGTGTGTTCGTTGCGCCCCCTGCCTCTCGGACCCTTTTATCTCAGGTGTTCTTATCTGGGATTTCTGTATTAATCTCTTGTTCTATAGCTGTTAGGCTATTCGCTAGGTTCCACCATGATAGGTGTACCAACAGGATTTCACGTTACATTGCTGTGGCCAGTTATAATATCGCTTGTGTTTCAGCTATCTCACATGTTTTGGGTATTTTCCCAGAAGCAGAGGCTTTTTGTCTGTCGGCTTCTCTTTAGCGCGGAACTTCTGTGTCCTTCGGTTCGATTCTTTTATAAATCCTTGGGTCCTCGTTAGCAGGTATAGAGTGTAACCCATTGTTCATCCAGGGCATAGGCTCCTCTTGGAAGGTACTCCCTAATATTTGTAATACAAATTATTAGCTAGTAATGACGACGTATGAATTTATATGAGGAAGGCCAGTTTCGCTTTTGCTACCGATCGGAATACTTTTTTTTTTTTTTCCCTTTACGCTGGGCGTTCAGATTCTTGTGCCATTCCGCGTAGTCAGTTAATGAGCTCTTCCCAGAGTACCATTTAGAGTTTTTTTTGGTGATGATGATCGGTTAGTCCCGCTCGCCCTAAACATGTACCGTTTCCCCTCCTCTGGCTGACAAACGTTTTACTTTAACATCATCCAGTATATGTCCATTAGGAAAGCCATTCATCTCACTGTCAGCTGCTCAGCTGGAGCATGCAGTTTTTTGTGGCAGTCACTTGTGCTGTAAATTCAATGTTTTATGTCCCTAGTCACTTTGGAGGCTCAGAAAAAAGCCATCTACTTGACTGACGCACATGGTCCCATCAGCCCTTTAGCTAATAAAGAATTCTTCTCCATTAACAGCTATTGAAAGCTGTAGCTGTGTAATCTAATAGAATACATATTTTATCATTGTAGATGTTCTGCGAGTGTTGAGTTTTTGTAGGCCTCTTAATAGCATGAAATGAATTTAGAATGGATATTTATTAGTCTGCTGCCTTGTTAAAAATTAACACTGGAGCCAGAAACAACTTGAAACTGAAATAAACTGATTTTTCTCATTTCTTACATTCATCATCATTAGGTCACCATAGTACTCACACTTAATCTGTAACTGCCCTTTAAAGAAAATAAGTATTTGTTGAATATGTGACATCACGTATGCATATAATTTCATCTGTAATTCTGTTTCCTCAACAGAAGCTGCAGCGTCATCTTCACAGAACAAGAATATCATCAGACTGGGGGTAACTTTGTGTTTTATCCCACTATTATCTTGAACAGTTTTTTGCTGCATACTGATTTGTACAAGCTTTTACCTAAAATGTCAAAACTATGCATCTAAGCCAAGGAATATCTAAATTTCTCTTACAGATTACAAGTTGTCGAAAACTTTGAAATCCAAGAGGATGTATGTAAGTATATGATTAAATAGGAAATCTTTGATTGAGTTCACAATATCAAAAACGACAGTAAACATAAATGAATAGCCATATACTGTACATCCCTCAATACTTACAACAGATGTGTGATATTTGGGTTTATATTTGATTTATCAATATTTCTTCCTTGATTGAGGCCGCAGCCTCTTACCTGTCCTGATTTAACTGCTGATGCTTATAATTTCAGCTATTATATTTAGCACACGCTCGGTTTTTCTCCAAAAATAAAGAGGTCAGATGTCCTAGGAAGGACATAAAACATGATTGAATGTTGTACACATCAAGAGATGAAAAACTAAAAAAGTCAAAAAAATTAAAAGTTTTATACGCATATACAAGGTTTCCCAAAGTTTACACTTTTGTAGCAGATTGTCAAACTAATCAGAACTATTAATATCATTCTGATTCCGAACAGTACCTATAACACATATGTGCGCATATTTAATTCTTTTATTTCACAGACCAGATGAATGACCGATGGACACATTGTGGCTCACACCTCTCCACTGCCTTCTAAACGATTTGCTCTTTCTGGATGCTCACAGAAGAGTATAAACAGTGAAATAGACTGCCTATTTTCAGGAGACCAGCCAGAGGGAAACAGAGTGAAGATAATCATCTGCTTTTTTCAAGAATTCATACACCCCGGACCTTGTACATATGTAAAGATGCTATTATTACAAACATCTATTTCTGGACTACAGGAAAAATCGAAGTATTGCATGCTCAGTGATGCTACAGTTATATCAATCCACTATTCACCTACTGTAAGAACTAGAAAAGGGAATAGGGTTGCAAAAAGGTGGAACATTTCCAGTAAATTTCAGAAATATTCCAGAAATTTTGGAAACTTTCCAGGATTTTTTTGGGAATATTCCAAGGATTTTTGGAAAGTTTCCGGAAATTTACCGGAAACATGCTCCACCCCTTTGCAACCCTAAAAGGAAATCATTCAGTCATTGTTGGTTTCAGTTGTCAAAATGGATGTTATTGTTCAAATGTGAGCAGCATCTTACAGTAAAGGCTTAGTTTGACGATACAGAACAGTTTCTTAATTTCTTTACATTTCCAATATGAAGTAAATATATATTTGACATTTTAAAGAGGTTAAGCTAAAATGTATTGGACAAAGTAAGTAAAGAAATACTTCACCAGAAAAGCACCTTCAACAACATCACCCTTAGCCCCGTTCACACCAAGGACGATAAATATAAAGATAACGATAAAGATATAGTTATAAAAAATCGTTCTCAATATTAAAGAATAACAGAGTCCACACCACAACTATAACGATAAAGACAAATGAGAAACGTATCGGTTGGAATCACTTCACCGATTTTTCTCCTGAAATGAAAGCCAATCAGAATCCATCCTGCTGTAACGAGCTCGAGAATTTAAAGCGGCAGACACGCGATATCGTTCGCTGGTGTGGACGCTAATATCGTTATCTTTATAGTTATCGTTCTTGGTGTGAACGGGGCTTAAAAATTGACTTGCCTTCAGGCTGTCCAAGATGCATAAAAGTTTGTTTCTTCATCAGAACAGTTTGGAGAAATTTAGCATCACATCAATTGCTCACCTATTGATCCTCTGCAGTGAATGGGTTGAAGTCAGCTGAGAGTCCAACACAGCTGATTAAAACATAACAATATTTCACAACCAACCCAGTCTATAATAAGTCTTGTTTAAGTGTTTTAACGTAAACCGTCATTCTGGCTAAAATATGATTCCATAATCCATAATAACACTTCCTCAAGTGAAAAAAGTGAAATCTCCTGTTGTCCTTCACATCAAAATCCACCAACATACTGTATTTGTTTAGAGCTGTTTTGGACTGTAAACGGTGCTTGATCTGTGAATATTTCTCTCCTGATTTAGACGAGACGACTTTTTCACTGGAAAAAGCAATATTACAGAGTAGAAAATCATGATTGCAGGCAGAAAGCAAATGTTTGAAGTTAAAAAAATGTCTGATGGATTGGTTCTTCAAAAAATGTGGCTTTCACTTCCGAAGACATTGATGGCTGGAGTGGTGTGGATTACGTGGCTTATTGGCGTGGGGTTATCAGCTGTTTGGTTATCATCGATGGCACCCATTCAGTGCGAGGACTCATGTGAGCAACAACGGGTGTGTTTTTTTTTTCTGCACATCTGTTCTGACGACGAAACAAATCATCTACATCTTGGTGGAGTTCATGTGTTTGCTGGAGTACTATTACTTAAGTAAAAAATTGTCCACTATCTGCCCTTTCCAAAAAAAAAAAACAAGCTTATAAATGGTTATCTTTTTTTTTTTTTTAGGACATGATATATGAAAAATGTTGTTTGAGCTGACCAATAGCACATATTACAAAAATAGTTTTACATTAGGAGGGCAGTTTTGCTCATTTCCCTTTAGTTTCATAGTAAATATGTTGCTACATAGGAACTTTTATTTGGTTTCCCAGAAAAGCACAATTCAAGCAGGATGGTATATTATCTTCTATTACAAAACAGAAAAAAACTATGCCAGACACAAACGTTTCCGGGTGACCCACTTGAGCTTTTCAATTTGCATTTTGTTTCCAAGTTTTTTGTTGGAGTGTGTGTCACCACCATTTGGCTAAAGCATTAACCATTCACAGACTCCTCTCCAAAATAAAAACAAAGAAATGTGGTAGAGATTTTCAAAAGTCTGCTAAAGATTAGAACAAGCCAGTCATCCAAGTAAAAGCTTTTATTTAGCAGAAAAACAGGATGCAGCTTCTTGTGAATGAGATCTGAAGGCCTGCTCTTTAAGATGCTGATTGGGAGTATTCTATAGCAATTACATTATATACACACAAAGTGGAGATCAAAATTAGAGGACAATCTATAAATACTTGATTTTTTTTCTCAAATATTGTTAATCTTAATCTCTAAAATTTGAAGGAGTATTAGCTGTGGGTATATCACTGTTATACGAACATGTTTGACAAAATAACCATGGCATTCAATAAAAACCTCTATTTTGTGGAAAACACTGATCAAAATTAGAGAACGGTTACCACTGTAGCACGAAAGACTTCAGCACATCTGCGGCCATAGGACATCACTAGTTTAGTTTCTCACACTGCACTGGTGTGATCTTGGTCCGTTCTCCATAGTGCGGTAACTGTAGTAGGTTTCTTAACCATAACTTTGTTGCCAAGGATTTTCAGTTGAGTTTAGATCAAGACTCTGGGCTGGCCATTTCATTATTTCAATGTTTTCAGCTTCAAGGAACTGCTTTACCTGCTTTGCAGTGTGACAGGGGTATAAAATGGCAGGCTGATTGGGAGATGCTTGCATGGAAGCTAAAGGAGGTTCTTCTGATAAACATTTGCATTCACCCTTCTATGTAACTGTGTAAGAGGCTCAACTCCTGCTGCACAAAACATCCCCCAAAGCATGACTCTTCCTCCACCTTTCACTGACTTCTTTACACACTTGGGCTTCAGTCTTTCCCCAGTTTGATGCCAAATAAAATGTTTCCCATCAGACCCAAATAAATTAAACTTGTTTTCATCACTAAAGTGAACTTTGGACCAGTTCTCCTCTGCTCCTCAGCAAAGGTGAGCTTAGTCTTTTGATTCTTTCTGTTGATGAGAGGCTTGGTCACTGCAGAGTGCACTTTTAGTCCGACTTCTTAAATGTGCCGAGACAGATCCATACCCTGTTCATCACTGGCGAGCAATTCCAGCTGCAGTGTTGAACCGATTCCCCATTGAGTATCTCCACATTATCCTGCCTTCTCGTGCATTTGTCTTACATAGACAACCAGCATTTTTGGGGGACTTGAATTAATTAGTATCATTGTAAAAATGCAATATTCTAGAAATCACAGATTTATAACGACCAGCTTCTCTTGCAATGACTGAAAGGGTCATCCCTTTGGCCTTCATCTGGACAACCTCCTTTTGCAGGGATACAGTCACCTTGGAGTGGCCTGCCATATTGCAATCTCAATGAAAATTTAGAGGAATTCTGCCAGTTAAATAGGGTTTGTCATATAATAAAGGAAATTAGCACCAGGTGCCAGATTAACACCAATAACGTGGAGGGTATCGGTGAAGTGTTCTCTATTTTGATCAGAGTTCTTTTGGAAATATTTCCTGTTAGTTTTTTATGTGTGCTTCAGAATACACACTAATGTGTTGTGTTTTTTTTTTTTTTTTTTTTGTTGAAATATGCTTAAAAAACTGCCCTTCTACTCTGTTAGGGAAAGCTCAATAGAGTGTGTGGTGAATAGGAAATTGGTAGGTTGTTCTCTCATTAGATAGTCCTCTTTCTCTCTCTGTGTGTAATATATATCTATATATTTACATATACACTACTGTATAAACACTAATGTTATTACATAATTATATCTATTATAATATATATAAAATATAAATTTAAACTGTAATAAAATGTAGTTTTTTTTCTTGAAATCAAAAAATTTTGCCTTGTGGCATAGAGGCTTTCTTTTAAAAAACATTCAAAAATCTTACTAATCACAAACTTTTGAAATTGGTGTAATTTAAATGTTAAATGTTTTGAGAAATGTTAAAAGATACAATTACTGTTAAAAATACTATTAAATCATTATTAATTCTAATCTCCCCATGGGGTTAACTGGCATTAATTTTGTCACAAACAAATAAATGCATGTTAAATATTCCTTGACTTTGCACTTGCACATTGTTGGCTTATATCAATGTTTCTCGCACCAAGGACGAAAAATGAAAAGAATGAAAATTGTGCCAACCAACCAAGTTCTGCAGTTAATTCTCTTTATTTCCCACACTTTTCCTTTCCTCACTCCTGCCAAGGATAGCCTTCATCACAGATTTCTGTGAACATCAAAGTCCTGTATTTGATTTCCCTATTAAGAAACTCTGTTGTTGACCACTTCATATGTTCCTAGTATCAAACAGACTTTTGAAATATTTGGTATGCCAAATATTTTGGACTGACACGGTTTTGTTTCTCAAGCTGTCGAGCAAAATAGAACAAGCACAGAGCGAATGGCAGTCTAAATATTTTGTATACATGCATTTTTCATGCAAATCAGCACAAATGACTACAATGAAACTTAAGATGGGTCTTAAATGTAATTGCATAACACTTAAATGGAATTCCATAATGCTTACCAAGAAATTAAAGGGAAGGTATACAGACTCACAGTTCCCTCTGAAGGTCTACTCAATAAACATGGGTAATATCGTCAACTCTCTCCAGAATATAATAAACCAAGCCAAAACTTTCTGGGATTCTGATTCAATCACATGCGATGACGTAAGTAACTACCATATATATATAGCCTTTATATATTAATTGTATTTCCACCATATTTTTAACGTAAGATCGGGCGCGGCCATTTTTACATTGATGAATGTACGAGCTAGGCTTCCGGTGTCAGCCAAATTTTTTTTCAGCTTTGCAAAAACAGTCCATTATACTGCTTAAAGGCACAATATGTAAGATTTTTTCATTAAAATATCCAAAAACCACTTGCACGGGTTATGTAGTTATGCAGTTGGGTACTACGTTATCCAAAAAGTTCCAGGGATTTGTACACAGAGAAATCCAATTAAATAATGCTCGTCCCGGTTCATTGCGCCTATCAATGACGTAATATCAGTGCGATCGTTAATAAAGGCTTTCTGAAGCGAATCAGTGTTTTTGTAAGAAAAAATAGCCATATCTAAAACCTTTTTAAACCATAATGTCTAGTTTCTGCTGTTGAATGTGTGCACATGAGAGAGTGGGATTCCAGCGGATGACGTAAGAGTAGCGTAAGCTCTTATTTTTTTTCTATACTATGGAAGTCAGTGGCTACTGTCAACTGTTTGGTTACAACATTCTTCAAAATACCTTCTTTTATGTTCAACAGAAGAAAGAAACTTATACAGGTTTGGAACAATTTGAGGGTGAGTAAAATCATGACAATAAAAATTTTGGGGTGAAACTATCCCGAAGTGCAGGCTTAAATACACTTGATTTCTATTGAAACTTGTATTTAAATATATTTGTAACAAAGACAATAATAAAATATTAAAATGATATGGATGCAAACAAACCACTGGAGCATGAGATGATTTTGTAATTTCTCTGTATAATCAGAATACATGCCTCTATTCTCAACCTAAGCTGTACAGTTTGTTTTTCAGTCACTGAGATGATCCAGCTTGACTGGCAGATCATAAGGAGCCTCTGAGATCTGGACAATTTAATTTGACATTTGATTTACTACCACAGGTGGGGAGCAGGATTCCTCAAAGGCAGTAGCTGGACACTGCCAAAAAAACCCATCTTGGCTGCTAATGGTATGTCATGGACTGTGGGGTTCTGGACACTTTACAGACATCTCACAAAACTCCAGTCCACTGAGAGACTAACATAAAAGCTGGAACTGTGAAAATTGTGTTTCGGTCAGTGGAGGTTCTGAATCTCCAGTCAACCCACACCGAGCTATTTTTTTTTTTTAACCCTGAAACCTTGTACTTGTGTTTTAGGACTAGCGTGAAGTTATGCAGCCCTAGATCAGTCACTCAATACTGGGCCTGGAGGGTCCAACCACAAACAAAAAAAACATAAGAAAAAAAAATATTTTTCTTTGGGGACAATAAAAAATCAACAGTACTAAAAAATGGTGATCAACATTCTTCAAAATATCTTCCTGTAAAATTCATACTGGTTTGGAACAACATGATAAGTAAAGGATGAGAATTTTCATTTATGGGTGAATTATCCCTTTAAGTAGGATTATAAAGGTCTTTCTAAACACTCAATTCTGATTGGCTGGAAGGTGTGCATTAAACCAAGTCTTGCATCACACCACACACAAACAGACAGTTGCTTGCTCACAGAGACAGTCTGTACTACCTTTTAGCCAAGACACATCCCATTTGACATCATGTATACCACTATTATTGCTTATTGCTGAGCTTTTTCATCCCGGGATTGGACAGAAGAGAAGGTTTGGCTTTAGCGGCTCAGATTTGTCAGATCTGAATTACTTCCTGAGGCAAATTCCCAAGGTTTCAGTGCACCTCAAATCAAATTAACCAGTTATACAAGACTACATGCAATATTTAATTAAGCCCCAATGCTCAATTATGGGATTCTGGAATTGATGGACTCTCGATTTGTAATTACAGTGAAGTTGGTAGAGGGCTTAAGACATATTACATTTCACATTATCGGTTGAAAAAAAAACATCTAGCAGAGTTTACATGTCTGATTAAAGTTAAAATTATAGTTAATATTATATCTGCACCCTTAAAATGACTTTTCTAAAGGAGTGCGAGTTCATTCAAAAGTGTGCAGAGCTGTCATCTACACTAGACAAATGGTGTCTATTTTGATGTAATATTTTAGTCACACATAATTCCAATAATTTCATTTGTTATTAACCAGTTATTTAGTTGTGCTTTTGATTGGTTATTAATATTAATGTTTTGGTTTTTATTATTTTAAAATGTGGGAAAAATGTCATTTATTGCAACCAGACAACAGTAGTTTAAAGTGACTTTTTTTAAAAATCATACAGGTTTGAAAACATTAGGGTGAATAAATTAAGACAACTGCGTCCATATGACGCACTATACACTATGCACTATGTACTCAACCATGTAGTGTATGGATTTTATAAGGTTATTTTGTCATTAATAAGCAGTGTCTGTTAGCCCTCCCGCATTCGCAATGTAATTAAAGCTGCGACAGTTGAGTGCACAAAGTGTGTTGCACATTCCACACTTCGTTCTTGGTTAAGTGCATCATCCGGGATTTAAATGACTTTTTCTTTTTGGGAAAGTCCCGTGTGAACACACTAATCACAGATTTAGACTACAAATGTCATAGATAGTGCCACAAAAAACAGCAAGTGGGGATGACCTAGTCCCGTACACCCCTCCCCTCCACTCTAATACTATTCATTAAAGGAATAGATTGTCCATACTAACATCTCCCTCTAGAGGTGCTCTGCTCGTAATAAAACATGTCTATCAACCCTTAATAACAGCATCAATACAAAGACAGAACTCATTTTTACACAGTGTTGCGAAAGTCATTTAATCAGTAGAAGATTTTAGAAAAATCAATTCTTGATTATGAAAAGTTATAAATTCAAAGATGTTTTAGAAAGCTAAACAGCTCAAGTAGACTCTCCCACGAAAAAGAAAAAAAAAAAAAAACTCAATTTTTTTTTAGGTTGTATTTTGTTGCTTAAAAATGAAGGGAAACAAAGGAAAATGAACCAGTAGTTCACAACACATTGTCCGTCATGAAAAGATGAAGACAGACAAAAACTTTCTTGACTGAAGATCAAACAGATGAAGAAATCTTACAAGAAAAATCAAACAAACAGAAAGTTGCTCAAATACCTTTCAAAAAATGCCAGAATCTCCTTCAAATCCGGTTTCCAGGAGTCAAGAGTTCATCTAGAGAGGGCGACGGTGTTACAGTTGTTCACTTATCAACAGACCACTATACATAAAGCCGAGAGCTGGTCTAAAGCTTGTTTTTGCTATTATAAGCGAAACACAGAGAGGGTGTTTCTATCTGTAGATCAACACCCCTGTTAAATACAATATCAATATACAGTCCAACTGTGAATTCTAACTTCATACATGAGGTGGCCCTCCATGACAGGACTTCCTCTGGCCCACAGCAGTTCATTTGGGAAGGGGGTGTACGGTTCCAGATGAAGCAGGGTCAGTAAGAGGCAGGGGTCGCCGTCTGGATCATCGGTGCATGGGCCTCAGGAGCTCTGTGGCTGTGGCAGCATCTGGAAACAGGTTATGGTACGTAGGTAGAGGCACGTAGGCAGCTGTGATCATTTTACCTGTTTAATAGAAAGAGAGTCCAATTAATGTCACATCAAACATCACAAGGCACTCCTATAAAGAGAAAATCTTGGTAGATGGGAGAAAATAGGACGGGATTACCTGCAAACCACCGGCCGTGCAGGGCGCCGACAACAGCCATTGCTACTGGGATGGTTGGACACTTTACAAAAACATTTCCCTGCCAAACAAGAGCAAAAGTGAGGATTAGGCTTTGATGATTTTGAGCCCTAAAATGTAGGGGCGAGTCTCCAAAAACATCTGTGTCTGGGTCACATTTTGCCCCCAAAATCACAATGTTTTTTTTTTATTTTGCATACAGAATCTTTTAATATAATTAATCATTTTATTTGATTAATTATTAGGTGACTATAAGAGGCTTTCTTTAAAAACTATTGAAAATGCCTTCAGACCTTAAATTCTATAATATTATGGAAATAATGACATGCAAAAAATCTTAATGTTCCTAAGCTGCATTTTCCTCTTTCTTTTTATTTAGTTGTTAAATTTTTTATTTATTTATTTCAAAGAAATATGTCCAAGGCAATGTTCTCAATAGATTTGGTGATATTCAACTACTGTGGCTATAAAAAGTTTACACTCCCTGTTAAAGTTTAAAGCTGCTTTTTAATTGTAAAACCTTATTGGGTTTAATACTGCAAGGTGGAATAAGATCTGACATGATTTTGCTTGTATTCATTTTCTACATCTGAAAAGCTCCAATTTTAACAGGAGTGTGTAGACTCCTTATAGCCACTGCATAAATGTGATCGCTTACTTGAGGAGAGTTCTTGTCGACGTATATGTGAACAACGCCTCCGTGTTTTCTGCACTCTTCGATAACATCATCCTTTATCTCCAGGTCCCAGCCAGGTTCGTTTTCCCTACAAAGCAACACAAAAAGAAATTTTATTTTAAATTACTTTCTTTAATCCAGGACACATGCCATTTGACATCACATACACCATATTGTCAAGGATAGGTTTAATAATTAGTGCAACTCACGTCTGTGGACTGAACATGTTGGAGAGCTGTAAACAATGCGTGGCCAGTGGCTGATTTGGAAGGTTCATAGCTTGGTTCATTCCAGGATTGGAAACAAGAGGTTGTGTGGTTGAGGCTGTTAAGTGGCACAAAAACATAAATAACGGTCACCGTAAGCCTTCTGAAAAATCAATAAATGGTGGGAACAGGACAGCAGGTCAACAAGCTCTCCTCAGATTTGTCAAATCTCCAGACCTGGCAACCTTTGACCTTTGGTGGGGGATATGGAGTGATACCGGGGGTCATATAGCCTATTCCTACATTACTTGAAGCTCCTTGATGGCTAATGTCAAAATCATAATTGCACAATGTGCAAAATGCTAGACTTCATGTTAAATATTTTTCATAGGTTAGTACTCAGAGTCTGCACTCAGTTTGTGATATTACTCTTATACAGTATTTTAGAGTAAACCGTAGGAATGCAACAATACAGTCAAGCCCAAGGTTCAATAAATACCTCAGTTTTCAGTTTGGTTCTGATGGTTTGGCACAACAGAGCTCTTTTTAGCGATTTTAAATGCTATTTAAAAAAAACAAACTCCAGTACATTGTTGTACACTGTAGAAAAACATGGATTATCACATGTCTACCTTAAATTTATTTTGAGAGCCATTATTTAATGCTATGAACACATGTAATGTCTGTTTCATTCACAGTGGATACTAGAGGGCGCCCCTGCGCAGAAAGTCCACATATGCATCACCGAAGAAATAGCGCGCACGACTCCAGGAAATACCATACACGTGTTTCCTCATCTCAGCGCACGACTCACGGACACACAAACAGAGCCAGTTTGGATAGAAATTAAAATATAAAAAAACACGGAAAACGCTCTGATTGGTGGAACTCCTCATCGTTTTCTGTTGCTTGTTTACGGCGCGTGGACAGGTCACAGGGTTTTTGCGTAGTTTAGAGTGACAAATCGTACCAGCATACTTTAAGGTCAAAATGCGTACCCGCTATGCAAAATGCGTACAGGTTGGCAGGTCTGAAACCTCAGTGCACCCTGCAATTCCATCAAACTCAAGGATTCTAAGATAGAATATGAAAATGACTCAAAGACACACCATTCACCAGATTTCCAAATGCCACAGAGCCGCTCATCTGTAAGGCCTGCTTGGCAGCAGCAGGAATCTGCAGTCCTGTACCTAAAAACATCCCAGAGACACGTATAAATGAGTTCACAACAATGCAATATAATATGGAATGACAAATACACAAGTAGTTTGAATCAGTCATTGGCACATCTGAGAGACAGCAGCGTTCAATCTGTACCTTCTGCCAGTCTTGCCATCAGCTGAAGTCGACCTGTCGTGCCCAAGTCAATGCCAGTTCTCTCCAGTTCATCATTGTCCAAGAAGGAGCTTGCAGAGGAAGCATCCGAACGCTCGGTAACATGACCCACCTTCATTGGCCGTCCCGCAAGCTCGAAACCATTTAGCTGCTCCAGGGCTTTTTTAGCACATTCTGCATCTGCAAACTGCACAAACAGACAGTTAATCAGCATCAGATTTATGATGTAATGGCAAAATAGAACTGTCCTTGTCTTTTTGAAATAAGTTTTACATTATGCAGATATAGTTGAGTCACAATATGATGAAAAAAGCTGCAAAAATGGGTCATTTAGAAAACATCAAATCGCAAAAGCTGTGGTTTATTGAAAAATATATATATATAAATAAACATTTTTCAGCCAAAATAAAAGCTTGTTGATTTATAGTTTTGAAAAGGAAGAAATTATATTAGAATTGAAGGTACAATACAAGAACTTTAAAATTACAGTTGAACTGTAAAATAAAATTATATTTTTTCTTAAATACTAGACTTTTATTTTACAGTAAATTATTACAAAACAATTCCTATTTTGTTTAATAAAAATTACAAGTTACTATTATAATATTGATAATCACAAACTTTGTCCAAATTGTACAGCCCTATAATTAAGTACAGCAAAAAAAAGAAGAAAAATTTAATTGAAAATTAAATTAGCTTTTTGATGAACTCACTGATATGAAGCCATATCCTTTCGACCTGCCAGTCTCACTGTCCATCATTAGCTGGATGCCCTCAATCTGAAATGAGGAAAGAAACTCACATTAAAAAGAAGATTGACTCCACATTAGTTTTAACTCTGGTTTAGCCGCAGCTTATTTATGCATGGTAAACCATTTCAAATGCCAACCACACCTTTCCGAATGGCTCAAAAATGCCCCTGAGCATGTCCTCGGTTATATTGAAGTGCAGGGAGCCCACGTACAGCCGCATGGGCCCTGCACCACCTCTCTGGAGCATGCTGGCCATGGCTGCTGCCCTGTTCTTCTCAGCCTGAGATATGCAACAATTCGACAAACTGATTCACATGCATTGGATTAGGAAGCAGACATTGGGTTTGCGGTGTGTTGATGCTCTAACCTGTGAAACCTGGACTATGATAGGCACTCCCAGAACCCTCTGCCCTGTCAGGCCGATTGCCAACGGTACCGATGTCGCCTCCACAAACTCAATGTAGGCAATGCCCTTTGACCTCCGAGAGTTTCTATCCGAGATCATCCTTACGTCACGGACCTTAAAAAAAATGGATACAAAAGCTCTCATGTATTTGAACTTTTATTTAACATCAGTAAATGGAGAGAAAACAGAAAAAGAAACCAAAAAGTTAATCACAACCAGGTAGAGGTCTGCATTCCCACGGCTCTCCCGCGCGACTCAACCTATTTTTTTGCACCGCGGGATTAAATTCCTGAATAAAACGCGGTAGCGCTCAGTAACTCTGGTGTAATTTGAACGGAGCAGGCGGTCTAATAATATCCCGTTTCTGACGTCCATTCAGAACAGCATATCTACGCTTTATTCTTATTGACCACCAGTACAACTTGCGCCCAGGATGCACGCGCTGCACGCATGCTTTAAAAGTCATGTGTTTTATTTGCATGGTCTGTGCGCAGAATGTGCATAACGATGCTCAGAGCAGGCTGTACCGGTGGTAAATATACGGCCCTCAGACAGAACAGGCAGGTTGTCGATGAGTGAGAGAGCAGAATAATGATGGAGCAACGTGTGGATGCACTGTCCTTGAAGGACGTTCAACTCGGTTTTGTTTATATTTTGCTTAGCCTATAATTTAAAATGAAAGATGTGTATTTATTTATTTTTCTCTGCAACTATTTTCCTACTGTGTTAACAGAAAAATGTAAAATGAATTTAGTATTTTAACAAGACGAATAAAAATAGCTAATAGGCTATTTTTGTACAACCTACATTTTAAAAAAATTCTCTCTGCGACACTTTTTTCTCTATTGTGTTGTCAATGTTAAACAAACTCTATCCTGACAAGACGAATAAAAATAAGAAATACAACTTGTGTACAACATTTTTACATTTCTCTGACACTTTTTTTCCTACTGTGTTGCATAAAATATCAAACAAATTTTGTGTCTTAAGATAATTCATATAAATTCAAGTCAAAGTCAATAAATTCAAGACTTGACAAGACGAATAAAATAAAAATTGTGTAGACTACATTTTTATTTGTCAGCCTATCTCTCTTTCTTCAGTAGCGGAAATTTAAATGTGAGATTCTGGAAACGAGGTCTAAATTTAGCGGGAACAGTCGGGTCAGGAAGAAAATCATTCTAAGCGGACAGCGGGTGAACAAAGAGTGAATATATGGGTGGGTGCGGAATAGACCTTCCGGGGGCGGGCTTCAAAAAAAAAACTGTCCAGCGCAGACATCTACAACCTGGTGCTTAATAAGGGGAATCATACTTTCCCACTGCAGAGAAGAATCGTCCCGATCTCTGGGGCTGATTTGCAGCGAGCTGCATGCAGAACATGTTCGGGCGCTCTCTCTCAGGGCTAGTTATCTACGGTGCCTGTTGGAAGAAAAACACAGGTCATAAAGCAATGAAACGCAAAGCATCGATTGGAAATAAAGCTTAGACATTAAATTATCTTCATGGCCTTAACAACATAAACCATTCTGCCATAAATAAAGATCTATTAACGTACGAAGCAAGATTACCTGTAAAATATGAAGAGGGTTTAAATATCATAAGTCATCATCATCATTAAGCCTAATGTATCTCTGGACCACCAAACCAGCATAGGGGTCATTTCGAGGTTATGATAAACAAGCTTTCCAGTTGATGTTATGGGGGTTTTGTTAGGATGGACCATATTTGGCCGAGACTAACAACTATTGAAATCTGAATTAGGGTGAAAAAAACATTTTTCTAAATATTTGAGAAATCGCCTCTAAAGCCTAGCAATGCATATTACTAATGAAATACCTTTTGATACCTGTCGTAGGAAAATTTACAAAATATCTTTATGGAACACAATCTTTTGGCATAAAAAAATCGATAATTTGACACATACAGGGTATTTTATATTGCTACAATTTACCTGTGCGAATTATGAGTAGTTTTGTGGTCCACGGTCAAAATATGCTAAATTAGATTTGTACTTTACCAAATTGAGACTCGTCAGAGCGGAATCACGTTTAATCAATATTATATTAAATAGTTAGCACTAGACTAGATAGCTATCCATGATATATAAAATAAATCCTTTTAAAAAAAAATTCATGTCAGGCCAAAATGAACCTAAAGATTCTCTATTAAAACGACATTTTGGTATTTTATTGACTATTTGAACAACATTAATCACATTAATCAAGCAATTTATGCAGATTTTACAGCAAGCGAGCTGTAGGCTGTATGCCGAAGAATCGTTCAGGACACCGTTCAAAAATAGTATTTTTTTCTTTTTGTGAAGAAATAACTGTAATAAGCGACGAACATTGTGCACTGGAAAGGTTCCATGAATGTTACAGGTACTTTATGGAACCATCAATGCCAATCAAGAACCGTTTTAAGAGTGTTCAATACTTCAGTACTACAGCAGAGTCAGACAGTGCGGAGCGTCTCACCTGACAGGGCTTTTGTCCTTTTTAAACGGGCTTCTGCTCCGAGAGTGCCTGCGACTAGAGTCAGAATACTCCGTCAGTCTGTGTTTAGCACTTATCAGTGTATGATTATTCAAGACAGAAATACACATCAGCACACAACACGCAGCATGAGTCACAGATGAGATCACCTGTGTTTGGGGAAATGTTGTGGGCCAGTCTTTCCTCCGGGACCACCATTTAATTTCGGCCCCATACTATGACATAAAACAAGGGTTTGTCTCAGTGTTAAACCAGTCAACTTTCAGCCATCGTGGCCATGCGAGTGCTACTACATGCTGGTGCAGTAGGGCAAGTATCAAGTGAAAATCCAAACTGTCTTCACAGAAAAATTTATTTTTATTGATTGTGTAAAAAAGACAGACCTAACAATGAGCTTGGATGCTATGTGATGATATTGGCAGAAATCATGTGTGATTTCAGCTTCTTTAAATATCATGCTAAATAGCCAAATTTAAGTGGAAAACTACACTACCCATAATTCTAAAAGAAGAACCTTCTTAATCCAATCAATCTGAGATGATACTGCTGTTACCATGGACACAAGAACCGTGCCATAAGAGCGTAGTAATCAGTAAAACTTATATTGTATTATCAATATTTGTATACATTTGCAAATATTTCATTACCCTCATATATTTTAGAAAAAGTAATATAGGAAAAAACACTTCCAGAACCATGGTCAGTGAAGAAATGGCCAATCACTGTTTACTCTATAAAGACATATTATATTGTATATTATATTGAATTTATGGAAAAAATACTTATGCAACCATGGTCACTGAAGAAGCCGGCGATCGCTGCTCTGTAAGGGCATTATATTATGATGAATATTTGAAGAAACCCAATAGAAAAAAGAAAAAAAAAACTACAATCATGATCACTGAAAAAGTGGGCGACCACTGCTTGTTCCATAAGGGCATGGTGAATCATGTGACTACAACTGGCCAATGAACTTGTGGTTAAGGTGGCCTCCATGAACCATAACACAGTGGGCCTGAATAGACGTCGCCTCCAGGTTTTCTATTCTCAGAATTCCTCAAAACAAGCACCAGGCATCTTCAAAAATACAGCAATATGCCACAGTGTAAACGATTGCTAGTACTTCTGCATTCTTAGCAAAGCAGGCATTTAGCAAGACATTAACCACCCTTTAGTTACAACAAACTGTGGCATGCTTCACAAATACACAACACGTGGCAAAAAAATTCAAATTGGTCCATGTTCTGTCACAAAAATAAAAAAATCATTCACTCACCTTTACATCGTTCCAAACATGTATGACTTCAACTCATCTTTGAAGTTTAACTGTGCTTGCACGCTGGGTAAAAACCAATGAGGTTTGTATGGTTGAGCTTCCGTTTATCGTATTTTATGAGCTCTATGTATTTGCGTTGGTCCATGTTTATATGGGACTAAAAGCCTAAATTAAATCTTTTCATCATAGAAAGCGATAAAGACTCTTTAGAAGACTTGGAATAAACTGCGCAATTCGTACTGATTACTTTTACATTGTCTTTTTGAACTTTTCAAAACTTCAAACTTTTGTTTGAAAGGACAAAAAAGATGAAGGATTATTAAAAATCTCAATTTATGTTCCAAAAGTCTTTTGGGTTTGGAACGACATGAGAGTGAGCAAATAATGACAGAAATTAAATTTTTGGGTGAACCATTCACGGTGTTGATGACTGAGTGCCATGTACAGCCGAATTTGGAATTCTGTGGAAATCCTCTAAACTAAATGATCAGGGGTTAAACTCACAAGGGGCTTTTGCGTCCACGGTGACGTCCACCACGATCCCTGCTGCGGGATCGCGACTGCTTGCGCTCTCTGCTCCGTGAACGCTTCCGTTCCCGGCTACGGCTCCTGCGTTGCTCGCGAGTCTTCTTGTGGCCCCCGCTTCTACTCCTCTGCCGACCTGGGCTCGGACTACGACTGCTGCTGCGTCTTTTCCTTTGTGGAAAAAAAAAAAACACAATTTCATTCCAACATATGAACTTAACTTACCTGAAAAGCTTCAAATCAAGCAGAACGACAAAAAAACAGAGGGTTTTCAGCTTACTTTTTGCTGCGTTCCTCATTATGACCATTGGCGCTGGAGGACTTGCTTTCACCCTGAACAGGATTGATAAAAGAACAACATAAGAATGGAGAGGAAACACTGGAAATAGAGAGGGAAGGGGGATAAGAGAAAAGACAGAAATACTACTATTGTTGGCTCCTTTAAGATAAATTGCTTGTGTTTTTCCTCATTTTATCACTTTGGATAAAGGCGTGTGCAAGTTGAATGTAATCAAATGGTCTGTTGTAAATAATCAGATGTTAGGGGGCCTGTCTTTAACTTTCGAAAACAATCAGTTAAGTTCTAGGTCTTGACCTTGGCTAGGCCATGTGTTTTTAGGGTAGTATAGGTACCCTGCTATTTTTAGCCTAAGTCTTGCTGTAGTCATGCTATAGAGCTGCTAAAAGGCATTCCAGAGTGGAGACTGTCAGTCCGTGTGATCTTCCCCAGTTTGCGCTGTTGGACTGTGAGAGCTCGATGCCATCTCTGTCTCACAGCTTGTCCTGAAGCAGACAGGGATTTACACGGCTTAGTCATATCACCTCCCAAAAGACACCGCATCAAAGTCAGCCAAAAAAAAAAAAGATACAACTTAAAACCTCATCAAAAGATTTTCAGGGTTTTTTTTCAGCATTCGGCTCATTTTGACAACTAATACAGGCATTTGTTTTTCATTAATTTAGAAAAAAGACAAATAAAAATTCTATTTATATCTATTTTTACTGATAGACATTATTATTGGGCAATGCATTAATTTAATAGTAAACAGTTTTATGATAAAAGAGAAATCACTAAAAAGTACATGCACAAACCAAATGCCAATGGCAACGGTTTTAGAGACCATCAAAACACTGGGTAGAGAGACAGTATTCATATTTAGAAAATTCATTTAGAGGAAAATTCAGCTCATTTCAGGTTTGAACACCGAAGATGACCCTCAGTAAAGGTCAAGTACAGTCCAGGGCTTCAGGGTTTCAGTTCTTGACTCCAGGTCCAATGAGAAGGCTACGCCATACGAAATGCCATTTGCAATAAAGTTTACTTCCATTATATGAAGAATTTCTGAGTTCGACATTTTTTTCTTTTTTAAATGTAGGGCAGGGGTTGATTTTATCCATTTACAACGTATGTCTATAATGTATAGTATGTACACCTCCATTCAAAAGTTTGTGGTAAGCAAGATGTTTTTTTTAAAGAAATAAATACTTTTATTCAGAAGGAATGTATTAAATTGACCAAAAGTGACAGTTAAGACATATATAAGGTTACAAAAGATTTATATAATATTAATATTTTATATTTTTCAACATTAATAATGATAAAAAATGTTTATTGGTCCTTTATAAATCATTCTAATATGCTGATTTGCTGCTCGTGTGATGCTGAAGACTGGAGTAATGTTGCTGAAAAATCAGCTTTGCCATCACAGGAATAAATTACATTTTAAAATATATAAAATGAAACAGCTATTGAAATTTAGTAAAAGATATTTCACAAACCACAATATTACTGTTTAATTGTATTTTTAATCAAATAAATTCAGTCTTGATGATCACAAAAGACTTATTTTCAAAACATTAAAAAAATCTTAATCTTACCAACCTCCAAATTTTGAACGGTAGTGCATATTTTTCTGCCACTGCATCAGATTCACCTTCAACAGATTTTTGGTGACATGGCTGAAACCTGAATACTGTCTCTGCTCCATGTCACATTGTGTTTCATCTATTGGCATTCGTTCACCGTTATGGAACCAAATCGATTTAAAGGTGTATGGTGGCGGTCTATTTGTATTTGGGATCAAAGTACATTAATACATTGCGCAATCACTACCTTACTTTTTTTCACAGTTCACACTGGAATCAAAGATGTATTCAGGGGAGTAGAGGTGAGATATCATTAGGCAAGTCTATAAAGAGAGATAGATGGGCATTTATTTGTAATTCAGGATATCACACTAAAAAAACATAACTCTCTCTCTCATACACATTACACAAACCTATACTTCAGTCAGGCACAGACAATAAAAAAGGGTTTTTGAATAGCCATGACAACACAAAGTTCAATTCCAAAAGAAAAGGGAAAATTCTGTCATCATTTATCCAAACCTGCTTTCTTCTGAACACAAAAGGAGAAACTCTGAATTTCTTACCAATTAAAAAAAAAGAAAAGAATGGGCACTGGGGCTTAAAAAAAATAAAAATATTCCCCATACAATTATTATAAAAGTTGCTTGTAAGACAAGGTGAATGACAACATTATAAACCTTAATTTAAATAAAAATATATTTGAAAATCACACAAAAGGACAAAGGTACAAGACGGTGCACTTAACTGCATTAATGTGGAAAATAACTACAATCCCATTGCAAAATATGCATATATAGACAAATATTTAAATAATTTTAGAGCATCTTTCCCAGCCTATTCTGGGAGTGGGTGGACTCTCTTTTTGGCGTGATTCTATGATTGGACGGCATTTCCTTGCAGAATCATGGGTAATGTAAATTCTTTCACCGAGAATTTTGCTGTTAAATATGATAATTCAGAAACTAAAGTGGGCCGATATCTTCAACAACCTTGTAGGTCACAGCAGGTCTGTCTTTAATAGATTATATATATTTTTTGTTGAAGTTTTTAGATCTGGAACTCGACTATTGTACTTGTGTGCACTATTTTTCATAGTGCTTTTTTAATTCTTCATTTCTTACGCTTAAAAGCTTCAGTCCTCATATATCGCTCTTACATGGATAGATGCAAAGTTCAGTAGTAGTAGTCGTAGTTATATATTTTTATTGCCATGTCAGCATCTAAGGCTATCTTTATGGCAAAAACAGAGTTGGAATAATACAAGAGTTACAAACACAAAATAAAAACCAAATAAACAGAAAAACACAGCAGTTAAAATTAGACACGTTTGTTTTTTTTAATTAACATGATAAAAAAAAATCTAAAGCCTTTTCTGGTAAAAGTCCCTGAGTGCGCATACTTCATAAAAAAAATTAATAAAATAACATTTCTACTCGTATTAAACCCGGGACAGTCCAATAAAATATGTTTGAAGCAATGTTCAGATTTTCTCCTCTTGTGTTCATCATTAGAATGATATCCATAACTACTAGTCGGACAAGCATGAGGGTGAATACATTAGGAGAGATTTTTAATGTTTAGTTGAATTTATCCTTCAAAAAAAAAAAAAAAGGAAAAAAAGAAAGAAAGATCCAGCAACTTCCGGTCGTCCACCCACCTTTTTATAAGGCGCTTCCAGCATGGCCTCAACATCGAAGTCATCCGCCATTCTGACCTGCTGTACATGAAAACAGCAGCATGCGGGTTACAAACACAGCCAGCATGAGGAGTTATAGCTCACAGTTCCGATTATGTACTCAAGATTCATCGCCAAAGCACACAAACAAACAGAAAATCCTCTCACAGTCGAGCTGGGCCGCTCTTTAAATCTTTAAATAACACACTCGAGCCTGCAGCACACGCATTACATAAGCAGCTCATTTAGACGCCTCACTCTTACCCATACATGACAGACAGCATACTGTAGTTTAAGTCATATTTACATGTACTTATGAGCCTAACTCTTAATTAAGCCCGTGGCTGCTTGTAGGCAAACATTACCTGGGTTGTATGTCGCACTCCGGTTATCGTCGCGACCTCTCCGACGCGGGCGTCAAGTCTGACCGTAAACAGCTGCGAAACAAACGGTCGGATCCGCCTACAGACGAGCACAATATTCAACGAACAATCATTCAAACAAAAACAAATACCGATGCATGTATTAGTGGATATCTGATCAGCTCAGCTCGGTTCGTCGTGAGGTTTTCCCCACAAGACAACTTCCTGCTTTCCCCAAAATGGACGCCGAGAGGGGCAGGGTTTACCAGCGCTGCTTAATGTAGATAAAAGTCGAGGAGGATTTTCAGTTTCTGTTCTTCCTGTGTGCTCATTCTCGCAGAACTTTTGCAATGCGCTTGTTTCTTTGAATACCACCCCTGATAGACCTGCTCTGTTTATTGCAGAATTCCCACATGCACTGCAGAAACTAAGTTTAGCGATTTGTAAACACGGGCGGAGTCACCAAAGGCTGGAGTAATAATGGTTGAACCGCGATCTAGAAAAAGACTCGGGTTCAATTTAATTTACTTGAATATTACATTTACACACATGCATAATAATGTATATTTATGTTTAAATTGAATTATAATATCATTATGTTATCCATCTGCCTATAAAATAGAAATTAATAATAATAGTTAATTTGGGAAAGTGTTTGTATATTCTTTAACTAAACGCACAATATTAATTTTTAATAATTGGTATAAGTCACAATTAGTCACTTGCAGCTGTGCAAGCATTGTGGTGGCAGAAACACACTGATAACAAGTGGAGGGAAACGGGTAAAAGCCATGGAATAAGAGAGAAAAAAATGTATTGTTGTGTTTTTATAAACTCAAAATTACCTTTTTTTAAAAAAAAATATTTTATTCCATGACCCTTTTCTTGTAAAAATGGGCGCGGCCATTTGTAAATTCTATGGGTCTGGCTTCCGGTCTCATCTGCTTCCACTCCGTTTAGCTATTTTTTAGCTGAACAAAACAGTTCGTTTTACTGCTTGATATTGAAAGTTGGTGTGTCTTATCATATTATTTTAATGTATTATCTTAATTATGAACACACTGGTTTATAATGCAAACTATTTTACCGTTTACTTCTCGTTGTTATTCTCCTCGTTATTTACCTACAGCGGCTAATGAACCGGAAGCCTCACCCATAGGCTTACTTCCGCGTTGAAGAAAAAGGTGGATAGGCCGTCTACTTATTCAAAAACTGTCATTTTTCTGCCCAATAGTCTTCCGCCCACAAAAAAGGGCATCACTGTTTGCAAACACCGACTTGGTTAGGCGTGTTTCCATTACCCTTCAAATTGCACAAATTGAAATTGCGAATTGAAAATACGCCTAAACGCGTCAATTTCGCAAAAACTCCCATATATCGCAAAAAAGTTTTTACGCTCGCATGAGGTGGTTTTTCAGGCAATGCGAGAAAGGATTAATTCGCAAAACTGCAATGGAAATGGCTTTATTGAAGCTGATTACGGCCACTCAGTGCTTGTGTTAATGTTTTTATACAGTCAATGGTTTATTCCAGCCACGCCACGCACATTTCTGAAGCGGCTCTCTTTGCTGCTTCAGTAAAGATACACGCATAAGCCTCCATAGAATAAATATAGCCAAAATCCGTCAAAATCCCACCAAAATCAGTTGCCATGACTTATCGCGAGAGGCAAAAGGTTACGTTTTAGTCGCATAACATTGGTTAATGGAAACGCCGTCATTTCGCAATACTTTTTAATCGACATTCAGAAAATATCGCCAAAGTTTTGCGCAAATCTGTAATGGAAACGTGCGGCATTAGTCAAGGTCATGGGTTCGATTCCAAGGAACTGCATAAACTGATTAAAAATAATAATAATAAGAATATAGGCTATACCTTGAATGCAATCTAAGTTGCTTTGGAAAAAGCAAATGTAAAAACTAGGCTGAACTGTATGGACTCTTTTCACATTTCCGGGGTTCTCAGAAGCAGAAGTCATCATAGTTGGGAAAACATGTAGTGATGAATGGAAACTATACATTTTACAAAAAAAAAAAATCCATGATAGTATTTCCATTACTGTCTAAATGTGAAAAAATACAGTTTGATGACAAACACATTTGAAAGGTCACCCATTCTGACCTTCTCTCCATGGATCCATTAACACCTCCAGCAACCCCCGGGTCTGTGAAATAGAAATAGCCTGTCTGAAATCCTGTGCTGACCAGCTGGCCCCCATCTTTACACAAATCTTCTACAGATCACTGTGCGAAGCTCATTTCTGCTTCAAACGCTCCAACATCATCCCCATCCCAAAGAACCCCAAAATCACAGGACTTTACAGACCTGTTGCCCTATCTGTGGTCATGAAGTCGTTTGAGAGACTGGTGTTGGCTTATCTGAAGGACATCACTGGACCCCCTGCAGTTTGCTTACTGAGCAAACAGGTCTGTGGATGATGCAGTCAACATGGTACTGCACTACATCCTGCAACATCTGGACAAAACAGGGACTTATGTGAGGATCCTGTTTCTGGACTTCAGCTCGGCCTTTATCACTATCATCCCAAACCTCCTCCTGCTCAAACTATCTCAGCTCTCTGTGCCCACCTCCATCTATCAGTGATCACCAATTTTCTGACAGACAGGCAGCAGCTAGTGAGGCTGGGAGAATTCTCATCTTGCACCCGTATAATCAGCACTGGTGCTCCTCAGGGTTGTGTTTTCTCTCCACTGCTCTTCTCCCTGTATACCAACGACTGCACATCTAAAGACCCTCCTGTCAAGCTCCTGAAGTTTGCAGATGACACTACCGTCATCGGCCTCAACCAGGACAGCGACGAGTCTGCTTACAGACAAGAGGTTAAAGAGCTGGCTGTCTGGTGCAGTCACAACAACCTGGAGATGAACACGCTCAAAACTGTGGAGATGACAGTGGACTTCAGGAGAAACCCCCCTGAACTCCACCCACTCACCATCATGCGCAATGTTCCATCAGGTTCTGGGCACCACCATCTCTCATGACCTAAAGGGACACCCCCTTGTCAAAAAGACCGCAAGGCTGTATTTTCCTTCAGCTGAAGTTCACCTTCCACCACCTGTCTGATACAGTCTCCTCTGGCAGTCTTGCTCTGTCCTCTGCACTTCTAAACTGTCTGGGTTCAGCTCATCTACTACAATCAGGCCTGAGAAACTACAGCGATAGTCAGGACTGTTGAGTGAATCACTGGTACAACCCTCCCCACTCTCCAAAAACTGTACTCATCCAGAGTGAGTAAAAGAGCTTGCAAAATCATCCTGGACCCCTCACACCCAGACCACTTCCTCTTTGAACTGTTGCCGTCTGGTCGATGCTACAGAGCACCGGCACCAGAACAGTTCGTCCCTCAGGCAACTCTCTGATACTGTTAATACACAACGTCTATACATTCATTTATTTATTTAACACGCATACCTCTGTTGGATTACAAATTGTTATATGTTAACATGTTATATCTAGGTTCCAATGTAATAGTGTATAAACTGAAAAAGTTATGTACATTGTGTTTTACATTTTGAGGTAAATATGATGAAGATCAAGTCAGGCAGCCCAGGTGTATGAGACATTAACCTTTTGTCTTTATGCACTTTCCTGAACATTGGGCAGGGTCCCAAGTTAAAGGTGAATGCTAAACTCAAGGCACAGCTGTGCCTTTGTCTATGATAATGTGAAGGTATGGGCGATACTGTCAGTGTGATTGGATTAGCACCTATGCATTTGAAAGAAACTGTTATGCTGATGAGATCAAGGCTCGGAAAATGCCGGTGTCGGGCTGATTCCTGTACTTTATTTGCAAGCTCTGTTTAGATTGTCTACACCTCTATGTATCCCTGCACCTTGAAAGGTATAAACTCTACTGTGCTGAGCTATAGTCAGACTTGGATGACTGCAGCGACACACAGCGAGTCCTCAATAAAGAGTAACTTCTGTATGAAAGATATCCCAACGTCTCCTGGTCTCTGCTTCGACGAGGAAAAAGTTTCCTACACCTCTTTTAAAATTTCCTTGCATTTGTACATAACATACTTGTACACACAAATACCATCTATTGTCTATTTTGTATATTGTTATTTCCTATTTACTTATCCTATTTTTATTCTTTTAATTATCTGTGTCTTGTCTTGTCACTGTCATTCTCTTTGTGCCGTGGAAGCTCCTGTCACCAAAACAAATTCCTTGTATGTGTAAACAGGGAATTTGGAATCTGGAATCTAGGAATCTGATTCTGGAAACACTCATGCAGCAGCATTAACTAGATTTTTATAGGTAAACGTAAGAAAACACAAAGCATGAGAGTTATAAATATGCATTACATTTTCAATTAATATTTATATATAAAAGCTGGTAGATTTACGATGTTAATAACTGGAAATTTGTTATAACTGAAATGTTGAGAACAATATATTCCATAAATAGACTCTCAAGGACTTCTTGCATCTTACATAGACAGAATATAATCTTCTCTTCAGACTAATATAGACACAGAGGTGCTGTTTGTTCTGATGGGTCAGCATGTACTTCCAAACAACAGTTCATAGTGTGCATACAAAAACTACAGCAGAAGAAAGATCAGTGAGCAACTGCAATAAAAGAGCACACTATCTATCTATCTATCTATCTATCTTCTATCTATCTATCTATCTATCTATCTATCTATCTATCTATCTATCTGTCTGTCTGTCTGTCTGTCTGTCTGTCTGTCTGTCTGTCTGTCTGTCTGTCTGTCTGTCTGTCTGCCTGACCATCCAGCAGTTAACATACATAGACATACAGCGGAAAGCTTCCACAATACTTTTCCTGAAGCTCAACAAGATTTAAAACACACTTATAAACTGATTGGATTTTCTTTTTACTCTCATGACTTCATCGCCATTAACATCTTTCAAATGAAATCTCGCTGGCTTTCTAAAAGATGCACTTTTGCGTATTTAAATGCAAATGAGCAGATCATTTTATACTGTGTTATCAGCACTATTAGGAAACAATAATGTGAACCCCTGTTGAAAGTGCATTGCTCTGAACTCAGCTGTGTGCTTCTATCATGACTTTTTAACTGATTGTGCCATTGATCTTTGCAATAAACATGTTAATAAGTTTCTTTATGCCTTTCTCTTCCTATCAGTCCCCCCCCCCCACCCCCCCCCCCCCCCCCCCCCCCCCCCCCCCCCCCCCCCTCTCTGTGTTATAGATTTAAACCGAGTCTTTACTATACCCTTTGTTGAAGTTGAAAAACTGCTGAGTGATTTAAAATCCTGGGAATGGTTATGACTAAGGACAAAGTGCAGTTGGCTTCCCCTTTGCCTAAAGCAGCATGTGGATGATGTAACTTCATGTTTTAGCCAATGGCCAGCATTCTGCTTATCAAACTACAGTAGATAAAATAAATAAGTGTTACAAGAAGAGAAAGCGGTGCAGAGCTGCTGGCTGTGCGCTCAGTTACAGTCAAAATGAAAAATAAATCTACCAATCTGCGTGTGCGGCTCCCTGCACTAATTTTTGCACTGGAGGTCATGATTGTTGTTCTCTATGCATTCTTTGTGACATATGAAGATGATGCTAATGCACTTCTACAGAACAACCAGACACAGCCCATGGAGAACTCATTGTATCAGAACTATCCATTTTTTGCTGACATTCAGGTGATGATATTTCTCGGATTCGGCTGCCTTCTGGCATTTTTCCGGCGCTATGGATTTGGTGGAATGGTGTTTAACTTCCTAATCGCCACATTTACCATTCAGTGGGCCATTCTGGTGCAGGGCTTCTTTCAGTTTTACTATGATGGGAAGATTCATCTTGGTGTGCTGAATCTGATCAATGCCGAGTTTGCTTGTGCTGTTGTGCTAATCTCTTTTGGAGCAGTGTTGGGGAAGACGAGCCCTGTGCAACTTGTGGTAAGTGTATTATTTTTGCAGCAGGTGGCTTGAAATTAGATATTGAATCTACAAAAGATGTTTTGCTTTGTCTTTTGGTTCCATTGTTAATCGGGAGCTGCAGAAATGCAAAAGGTACAGTGCAAGATGTGTTGAAGATTAAACCAATCTGTTATCTATAGAATATAATATAATATAATATTATATTACACTGCAAAGGTGGCACAGAAGCGCTTCTAAGGTGCCAATTAGCTGTCTTTACTCAGACTTTTAAATACTGCTCAGAGGTGGCATAAATGGATTTACACTGTAATTGTAACTGCATATTGCATACTAAGGGCTGAGGTGGGTCAGAGCAGGAATCATTTAGTCTGGCTTTTATGCTGCATTGCGCCTTAACTCGGATGTGTAAAAATGCTCTAATAAGCATAACAATGTACAATTGTTGGGTAAAATAATGTATTTTCAATGACACTTAACTGTTTTATTGAAATTTCTCCCTATAGATTTAAACGTACATTTATTTATAATTTTTTTCATTAAGTTTGGCATAATGCATTATGGGATTGCATTCTTTGCAGTGGATATGTAATGTTGCCTTTACATTTGGTTAAATGATGCATCCTAAGAGGCAAACTAAGATGCTTAATTTTTGTGGTGAACTTATGAAGCCTTAAAATGCTACCTAGGTGTCACACTAAGTTTTAGGATGGCTCAATCATGTGATAATCACACTTTTGTTAGCACATTTACATCACCATGAATCAATCCCTTGTAATACCTAATTTATAAGTTGTAAATAAAAGCATCTGCTAAATGAATATGTATATTAGCTCATATCACACATCCTCATTCTACATACTGTGTATTGTGCAGATCATGGCCTTGCTGGAGATCCCTGTGTTTGGTATCACAGAATGGGCTGTAGTGAAATACCTGAAGATCAACGATGCTGGTGGCTCCATCCTCATCCATATTTTTGCCTGCTACTTCGGACTGGGTGTCACCTTTGTCCTGTACAGGCCCAGCCTAAACGAGGGACACCCAAAAGAGGTGACAAGTTATCAGTCAGATGTGCTATCTGTAATGGGAACCCTGTTCCTTTGGGTGTTCTGGCCCTCTTTCAACTCAGCATTGACCTTTAAGGGTGACGATCAGCACCGAGCCGTTCTCCACACGTTCATAGGTCTCAGTGCCTCCACAATCACCGCCTTCGCCCTGTCCAGCATGCTCAGCAAGAACGGCAAGATCAGCATGGCTGATGTACAGAACGTAACGTTGGCCGGTGGAGTAACTGTCGGTGCTTCGGTGGACATGATGATTTCGCCGGCTGCTGCTTATGTGCTGGGCATCCTGGGATGCATTGCGTGCATGCTGGGGTACAAATACCTGAGCCCGTTCCTGGCGCGCCGGCTGCGGTTGCAGGATCAGTGCGGCATACACAACCTGCACGGCCTGACGGGACTCATTTCCAGCCTAGCTGGAATCTGCGCCATCCTGCTGGCGACCGAGGAAACGTACGGCCCCAGTCTCTACCAGACCTTCTCTCACCGGGCCCCTCCAGAAGGAGACCCTCTACTAGCGAGGTTGCAGGAATTGATCCCAGATCTGGAAGCTGGTTTGGGTCGGACCGCACAGGAACAGGCCCTCTTTCAGGTGGCTGCTGTGTTCGTGACTATTGCGGTGGCAGCAGTGGGGGGTTTGCTGACTGGTGTGGTACTCAAGCTACCATATCTGGCTTCCCCCAGTGATGAGAAATGCTTTGATGATGATCTCTTCTTTAATGTTCCTCCAGACTACAACTGTGTAAACGGTCCGCAGGACGTATGGTCCTATGTTCTCAGAGACACAAACAAAACTGATGCTGATCAAATCAAGAAAAATACTGAGCATCAGTATGAGGAATAAATGTCAATGTAGGACTGTTGTGAACTTCAGAACTGCTAACTGTGATTGTATTGACCCCAAAAATTGTTTCTTTTAATATCTGATAGGATGAGGTTTGTATACTGTGTATCAAAATATATAAAGTGCATGTTTGATTTTGATAAAATGCTTATTTGTAGAATATATTTTATGAATAATCGAATTCATTAATACATTTCAGATTACCCTTGTGAAAAGGAAGTATGCTACTCTTTAGCATAATTTTAAAAAGAGAAGTTATGGAAATAATATATACTTTAATGAACAATTTCATGTTATTTGCAATTGAATTAAAATGTATTACAGTTTACATTTATTTTACAAGCAATAGTTGAACTTAAGAGAGTTTTCTAACCCAATTAAATACATCTTTATGTGTAACTTCATAATTACTTCTATTGAAATGTGGTTAAATATGTACTGATGAATGAACTGACAAACATTTGCTAAGTAAATATATATTTTAATGTCATTTCTTTTGAAACATGTATATCAGGTATTTAGACATAATTGTAATGAAGTTGCAATTTACTACATTTAAAATACATTAACTTTAAATATAATATCAAGTAACACACTACAGCTAAAATTATAATTCAGTACTTTAATATGTTAGTCAACACATGAAAATAAGTACTTAAAGGGGTCATATGATGCGATTTCAAGTTTTCCTTTCTCTTTGGAGTGTTACAATCTCTTGGTGCATTAATTAGATCTGTAAAGTTGCAAAGACTAAATCCTCAAATCCAAAGAGATATTCTTTATCAAAGTTAAGACTCTGCCACGCCCTCCTAAAACGGCTCGTTCTAACACGCCCCCACATATCTACCTCACTATGTGGAAATATTTGCTTAATGCGGCCCAAATGTGCACTCAAAGAAAGAAGGCGTGGTTTCAGTAACCGCACTTAGTGTTGAAGCAGCGATGTCAGGGAGATGCTGTGTGTTTCTAGGCGAAAACAAAATCACTTTATTTGGCCTTCCGAAAATAGAAGCATTTAGGAATCTTTAAGATCACTTAAAACAGAACAGCAATGCATTTTATGGACGACCGTGAACCTAGGAGAGGAGGTAATTCAGACTTTGCTATGACAATCTGGCACTTCTGAATTCCGCTACGGTTTTGTTATTAGTTTCGTATTTGCCTATTGACTGTTCAAATGCAGTGTTTGCGCAGTGTGTGTGTGTGTGTGTGTGTGTGAGAGAGAGAGAGAGAGAGAGAGAGATATGGTAATATCAAAGTGGAGTCAGCTGTCTTAACCGCGGCTTGTGTACTGCACACATACCAGCTTCATCACTGTGTCTGTCACTCTGTTCCCCTTTCGGGCTCTGTCTTTACATTTATTTTGAAAGATGAAGCTCGCGATTATGGTAAGGGGCGTTACATTTCCGACGAGTGCTTGCGGTGTTCGGCCAATCACAATTGCACTGGGTCAGCTGGCCAATCAGCAGACTGCGCTTGTCGGAAGGAGGGACTTTGTAGAAAACGAATCGTTTGAGAGAGGCGGGGCATAGAGGACCTACAATAATGTACAGTATTTGAAAAATAATTTAAAGCATGTCAACATATTCTGTTACACCACATACACAAAATAATGATCTTTAAAAAAAGCATCAAATTACCAAAATAATATAAAATGTACTTTGAGGTAAAATGCTGAATTTAACATTATCACACTTATTAAAATACACATTTTATAGATTGCTAAGATATTATACTTATGTCTATAAGATGTCAATTAAAAGTGTACTTAAGTGTGTTAAGAAACATACTCAAAGTATTTCTCTTTAGGTATGCTTAAGTGGCTTATTACTTCAGCAATATATTATCTGCAGTTTCTTTTTTAAAACACTTTAAAATTTGTAGTACACTACAAGTGAAATGCACTTCCTTTTCACAAGATTACAATTGGATGATACATGATATCTGAGTATTGTAAGCACATCCTTAGGAATCTGTATTTCACACTGAGTTAAAGCGGCGACACCTTCCTCACTGAGCAAAAGATAAACAGGACTAAAGTTAAACAGTTCAAAAACTGTGAAATATGAACTACATTACATTTACAGGGCATGAATGTTATCTTGATGAAAAGTTATAAATTAACAGGTTGATTGTATTTATTGGGGTCATGGCCTATCTCTTCTCTATGCACATAAATATATTAGTAAATATACACAGTTTTACTACATGCATATACTATAAAATGTATTGCTGCAGTTAGAATATTATCAAGTTAGGCTGTAAATGCATGGTTAAATAATGTGACAGTCTTTTGTAATGTAAGGCTAGGCTGCTCAATGTATGCAATATGGAATTATTTCACCTCATTAGAAATGTTCAACAAAAAAAAAGTTTCTTGGTTGTTTTGGATAGTTGTCATTTAATTTAATTTATTTATATGAACTATATATATTTCATCTCTGTGTAAATAACCAAGGCTATTCTCACTAATTCAAACCAACATTGATAAGATATACCTTCAACACAAACAGCATATTAGTTGTATTTACATTTTGTGTAAGTAGCACCCATCAATATTTGCACTGAAAAATAAAGAGCATTTTTTTACTTCTAAATACACTTAATTTGAATTCTGAATGAAATGTTTGAATAGAAATATTGTTGCTGAGGAAAATTCTCACCATGACTGTGCAAAAACTCCATATTATACTGTTTATTAGAAGAAACAACCACTGATTTTTTTTGCTTACAAATGAAAACTCAAAAATAATTGTTTTTGTGCAGACAAGTCTATAAAATGGTCCAGAGAAACCATTATTCATAGAACATAGAAGCTTTTGACAAGATAAAACAACAATTTAAGATATAGTTTAAATACATTTTCATATAACACAATTGAGACACAATTTTCTATTTATTTTTAAAATATTAAACTTGCATGGACACACAAATTAAACAGCTAGGGTAAGATAACTATAATGTGTCATATATTTACAAAAGTAACTGCCACAGTTTAACCTCTCTTTTTCCAACAGAGTGATACATCACACAGTCATATACATACAGTAACAGAAACTCGCCACCTCTTTCCCCGTTACAATCACACTCACAAACACACCATTATGACTCCTTGTGAAAACTGAAGCAGAAAACAAAACACATCACTAATCAAATCACTGTCTTTGGATCTACACAGACTACCATACAAAAAGTGTCAAACCGCCCTCCTATGGAGAAAGTAGAAATGTCGGCTCCTGCACACACTGCTGGGAAAGTTTCAGATCTCGGAAGTATCTGAAGATGTACGTTGCCATTAGAAAATCAGAAGAAATGCTTAAAATTTGAAACGATGATTGAGGTGAGGCCTGGTGAATTTCCTGGAGTTAAAACACCAACATGCTGAAACAGGTATCAGGAGCACTGAACGAATGATGATTCAATTCTCCTGCCAATCTAAAGTAGCTGCAAAAGCCCTTAAAAATATATACTCTTAAAAATAAAGGTTCCAAAAGTGGGGTTTTGTAGCAAATTAATTTTGGGTTCCTCAAATAAAATTTCTTTGAACAGTTCTTAAAAGAGCCTTTTTTTCCCCTTAGTGTGAAAAATATTTTAATAATCTGAAGAACCTTTTTCCAGAATGGATGCAGAAGGAATAGCTCACTCAAAAATGACAATTTGCTGAAAATGTTCTTACCCTCAGGCCATTCAAGATCTCAATGAGTTTGTTTCTTCATCAGAACAGATTTGGAGAAATTTAGCATTAAATTCATAAATGGCACATAAATTGAATTGTGTTTTTTTTAATTCCACTGTATTTATTCTGTCTATTGTGAAATGTTGTATTTTGTCTGTAAAGATTTATTGTGCAAGAAACATACTGTTACGCAAAAAAATTTCAGACATTGTCTGACAAAGTTTATAACTCTTATATCTATATCTAGCTATCACTTGACCACCAATGGATCCTCTGCAGTGAATGGGTGCCGTCAGAATGAGAACAACTGATAAAAACATCACAATAATCCATTGTGTGTTTTCAACTTTAAACTGTTGTTTTCGGCTAAAGTATAATAAGACATGTATCTGTAAAATTACTTTCTTCAGTGAAAAAGTCATCTAGTCTGAATCAGGAGGGAAATATGTACAGATCAAGCACAGTTTACAAGCAAAAACAGCCCAAAACAGTTATAAACAAATACGTCAGTGGATTTTGATAACAGAACTGGCCAGAATTTTGGCCAGAAGTGACCGTTTAAAAGTTAAAATTAATGATGGATTTGTTTCTTACAAACACACAGCTTTTGTCACTTCCGAGAAAGAATGTGGTTACTGATTCGGGAGCCTGGATGGTGTGATGCTACTTACCTGTAGAATTACTGTGATGTTTTTATTAGCTGTTTGGACTCTCATTCTGACGGCACCCATTCACTCCATTGGTGAGCAAGTGATGCAATGCTAGATTTAGCCAAATCTGTTCTGAAGAAGAAACAAACTCATCGAGAGTCTGACAGTAAATTTTCATCTGATTTTGGGGCAAACTATTCCTTTAAAGGTTCTTCACAGAACCACTGATGCCAATGCAGGACCTTTATTTTTTAGAGTGTATATCCCAATACAACATGATAAATCAACTTTGGCAACTTCTCTTCTCTCGATTAACTTCAAGTCTGGCTAAATAGCTCATTCCATACAAGTCAGCGTTCTCAATATTGCACTTGAACATTCTCATACACGCCGCTTCAGCAATCACTTACAAATATCATTTGCACCTTCTGAAACACCTGCAATTTCAAATTCAGCTCGCTGGTTATTTTATAAGCCCTGTTAGTCGACTAGTACCACTGTTGCAGGATAGTTACAAGTCAGCATTGCATAAAAAGCATCATGATAAATCTATATGCATTCTAACGATGTTTACTTCAGGTTTCCCACAGCAGTGCTCCATAGCAAGGACATGAAATGAAGATAAAAAGTGACTGAATGTAGATATGTGAGAAAGAAACTAGCTTTGAATTTTCACAGTGCTTATTTCTAGTTATGCTTTGGCCAATTTGGGGTGACTTTCGAGTTTACTGCCCCTTTCAAGGGAAGATAAGGAACGACATGCTATACAACACAAGCTTTATGACACTTCTTTATGCCTTCAGCCTTGGGGAAGGATAAGACGAATCTGATAAAATGATATCAAAAAGCCCTTTGCATCAATGTGAATTCAATTCAGATATTCTATACTTCATGATGAACAGGACATCATCATCATCATCATCCGCAGAGTGAAACCTCTGTATCCAACAGCACGCAGCCAATATGGCTTAATCGTGACACTGTCCCAGCATGTTTATCTTTGCATGACTTTAAATAATGTGGAATCGAACTGCAAGTCACCCTGGCAGATACGGAAGCTCTGATTTCTATCTATAATATTTAATAGTACCACTATAAACAATTCAGTAGAAAGTGGTTTTAGACCCTCAAAGAACTTACTAAACTGTAATTGCATAGGACTCCAAACAAGCCAAACTCGTCTTCTGTGTTGTAAATTCAAACGTACAGCAATGCAAAAGTTCCTTCAGATAAGATGATCATTTTAGCTAGAAACAAAAGCAATAAACTTGGAAGAATTATGATAGGTAGCACTTTGCAATTCCTGTTTTGGATTAAAAAAGATCACTTGATTCTGAGCATAACTAGAATACTGATAAAGAAAATGTACTTAGCTAATTCAAATTCGTTTCGCAAACATCGATTTAGTTAAATATCACTTCTATTAACTTATAGACCACAACTTTTACACACTACCTTTCTACTACAAGTGTGGACGTGATGAGGTAAAATGAAGTATGCTTGAGTATTAGGACAGACTAATGGTAGTGTTTTGACAAACTATCTGAGAGGTTTTGCCAGTCAAGTACTTCCTGTCTCTGTGTTATAGTGCTCAAAACCCTGTAAAACATTGTGTGAAAAATTACCACATTTTTGGGGGTCTCAATGTAATACACTTTCAATTTAAATGCAAAAAAATCTATAAATATTGAATTTTTTTCCCCTTTTGTTTTCAGTCTTATGTTTTGGGGGAGTGCAATATATTTACATTTTAATGACGGTAGCAGCAACCTCAGCACAATTTGATTTAAAATTTTAAAACATACAGTTAGTTATTTTCCTTTTTTTAAATCTCACAGTTACACAAGACGATATTTTACTAGTCTATTCAGTAATCGAATATATTCCTTTTTTCATCGTTGCAATTTTACAAAAAAAAAAAAAATAGTTCTTTAGATAAATGTTTTAATATCTTCTATTTCTACCACAAATGAACTAATTCATATGTTCGTGCTCGTGAATCGAACAGTCGGCATCAGTCGCTCAGATGCTGCTTAAATGTAGCAAATTAGTGTTGTCTTTACAAATGTAAAAATAAACGAAAATGTCAGACATTCAAGACAAACATTAGATATGATTTTAAAATACTATGCAGTTAAAATATGCTTTTGTTCACAAATTTGATTTGGTGAAAAAGGCTGATTTTGTTAGAATAAAACTGCATCTGCTTTACAAAGTAACTGGTAATATCAGACGCATGATAATATGTTGTGACCCAGCACTGTCTGTTTCTTGTATGAAAATGTTTTATTTGTTCACTTTTTTTTTTCGTCTCATATGGCACGGTTTATATTTAGTGATTTGGCAAGAGATGTAAATACCACGTTACAATCAATCAGAAATTGCTGGATGAATAAATAATTTCTTTGTAAATAAATACTAATTCTTTTCTATTTACATTCCCTTAATATATGTGATTCTACTATTAAATGAGATTATTCAGGATTATATCTTCATGGAATATTTGAACTATATATGGGTTTTCAGTTATACAGCAGTTCTGTTCAGACTCTCTTCACAGTATGTACACATGTGTGACTGAGCAATATAATTCATGTCTGCTGATGATGTTTTAAGTGAACATATTTGTGAAAGGAACACAGCCTTCAACCCTCTTTTATATTATAAAACCCCTTTAAATCCACTTGTGTACAAACACACACACACACCCACACACACACACCGTCCATACCCTCTCATATTGGTACAGTATTTTATGACTTTTAAAAGGCTGATGTAGTCAGAGGACATGCAGATGGTCAAGGGCAAAGCTGATAGTCATTGATCCAGAAGTGCTTACACCTGGCTCACATTAAACCCTGGTCAATTCTGTCCTTGGTGTAAAAACACACCTCGGACATTTACGTGGTACACTGGAAGACTTGTTTTCAGCAAAGAAAGATTCCACTCTAATTTACCCTATGCCAAATAATGAAACAATAGAGAGACAGTATAGGAACAAAATATGAAGCATAAAGGGAAGGGCACACTAGATTTTCACTAGTTTCATTTGCTTCCATTCATATGCAAACAAACACGAAGAATGCAGACAATGCTTTGCTGCATACTAATAATTTGGCCGACTTTGAGCTGCCTATTCGAATAGCTATAAAATCTTTGACCAGTAGTGGATTTGAATATCATATTGATGTTTAAACGTGGAGGAATTTCTGAGTTTGGGGATTTTTCATCATCGTTCAAAGGTTTGGGGTTGGTAAGATTTTTTTTTTTAAAGAAATTAATACTTTTATTTAGCAAGGACACATTATAATGATCAAAAGTGACTTTTAAATAGTTACAAAAAATGTAAATAAAGGAATTTTATTTTAAATAAATGCTGTTCTTCTGAAAATTCTATTCATCAAAGAATCCAGAAAAAAAAGTATCACCATTTCCACAAAAACATTAAGCAGCACAACAGTTTTCAACATTGATAATAATAAGAAATGTTTCTTGAGCAGCAAATCAGCATATTAGAATTATTTCTGAAGGATCATGTGACTCTGAAGACTAGAGTAATGATGCTGAAAATTCAGCATTGCACCACAGGACTAAATTACAGTTTAAAATATATGAAAACAGAAAACAGTTATTTTAAATTATAATAATACTTGTTTTTTTTTTCCATTTAATAATGCAGCCTTTGTGAGCATAAGAGACTTCTTCCAAAAACATTTTAAAAATCTTACGACCCCAAACTTTTGAACAGGGCGCGTGTAATTACAAGGTTAGATAAAAAATAAACTTTAAAAAAGCTGGATGGTTTGCAATGGTCACTAAAAAAATGAATAAATGCCACATTTTAACATTTAAAATTGACTGTTTTGAAGTGCCCATCAAAAATAAAGTTGGTTTGCATGTGAAAAAGTGTTTTGTTATGATATATAATATTAAATAAAGAGTAGATGGATCAGAGTATTTGGTCAGGTGCCACTGGAGAACATGGGTTTTTGGAAATTAGTCAGAATATAATAATAAAGACTAACTCAATCATTTACTGATCTGTGTGAGACGTAAGCTGTTGAATTTCTGAGGTGAGAATTGAACCAATAGAAGGAAGATAGAGAGGGATAAAACTTAATCATGTGGAAGAAGTGACATCTACTAAGCTGGTGTCTTTTTAGACTATGTAGTGCAAAGTCATCTGATATGTGCTGGGGCGTTATTGCTCATGGTGTAGGTTGGGGTTACTGGGACGTTCCGTCTATGCAGTGAGGGACGAGGGGTGAGGAATATTTGGTGGTTGAGCTGAGCCCCTCAAGAGTAGATGGTGATGACCTCACGTCCACCTCCACGCACGAGGAGGACCCTGTTGAGACCCTCAGTCAAGACCTCGAGGAACTCCATGTCTGTGTGAATGAAGTTAAGAGGCAAACTTTTACATTTACATGAGAGCAGGAAGTAACTTCACTGTCAAAAAGTCTGAAGAAAAAAGGATACAGGTCTCTTCTCCAGTGCGGTTCTTAGGTGGTCCCGGCATGTTTAACAGGACTAGTTTAGCTTCTTGTGACTTCTTCACAATGACCCCATTGAGTTTCTGCGCGTGGTGCATGCGTCTGACATTGGACTGATTCCTGTACAAAACACCAAATATGGCAAAGACTTTTTTGTGAGTGTGAGGTTTCTTTATATGACAACATATTTAGCATATTTCTACTTATCAGAGAGATATGAAGTGTTCATTCCTATGTGACAATTAAGTGCGTCATCTTTTAAAATAGTCAGAAGGTATCAAATGAAGTATTATTACTGTTATCTTTAAAGTGTACTCACAGGTTCTCCCATTCCCTGAGGCATAAGCAAAGGAAAATAACAGTGCACAACATAGTGAACAGAGAAATAAAGTAACACAGTACAAATTCGACCACATCTCAGTGACTTTAACCATTACTTCAAAGGTAAGGATGCGCCAACATTTTGTGCAGCAATATCTCAGCCGATTATTTAAAAACATTGGCATGTTGGATGTTTTTTATGCACGTTAGACAAATATCTTTAGCTTTTGTGTCATGTCTCACTGATTTTTTGTGTCAGGTGTCAAAAACGACACCTTTATTTTTAATCGAAAGTGAGTTAATCAACTGAAACGAATGCAAGTGCTCCAATAATAATAATAATGACGAAAGTGTTTCTGTTTCAGAGTAGAGTTTAACTTACATTACTGATGTTTGCTGCAAATATGCAAGAAACAAAATAGCTATATAATTACATAGTCATAAGGAAAAATGTTTTTACATAATATATACTGTATGTTTTTATTTTATTTAACTTTTGTTTAATAAAAATAAATAAAAATAGTAAATAGAAATATTTTAATAAGATGAAAATATTATAATTATTTATTTAAATAAATTATTAAATTCGTAATTTTGTAAATTATTATAATTTTTTTAGCATTTATGATAAATTCTATTTTCTTTCATTATGTCTTTCATTGTAAGCTTGTTATACATCCAACTAACGGATCAATACTTTGATCAATGAACAATGCTCAGTGGAAATACCTAAATGTGACATTGAAAATAGCTCTTGCACATCTTTGTGGGGCTGTAATTAAACTTTGTTAAACTGAAGTGTCAATACAATGATCTGGTGTTCCATAGTCAAATGATTAATAAGCAAAATATCTTAATCAGCACTGGCCTATTGTTTTGTTGTTGTTCAAATCTGTCGATCCATCTTTATGCCTAACATCTCACCCTCAACTAACAGAATAATACAATGATTGGCTGAACATTTCCTTAATGACTAAAATCTAATTTTTGATTGATTTGTTAAAGCTTTCGTATTCACCGGACACAAAACATACTCAGTAGAGACTGTCATTATCTTGACTCACGGTTTCATGTTGAACATATCCTTTATGCTTTCAGGGTTGGCCACTGCTGGGTTATTGGTCTTCTCGGTTTCGTCCGTCCAGGTCATCTGCACCTCCTCTCCGGGGCTCACGGCTGCTGGTGTGGGAGCGGTAGGGGAGGTGGGGCTAGTGGGGGTGGCATTTTTTCCCTGAATGAGCTGAACCTGTCGAGGACGGGAGAGACGGACAGACTAAGACAAAGGTAAAAAGAGTGAGAGGGTAGAGAGGGATAAAAAAAAATGAAGAAGTGAGAATTGTTGCTTTCCTGGTAACCACTTATTTCAGAAGGATAAAGAAAAAAGAGAAAGAGAAGGGGGAGAGATGCACTGCCAGGGTGTTAACAAGAAGAGAATGCTTTTCTAGTAGATCATGACTGAGAGAAGAGAGAGAACGGCACAAATAGAAAGTGATAAAGAGATGCTATCTTCATGGCTGATAGGTCCGTGCTATCATCTAATCGGCCAGAAGGAAGAAGGGTTTGATTAGCTCAAATGAAAAAACAATCACAAAGTCACACACTTGATGGATAATAGCATAAAGGACAAGCCAAGAGACAGCAGCTACCTCCTCCTCAGGTTTCTCTTCGCCGCTTCCTCCCACCGACTCCTCAGCGATACTCCTCTGGGGGTGCAGGTTTGAAGGGTTCTTTCGACGTATAGAGCCACGGGACACGTCTGTGATGCTCTGAATCTGAAGAGACAACATCAGAGCTGTTAGACTGATTCAAACAGTCAAATCAAATCTTTATATATCTCTTTATGTACAGTATGTGTTTCTTCCTCATCTACATATACCTCTTATAATGTTTACTTTTGTGTTCCACATACGAAAGAAAGTCACAGGTTTGGATCAACAGTTTTATTTTTGGGTGAACTCGTGACTTTATCAACATTGCTTTATCCTTGTAAAAATCAATTTATCTTTCACGACTTATTGCTTCAACTAAATGTCGTTTGTTAGAATAAACCTTAATTGTTTTGAATGTGCACTTGCAGTGTAACATAGAATCTTACACACACACACCACACACACTATATATATATATATATATATAATATTATATTGTTCTTTTCTTATACTTGAGAATATATTTATATTAATGAAATAAAAAACCACTTAGTACGTAACCCCGACAGTACACTTCATGACTGTTTATTAACAATTAAGGTTACCTTTTAAGTGTACTATATAATGTCAGATCTAATACTGTAATAATCAAATGTCAAGTGTAATAATGTCAAATTAAAAGTTTTACTTTAAAGTAGATTTTGAATCAATGTTTTATTATTCTTTTGTCATGCTTTAAAGAAGCACACTTATTTTAATGTGTTGACTAACACAGTAATGCACATGTAAAGTATTTGATTATAAGTGTATAAGTGTATTTTTTGATATTACGTTTAAAAGTTTATATATTTTAAATGTACTAAATTAAAACCGCAACTTCATTACAATGTATTTACCAAATCTACTGAAATAACTTAGCATAACATTTTTTAATATGTTACCAACCATGGACAACAAAACCAGTCCTAAGGGTCAAGTTTTTTAAATTGAGATGTATAGATAATCTGAAAGCTGAATAAATAGTCTTTCAATTGATGTATGGTTTGTTAGGACAGGACAATATTTGGCTGAGAAACAACTATTTGAAAATCTGGAATCTGAGGGTGAAAAAAAATAAAAATATTGAAAAAAATCGCCTTTAAATTTGTCCAAATGAAGTCCTTAGCAATGCATATTACTAATGATAATACATTTCTGATATATTTACAGTAGGAAAATTACAAACTATCTTCTTAGATCTTTACTTAATATCCTAATGATTTTTGGCATAAAAGAAAAATCGCTAATTTTGACCCATACAATGTATTTTTGGCTATTGCTACAAATATACCCCAGCGACTTATGACTGGTTTTGTGGTCCAGGGTCACATATAAATGACATTAAAGCATATTTTAGTAACCATAAATGCTTGTCAGTACATTTGGCAGTACACCATATTTCAAAGACAATTTTGAAGTAATTATGAAATGACATAAAAAGATGTAATTAGGTGCTACTTAAGCAGTACTTTTCCCCCACAATACCTCTCTCTCACGCTCGTTCTTGGTCAGATGCATCTCCTTGAGGATCTGCGACCGCTGCTCCATCACCAGGGTCTTTTCGTAGGTGTAGGCCGAGATGTCGCTGTCGTGCTTGAAGTAAATGAAAGAACAGGTTAGAACGATGGTTGACAGTATCTGTGTGTGTTTGTGTGTGTGAGCGTTTGTTTCTCACCATTTCAACCACCTCCACCTCAGCATCAAATCGCAGATGATAGAGGAACGTCATCAGGTCTTTCTTCATCTGAATGCTGTTGTCGTCCATCTGAGCCACAGTGAAGATACGTATCTTGCACTTCCTCCACACCTACAGTTAAAGCAAAATTATTGTCCAGTATAGCAATCAAGTCAGCAGTTAGTATCTCATTCAAAAACATGAACTGAATGTGATGTCAGTTTCAGTGCTTAGTGAGCACCCTAGGCAGCAACTAATTTAAGTCATCACATGGATAAATAAATATAAAATATATTAAAACAGTTATTTTAAATCAATGGTCACCAAACTTTTTAAGCTCAAGATCCCTGACTTTGACCTTAATGAAAGACAAGATTTATCTATTGAAGAATTAATTAAAAAAAGACACCGATCATGATTTTTCATGGGCGATTCAGATTCCCTTATTTATTCATTTATTTATTTTTTTACAAGCAAATTGATACTATTTGCTCTATAACAAGCAAACTGGCTTTAACCCAAAATATTTATAGCCATTTGAAATTAGGGGCAACCACTGCATTTTAATCACGATACAAACAAAGATGCTACACACATGTTGCACGAGCAGTTGTTTGTTGATGTGAATTGTGTAATTTCTAAATTTGAAGCAAAAACAGAATGGTCTGACTATAGTTTTTTGAAACTATACTACATAAAACATATCTAAATTAAACAAAAACAGCAGACGAGCTGAATGAGATGCAAATTCACTCTCTGCAGGTGGTGCTTATGGAACAGCAGCGATATATATACTTTCTTTGGTTACCGCTGTAAACTAAGCAGTGCTGCGCTTATTAACACTACTTTATACAGAGGAAAGAGGAGAAGAAAATACCATTACCATCAAAACTTTTCTGAAAACAGTCAGTTGCCCTCAGTGATACATTCATATTTGTATTTTCTTCCTATATTTTGAGCATCGTGAACAGTGAGCTTGCTGTGCCTGCTGCAGTATTTTCTCCTCTTTGCGTCCGTCTTCAGCATCTCTGGCCTCTGTTATCGTCATGTTACAGGAACTCAGGCATGATATTATTTTTCTATATCACGTGTCCCAGTAGCCTCCCGAAAATTAATATAAAATAAGTACAAAAAAATGAAAGTACAAAGACTCGAGAAATGTAACGTACTTTTTGTACTTATTGTCTGATTTTAAGGAGCTACTGTGACATTGATAAGATCGACATGTGTTTTCACAGGATTACTGATTACTGTATTTTTGATCAAATAATGCATGTGTATACACATTGTTGACACCTTTTAAAAATGGTGTAAATATCCATAATGACGTTACAAAACTGTCACTGAGCTTGTTGCACATTGTGGGATTGGTGTATCTGTGAAACATCTGAAAAAAAAACATATCTTAAAAATGTATCTTCTATTTTGAAAAGCCTTGGAGTTGGTTGCATTCCTCTGATGCCTAAAATGCTGTCTAGGTAGGCAGCACACAAGGTTTAAGTTAGACTGTATGGTTTTTCCTTGTCCACACGCAAAGTACCAATAACCTAGCCATCATGAACTAAACATTTGCTCCAACATTGATCTCTGAATCACTCTGCTCGTGGGCCACCGTACCTTGTGCTGGCCGAGGAAAGGGAAGGAGCATGAGCAAGCCGCGTCATGGAACAATCCACCACACGTCGATTGGCCCCTCAGTGAAACGCTCTCCGTTTTTGATGATATGCAGAGATGTTCTTCGGCACCGCAGGGCCAGGTGAGCTTGCAGTGGTCTCTCCCGCCTAACCACCTCTGTGGGGAAAAAACAATAAACAAAAACGCATACCAATAACCTCAAACACACTATCTTGGTGTGCGTGTGACATACATAGAGCTGCACTGGAAAACAGATCTATATTTGGTGATCATCCGGCGTAGCTGCTTCAAGACTTCACGGTTCCCCAGCCTCCGCGTCGGGCCTGATAGGTCCTCGTACGAAGAACGCAGCTCTTACCCCGCATGACAGAGATAGACAAGGGTATGAATACCCATGTTATAGACTAATCCTAAAGCTCACGCGAACTCTACTTTGCACGTTTTTGTTCTTTCATTTCAAATAAAAAAATATATACGTTTCTGCATCACTAAATCCAACTCTAAATACATTAATTTTACCAACCAAATGGTTTAAACGGTTAAGGTTAGGGACAGGTTTGGTTTTATGGTTAGAGTTAGGTTTAAGGATGGGTTAAGGTGTAAGGTTTGAAAAGGGTTGTAACTTAGCGTACGTGGTAACTACACAAGTTAAATTCAGTGGTGCACAAACAAACAGTATTTAAGTCCGCCCCATTGTGCAAGTTTCTCCCACCTTCAAAAAAAGATGAGAGAGGCCTGTAATTTTCATTTCATAGGTATACCTCAACTATGAGAGAGAAAATGAGAAAAGAAAATCCAGAAAATAACATTGTAGGATTTTAAAGAATTTATTTGCAAATTATCGTGGAAAATAAGTATTTGGTCAATAACAAAATTTCATCTCAATACTATGTTTGTTACTACTGTGCGATAACGGCGTAGAGCCTTTTGTTGGCAATGACAGAGGTCAAACGTTTTTCTGTAAGTCTTCACAAGGTTTTCACACACTGTTGCTGGGATTTTGGCCCATTCCTCCATGCAGATACCCTCTAGAGCAGTAATGTTTTGGGGCGGTCGCTGGGCAACACGGATTTTCAACACCCTAGAAAGATTTTCTATGGGGTTGAGATCTAGAGACTGTCTAGGCCACTCCAGGACCTTGAAATCCTTCTTACGAAGCCACTCCTTCGTTGCCCGGGCGGTGTGTTTTGGATCATTGTCATGCTGAAAGACCCAGCCACGTTTCATCTTTCAATGCCCTTGCTGATGGAAGGAGGTTTTCACTCAAAATCTCACGGTACATGGCTCCATTCATTCTTTCGTTTATACGGATCAGTTGTTCTGGTCCCTTTGCAGAAAAACAGTCCCAATGCATGATGTTTCCACCCCCATGCTTCTCAGTAGTTATGGTGTTCTTTGGATGCAACTCAGCTTTCTTTCTCCTCCAAACACGACAAGTTTGAGTTTTTACCAAAAAGTTCTATTTTTTTTTCATCTGACCATATGACATTCTCCCATTCCTCTTCTGGATCATCCAAATGCTCTTTAGCAAACTTCAGATGGGCCTGGACATTTACTGGCTTAAGCAGGGGGACACGTCTTGCACTGCAGGATTTGAGTCCCTGGCGTTGCAGTGTGTTACTGATGGTAGCCTTTGTTACTTTGGTCCCAGCTCTCTGCAGGTCATTCACTAGGTCCCCCCGTGTGGTTCTGGATTTTTGCTCACAGTTCTTGTGATCATTTTGACCCCACGGGGGTGAGATCTTGCGTGGAGCCCCAGATCGAGGTAGATTATCAGTGGTCTTGTATGTCTTTTATTTTCTAATAATTGCTCCCACAGTTTATTTCTTCACACCAAGCTGCTTACCTGTTGCAGATTCAGTCTTCCCAGTCTGGTGCAGGTCTACAGTTTTGTTTCTGGTGTTCTTTGACAGCTTTTTGGTCTTGGCCATGGTGGAGTTTGGAGTGTGACTGTTTGAGGTTTTGGACAGGTGTCTTTTATACTCATAACAAGTTCAAACAGATGCCATTAAAACAGGTAACGAGTGGAGGACATAGGAGGCCTCTTTAAAGAGGAGTTACGCGGGGGGGGGGGGTCCTGTGGATATGCCAGAAATCTTGCTTTGTTTGTAGGTGACCAAATACTTATTTTCCACCATATTTTGCAAATAAATTCTTTAAAAATCCTAAATGTGATTTTCTGGATTTTTTTTCCTCATGTTTTTGTCTCTCTCATATTGAGGTATACCTATGATGAAAATTACAGGCCTCTCTCATCTTTTTAAGTGTGAGAACTTGCACAATTGGTGGCTGACTAAATACTTTTTTGCCCCACTGTATAACTACAGGAAGCATTTTTTAAAAATACAAGTACAATGTAAAAATATGTATGTACACAATTAATTTAAATATAAGCACATAGTATTTAAAGTCACTTAATATAAAGTAGGTCCCTAGTCATGCACATGTATGTATTCAATATTAATCTATGTAGATATCTATGCACTCTTTATCATTTCTCATAACAGGCAGTTTACAATCTTGTGTGTAAGAGTTGCTTTACTGATTGATAACATAGTGATCTCAGTAAAGCTGAGCCAAAAGTCATGAAAACATGGGTAAAAAGTTCATCAACCAGCTATAACAGAGGCTCTGCTATCTTTGTTGCACTGTCCAAACTAACCTAACATCTTGTCTTACCAATGAAGTTCCTACAGCGGTGGTGCTCCTCAGCCTGTTTCCAGTTCTTAGGGAAGCTGACCAGAACCGTGTTGTGACGGAGGCCACCTAGTCCTCCAGCCTGGATCAGGTGTGAGGTGGCATCCCGCAGGTTAGAAGAGATCACTACCTGACTGAATCCCTTCACCTTCTCGACCTCCATCAGCTTCCTTAGGGACTGAGAGAGATGGATCTTATTAGCGTCAGTAGTTCTGCAGGAGCTCAGCTCTGATCCTCTGTGTGTATGTATGTGTGTCTGTGTGTGTGTCCTCGGTGCCGCATCCTGGCCGTACTTCGTCTGCGCTTCTTGTCTGGCCTGTGGCCGGTTTGGTTCTTACGTAGGTTGGCTCCTCACCACAACACGACTCCCCCACGACGATGGTCCTAATCGCGCCTTTGCCCGCTTTCAGTTGACTGGTCAGAGACAGCAGTCGAGGCTGCTCTACGCTCTGCTCCCCATCCAAACTCATAAGCACCAGAATCTGGGGCCTGGAAGATTGATAACATTTTAAAAATGTAAAATACATTCTCAATATTTTGGATGAATGTAATTTGACGTGAGAACCATGTTGTGCATGTAATAGTTTACTGCTTGTTTGTTGTGTGAAGAGGCATATTACTGATCAGTCACTAACCTCCAGTTTTTAGTGTGAGGAGGACCTTCCTCCAGCCTCATCAGAGCATAGCGGGCGGCACTCAGAGAAATACCACGAATCCCATCACCCCACTCCTTCTCTGCCCTACAAAGATCAGGATCAGGTTATAACTTTTAGATATTACAAATTTGATGATATTAATAATTTGATGATATTGCTGTTGTATTCCATTTTTTAAAGTATGAAATCATGAGATTACTTTACAATTATTTTGTATTTCTATTGACATCACTATTTTTAACAAGAAATAAAAAAGGTTTATACATTTAACATTTTTTAATAGATAATGAAAGATGTTGTCAAATGAATCAAATTAAACTATCTTCAAAAGTTTGGGGTCAATATGATTTTTTAAAAAGAAATTAATACCTTTATTCAGCAAGGATGCATTGAATTTATCAAAAGTGACAGTAAAGTTATTTCAAATGTGGTTACAAAAGATTTTAACTTTTTATTCATCAAAGAATGCTGAAAAAAATAATCATGGTTTTCACAAAAATATTAAGCAGCACCACTGCGATAACAATAATGAATGTTCCCTGAGCACCAAAAATGTTAAAATGATTTCTGAAGGATCACGTAACACTGAAAACTGGAGTAATGGCTGCAGAAAATTCAGCTCTGACATCACAGGAATAAATTACATTTTAAAATATATGTAAATAGAAAATTTATTTTAAATTGTAATATTTTACAATAGTACTGTTTTTACTGTATTTTTGATTGAATTAATACTAAACTCCTTGGTGATAATAAAAGCATAAAAGAACAAATAAATCTTACCGACCTTGAACTTTTGACATATTAATCATATACTTTGGCTTAAGTACATTATAACAGAGAATATAAAATCAAATAAGTGAATTCTAGAAACATGTTGTCTTTTTTTTAAAGCATGCTTATATTTATCTCAAACTATACTAATGGGTCTTTATACATGATACTTTGGCCAAACCTTATTACTAAACCTTAGTATCTTCCACTAATAATCATCTGAAACTACAGTATATAGATTTACTTTGAATAATTACTCATTACACCACATTCGTCAGGCCTTTAAATAAATCCTCTAGCAGAAAAAACTAAAAGCTGTACAGACAATAATGCCTTTTCTGCCAAGAGTGAGATTGATCTAGTTAGTGTGAAACTCATTAAGTTTTTTCCTTTTTTTCCTCTGTTGTCGCCTCCTCCCGAGACTCATTCAGGTTTGCTTACCCGCAGAATTCGATGTATTTGTAGATGCAGCTGGCGATTACCATGGCAACAATGGCGTAGTACCAAGAGCAGAGGAACATCAGGGTAAGACACAAGCTCATGCCCAAGAGTGACAAAGCCCTGGAGAGACATTACAGTCCAACTCATGCTCATTTGTCCAGTTAACAATTGCTGTGATTTTGGTGTCAGCTGTGTTTATAATAATAACGATAACCACCACAGGTGACTGTAATCTTAGCGCTGGAAGAAGGACTTAATTATGTGGTGTGATGTCTGTAGCCTTCACTTTAAGGTTAAACGTTACAAAAGACTTTCATCCTCTCAAAGCAATAATTTTGTGAACAAACACACTTTCTGTCAGTGACACAAACCTAAGGGAGCAGGTGTTTGTGTGTGTTCGTACCAGTGGTAGAACTTAAAGCGTGGCCTCCAGTTCGGGGTCCTGAGGAGCGTCTGCAGCGCACAGGCCAGATTTACAAACATGTAGCACATGAGGAAGAACCTGCAGAGGAAAACAGAGCATCAGAATATTCATCAGAAAAATTATATAGAGAAAACACTTCCCCATTTGAAATTCTCATGTTTTGCAGTAATGGACTGCATTAGTGATCATTTATGTGTGTTATATTAAAGGTGCTGAATATTTATGAATTCAGTTATTCTGGATTGTATGCTCATAATTACATTAGACCACTTTGTCCAGATCAGTTTGAAATCATCGATTTCTGATCAGCGAAAGAAAGACAAATGAAGTCACTGTGGCTTTAAAGTGTTGAGAAAAAAACCCAAAGCATGACAAAGTCCATACTTTTATCAGCTGTACATTTGTAATGCATATCTACAAAGGTTATAAGGGGGAATGTAGTGAATACAAAGTGCTGAATTAATGGTATTTTATTGTGCTATATACCTGTAAATAAGTTTAGGAAATAGAGGCTATTCAGCATTGTAAAGAAGTTTTATTACAGCAATATTGAGAAAGTAGAGACAGTTTATTGCTGTTGTTTCTCTGGGACTCATAAAGAACGAGGTGTGCTGTGCAGGGGTGTAGCCGTCATTTCAGAAGTGAGGGGGACCGGAATGTCAATGTAATATATTGTATTGTAGGTATTTATTTTATTTTTATTTAGAAGACCAAAACAAAACAAACTTTCTTCTCTCTTAATTGGCTAAAAAAAAAAAAAAAAAAACACTCCTGGACAATAACACAATACTTTGTACTATATATATATATAAAAAATATATCATATATAATACCAATCATGAAATTGTCATTAGGGAAAAAATAATAAATAAATATATATATATATATATATATTCGCCTATGACAATTTCATGTTTGCTTTATATACTACAAACACTCTTTACATTTTCATCACAGAACAAGGTAGAAAATATACTTTATAGTTTCTGTACTGTAATAAATTATATGTCAATTAGCACTGCATCATTCATATACACTCTTAAAAATAAAGGTTATTCACGATGCCATAGAAGAACCTTTTTGTCTGAAATGGTTCCATAAAGAACCTTTAATATCTGAAGAGCCTTTCTGTTTCACAAAAGTTTCTTTGTGGTGAAAAAAGGTTCTTCATATTATAAAAAGGTAAGAAAGAGATGGTTCTTTAAAGAACCTTTGACTGAATGGTTCTTTGTGGAACCAAAAATGGTTCTTCTATGGCATTGCTTGAAGAAACTTTTGAAGCACCTTTATTGAGTGTAGGCCTAATTTATTTATTTATTACCTGGAGATGACTTGAAAACCACACATAAACCATTTATTGTAGCAATCGTGTGTTTGTTGTCTTCACATTTCATCAGTTCAAATGTTTCTGCCTTTTATTCAGTTTAGTTAACAGCGATAGCCGTTGCCTTTGTCCATATTAGGAATTCCTGCATGTCTGTAGTAATTTATTACTTCTATGAGTCCTTTTTGGACTTTCTGCATGAGAGCACCCTCCGGCTTCGAGTATGAATGAAACACACGCTGCATGAAAGGGTTAAGCGCTCCTGATATTCACATCTCTTCCTTTTGGAAATGAATAAAACATATCCAAAATTATGTAACTATCTTGTCTCTTGTGAACTTAAATCTAGATTTATTCACACTGGCGCTTGAAAACCTCTATGTGAACACACTTGCATGAAAAAGTGCGGGAGATTAATTTACGTTTTATTAAATGGGGGGGAAACACGTACCCCACGTCCCCTGCATATTCTATGGCCATGGTGCGGTGTATTTTTGGGGAGTGTTGCTTACATGGACAGAATGGGTGCGACTGCATCCAGGGAGGCGATGAGAATGCCAATCTCACAGATGCAGGCCGTCAGGAGGAGAGCCCATGTAGGTTCACCGTTAGCTTTGCCATGACCAAACACCTGTCAAATACAGAAGGTACAAATACACCACTTAGTATGATCAAGTATGGAAGCATCAACAGAGAGATGATCAGAGGGCAAATGTAGAGATGTACCCTGAGGAAAGGAATGATGCCGTCTCGGGCGATAGCCTGAAGGAGGCGGGGTGCTCCTGTCAAACTCTGAAGCCCTGCCCCACAGGTGGAGAAGAAGGAGCCAAAAACAATGACCCAGGGCGAGGGCCATGCCAGGGTGCCAATAACCAAGTTACCATTGACACCTTCACCAAATCTGTGTGTTTAGACAGTGTTGTTATTGCTTAATTGTAATAGTGCCAAAAAATTCTTAATCAAATAAAGCTGAAATAAAATAAATAATATTATATATAAATGATTAGTTGAAACTAGGAAATATGGCATTGTAATTAAATGAAAGAAAAATAAGTTTTAGTTTAAGTACTAAAATTACTAAAACTAAAATAAAATAAACTGAAGAAAATGTAAATATAAAACAAAACTAGTAAAAATGACAAAAGCATATAACAAAATGATTAAAACATAAACTAAAATTAAAATGAAATCTATATGTTGAGAGAGTGTTGTATTGTTAACTAATCGTTTAAATATAATTTTTCATTAATTGAAAAAGTCTGAAATATGAAAAAATATAGATATAGAAAACTTAAAAAAAATGAGAAATGTCCCTTGGCAATTAACTGAAATAAATAAAGTTTGTTTAAGTTTTAAATACTAAAAAAATACTAAAAACTAAAATTTAATAAAAATAATTAATGCTAATAGAAATAGTTAAATGGAATAATAATAAAAATGACAAACACAATAAAATTACTAAAAATGTAACTAAAATTTAAATGAAAACTGAAATCTTTGTGCCTCGAACTCTTATTATATATATTAACTGTTGATATTGTTATACTAGTACTATTAAAATCATTTTTGTTAAAATGAAATAAGGCTGAAATAAAATAAAATAAAAATATCAGATGAAACGCCTTGGCAATTAAGTGAAATAAAATAAAGTTTAAGTTTAAATATTAAAATGACTAAAAATGAAATTTAAATAAAAATAAATGAAAGATAAATAGAAATATTTATACAGAAAATCTAACAAAAATGGCAAAAGCATTTAACAAAACAAAACTAAAAATAAAACAAACTAAAATTAAGTATAATTTGAGCTAAAAGTACCCCTTAAGTTCGATAAATGAAGGCTATACTGAATCCAAAGTGAATCAAACTACAGACTCACTTGTCCCTCAAAACGACTCCGTCCACACAGGCTCCAAACAGAAACACACTAGACATGTCTACAAGAGAAAAATTTAGGAGAACGACACAAAGCAGCAAAAAGGCATTCACCCCATTTCAGCTATCCGGTTACATTGTATCCTGTACATTTCAAGATTTGCAGTTCTGCATTGTGTGAAAGTCATGGGTCATTTATTTATGCAAAGCTGGAGCAGTTCATTGCCTTCGGAGTAAAGGATACAGATGATGGAGGTGGTTGTGATGGCCAGGATGGTACCAACAGGGATAGATTTCTGAGCGTCCTGCAGGTCACCAGAACGGTTGGAACCAGCCATGATACCTGTGAGACACACACACACACACACTCATTATTCTGAAACACTGGTGTTTGTGCGTCAGGTCTTGCCTAGACTGAGGGGAACATATATCATAATAACAAAAAAACATCAAATCAATTTTTGCAGGTTTTCCTGAATAAAAAAAGAAAAGAAAAGGAATATCAAAGGTAAGATTCTAATTAACATAACAATTAAATAAAAAAATGGCCATAAAAAATGGTCAAGGACAAACACATAAATTAGACATTAATATGAATAATTTCCCTTCTAGTTATCAAACTGTTGTAGTGACCTGTGACGGAGGGGAAGTAGATGCCAACCAGCAGGGTGAAGAAGCTGGTGATATCAGCCAGGACGTATCGGTTAGTGTTGGTTGCTGTGGCTTCAGGGTCGAGCATTGCTGGTATACCTCGCTTCTCTAAGATTGAATTTTTCTCCATAAAGGTGGTGAAGAGGTTTTCTGTGAAGAAAACAATGACATACATTTTGATATGTATTTTTTAAAAACAGAATTACATAAAATGCACACAAAGTACATTTGAAATAATATCATATTCTGATATATAAATCATTATAATATATATTGTTTAAATACATATATACATAATTTTATACTCACTTTGTTTTCATACTCATCATATGTAAGGTAAAGTGTATAAGGTGCTGTATTACTATAATATAAACACAAATGCTGTTTAAGATGTTGGGGTTTTCTAACCTGCCAGGATGCCACTGGTGATTCCAGGGATTCCCTGGATCTGACTGACGTTGTTGTTGGTGAAGTACTCATCGCAGGTGGCGTTCAGGAACTCAGAGTCACAAAAGGCTCTCCAAAGCTTGGTGGTGACTGTGGCATTGCCCTGCTCTATGGTCTTGGCACAAATGTCAAATCCCTTTGACACAAGAGTTCGGTTCCCGAGCACACACACCCTACACAGGATAAGGGCTTTAAAATTATAGTCGCTCCTGAAATTTATTCTGTACCCTAAAAAAAACATTCTGTTCACAAAACAATTATACTTACGGAAAGAAAGGTGGGTCAAAAGAAGTCTTGATGACCCCAGCGTAGACAGCGAGAATGGAGAGAATGACGCAGGCGAGGAACACAAGGGCCAACTTGTTGACATACTTCACACCGACAAAGACAACTAAAGCCATGAAGGAGAGCACGATGGTACCGTACACACGCATGTTATTCAACAGCGCTGCCTCGGCCTCTGCTCCCTCCAGACCCTCCATCTTGAATATGGCAGCTGTTGGCACGATATAGATCTAGAAAGAAATCAAGAGAAAGAAATAAAATAGTGAAGAAGTCTCCAACGGATAAAGGGATAGTTGAATGACATTTCTATCATTTACAAGTCCTGAATGGGTTTCTTTTTTCAGTAAACATAAAAGAAGATATTCTGCAGAATGTTGGTAACTAAATAGTTGCTGGTTCCTGAAGACTTCCATAATATTTTGTTTTCCATTCTATGGAATTCAGTGCTACCAGCAACTGTTTGGTTACCTCACACTACCCACACGAGGTGAGTTAAAGACGACAGAAGTTTCATTGATGAATTATCCATTTAATGTTGTGTAAAATGAATGTACAGGTACTGTATAAATATAAAAACTGTGAACAATGCTTCTTTAGAGTATACATTAAAATGATTAAATGTTACTTGTCATTTAAAATAACAATATTTCACAAATCATACAGTACATGATTCAGTTGTTCAATTTAATAAAAGAGACGCTAAACAGGGCTATTGTATTTACTTGAAACTAAAACTATAACAAAAAAAGCAACATTTCTCTCATTTTCATTTAGTTTAAGTATTCATTAGTTTTTGTTTTTTGAAATAAAAATTTATAAAAAATTTATTATTTAGATTGATATTATTATAAAAAATAAAAATGCCCCAAAACACATCTAACTTACAAAAACGAATTATATTATTAATATGGTGGGGATATATAGACATATAAAAAAAAACATAAATGAGCAAAAGCACCGCTAAACTTCAAAACATTATATTATATTATATTATTTATTATATAGACATATTACAAATAAAATGGCAAAACACAGCTAAATTACAAAACTTTCAAATTAAAATTAAAACATAAAATACAAAACAACATTCAAAATATTAATAAAAACTGTAATAAAATAATATATTAATATAACTTTTAGTATCTCAATGATGCTAAAATAACACTGATGCTAAATAATGTCATTTACAGTTTGCATCATTGCCTGAAAGACTTTTCAGCAAATTCTGCTTTAAAATGTATTATATGTAAACTATTAGTTTAAAGAAATTCAAATAAAGCAAAAAGCTATGAAAATGTACCAGCAGGATTTCGATGCAGCCCAGGATGTACATGGCTCCTGCAAAAGTGGTGCCCAGATAGAAACATATACCAACAGCCCCACCAAACTCCGGCCCCAGTGAACGAGAGATCATGTAGTATGAACCTCCAGCTGTAAGTATACACAAATGAATTTACCATTAAGCATATACAGTACATCTAAAGAGTTAAATAGAAGAGAGTTTTACACCGTCATCATATTTTCCTTTTCTTGAGATGTAATTTTGACACAAGAGGCACATCAATAAGATCCTGTTATTTCAAATAAACACAGAGACAGACATGCATCCACACAGTTATGAGTGCGGAGCTGATCTCAGCACAGTTGGGAGCTGTACTGTGCACTGTAGCTAACTGCCCATGAAGAACAACAGGACAGCAGTCCTCTGGGTCTCTGCACACAAACACAAACACGCTGAATTCTGCTCACCTGGCACAACTCCATTGGTGGCAATAGCACTCATTGAGATAGCAGTCAGCATAGTCTGTAAATAGAGTAAATAAAGATCAATACAGAGGGGACAGTGAGTGACAGAGACAAGAGGCCCCCACTAAGTCCTCCAGTGACTAGTGAAAGAAAAATGTATTTATTAGGAAAGAAACTTTGAGTACATTAAGACATTGTGCGGATGAGTTTTTTTTTTACAGCCATATAGCTGACTCATTGGTCGTAAGGAAATGCCTTAAAGACATGCATTCTATAATTATATTGTACATTATTGTGCAACTTTTTGGATTGGTGATTAAATATTTTGGGAATACTTAACACGGTTTCATTTGTTAAACATTAACTTCTCTTTCTGTAGTTTATTAATTTATAATACATTTTTGTTTACAAAAGTTGATAGGTAACATTACTTAATGTACTGTGAGCTAACATTACCTAACACCAAGGTTTTTAGTACTAACACTACAGAGAGTATTAAAAAATAATTTGCTTATTGTTAGTTCAAGGGAGAAAATACATTAACTAATGTTAACAAATTAGACATTATTGTAAAGTGTTACGGATATTGTCATAATAAAATTATTACAGCATAAAACTGAATAATTTGAACAGCTGCCGACTCGTGAAAAAAAACAAACAAAACAAACAAAACCAAACTTTATCTCAGTTCTTCACAAATGGTTCATTGTGCATTTCAACTCAAAACGATACACGTCACATACATTAATATTATTTGGGAAAATATCTTTAATAACTAAGTAATCTGACACGAACAATTTCAGCCCATTTGACATAGAAAAACAAGAAAGCTCTGCCCATACAATGCATGTTAACACAGCCTCAACCAATAGGCATGAGTTTGGGGTGGGGCTATATGCAACCAATGGCAGATTATAATGTCAGAAACATGTTTGGTAACAGTCATTATTTTTTTAAACAAAGTTTATTATTATGTCTTCATGCAACCTATATACACTACCAAATCTATATACTTTTTTGAAAGAAGGCTCTTATGCTTATCAACACTGCATTTATAAAAACAATTAAAAAAATCTGTTTTATATTCTAAAATATTTGAATATGTAATTTATTCCTGTCATGCAAAGCTGAATTTCCAGCATCAGTACATATCATTACCAAGTCTGCAGGTCACATGCTTATTTCAGAAATGATTATAATATGTGTTTTGCTTGATCAAGAAAACATTCTTATTAATCAACGTTGAACACAGTTGTGTTGCTTATTATTTCGTGAAAACAATGAGCCTTTTAATCAGGATTCATTCAAAGAAACAGCAATAGAAATCTTTGCAATATTCTGTTCAATTTCGATCAATTTAATTTTGCAAAAAAAGCTTTGCTAAATAAAAGTGTAGCAGGAGGAAATATGAATAATTAACCATACCTAGTTATAATTAACTATTCATATTTTAGATCCGCTGTAGATATTTAGCTGACCTCGCAGGGTCAACTGTCTTGTCAATTCTAAGAAAGTTAATTTCCTGGTTAAGGGAAATAACTTCTTAATGTACAATTCTACAAAGAGCTTGTAGCCTAAATCTGCATGATTAAGGGACTTCGGTTATGAGCAAACAATGAACACGTCAAGTGTGATACAAGTAAGGTTTTATTAACTACATAAACACTTAAACTAGTCTAACAGACTACATAAACACATAGACTGGTCTAACATCCTACATACACATATAAACTGGTCTAACATACACATACACACACGCGCATACATTTGGTATAGGAAAGGGTTAAAGTTTATCTCAGTACAGAAAGAGACATAAGGAAAGACATTTATGGAACCATTTGCATATTCAACAAATCTAAGCCTGAGGGATACGTCAGATTATGAGTTCACACACACCTTTGTAAAAAGGTACAACTGATACATAATGTATCAATTAATAAGACTAAGTATGATACTTGCGAGTCTCGGCGGTCTGAAAGAGATTCCTGATGCAATCTTAAAGCTTCCCGTTGATCTTTGCTGAATTCGGGTCGATGAAAAGAACCAGTTTGAGTCAGAGTCACTTGATGAATGAAAAGAACTAGGCCGATGAAAAGCTGGGCACACATGCTTTTGGTATCCTGAAAGTTTTTCCACATCTTCTAGATGCTGACGAACCCCGATGGGGCCGTCAAAGGGTGTGTCAGCTTAAGGTCAGAGAGATCCCCACCCTCTCAAGAGGGCACATGAGGAAAGCCCGGATCCCAAGTGGGCGTTTGAGATCTGGGGAGTTTAGACTCTTGGTGTGGAAACATTGTATTTAGTATCTGGAACTTTGAATCAAAATACTAAAGTTCTCAGGGCATAATATATGCCTATTACCACCATATAATTACATCTTGTTTAGATCATCAGAAGGCGAATTCATAGATAATAAACAAGCTATATGTAAGGTTATATGAATGAGTGGTTTATCGTAAGCATGAATTAAAAATAGTCTATAATACAACAGATTAAAAACAACACAGCAATAATATACACAATGACCTGAAGAATATGTGTGTTCATTCAAAGAAAGTTTTTCCTATGAATTAATTAGTAGAAAAGTCAATTTCTACTGTGCATTTGTGCCCCTTGTTTCTGAAGAATGCAGCTAAGAGTCGGCTCGCATTCCACAAGGTTGTAAATGTATCGGGTCACCATGAAACCAGGGTCCTGTTCGGCGTCCTGGGGTGTTACAAAGTATTTGGGAAATCTAGCTAACAAAATATATATTATGTGTTTGATTGGTCCAGACGCTACAAAATATTCTGGCTTGGACTTGGAATGGTAGTATACTTGAGCACTTGACATTTTTACACTCATGTAACTTATATGATATTTAATGTACTCAAATTCTAAAATAGGAATCTAAAATTTATTTGAAAGCACTAAGTATTTTTATATACTTTCAGAGCAGCCAGGACCAAACCAAAACCTGACTATGACTAGTGAGTGTGGATTGGCAGCATTATTCTGTGTGTGTGTGTGTATTTCCTGGGGTTTGGCAGGGTCAGAAGGGCAAGATAGGGGATTTATGGTGGTAGAATTTGAAGGGACAGCTTTCAGCTTTTTTATATCAAACAATATTAAAACAGATATGACAGTAGGGGAAAGAGCTCAGAGTGGGACCTCATCGCACTGCACATTCACTTATATAATACTGCTGAAACTTCCTCTGAAACAAAATACTGCAGCAAATATTCACTAATATGTGACATGTTTTTTTTTTTGGGGGGGAAGCATGCACAGAACGCATGTAAATACGCACATAAGGCCCTATGATTTTCATGATGTGGAAAACATTTACAGAATCAAGTCAAAAAATGGCTTAACATGGAATGTCGTGGAAGTTCCCCCGGCAAATTTTCAGAAAAAAAAAAAAAAAAAAAAAATCAGAAAGTACACGTAATCAAATCACTATGTGGGCTAGTTGTCTTCTGGAATATTAAAATGCAAAAGAATGACTATTTAAATATGAAGTTCTGTTGTGTTACGTGTGAATAGTGGTGCAGTTTCACCGGCCTAATATACTCCAGCATGCATGACGGCTCAGTTTTCACAATCGCAGTGGTCATTACCGAGGACAGAACACAATGAACTTCATCTCCAGAGCTGCTCTGAGACTCACTTCACCAGCATTTGACCATTTCATATCATTTGATTAAAATCTAATCTAAAATTAGTTAGTAACTAAATACAAATTTTAAAACTAAATAAAAAGATTTCATGGGCCCTAAAAAATTAATTTGTGATTTTTAAAAAAATTTGTTGCACTGTATAAGTTTCGCGATTAATTATTTAGACATGCTTTCTGATTATTAATATTTAATCTAATTATTAAAATGGACTCCAGAAAAACGAAAACTGAAAATTAAAATGGTAAAAAAAAAGGTATGGGAAAAAATAAAGTGGATTTCATAGGGCCCTACACACATCACAAGAATGACTAGCAGCAGGAGCGAAGTGCTAAACTGACAGCTCTGAAATCAAACACCTCATGTAAGCATTTACATTTATGTTCTTGGCAGAAACTCCGTCTGGCACGCTCACAAACCAACTCACCAAAGTGACTTACAACAAAGTGATTATATAAATGTAAACAATCTCCAGTTAAAGGTGCAGAGGGGTAAAAGGAAACCCTAAGCTCTGGAGAGGGAGTCTCTGGGGTTCTTGCTGCATAATGGTAATAAAGAATTCTGCTTTCCGGGCCTGAACAGACCTTTCTGTTGCTGTATTCAGATCTGAAGGATAGTGCGGCTATTTGTAGAGTATTTGAGCTTGTGTTTCCTGCCTACTGTCATACCGGACACCACCCACGGCTTCTGTAGAGTATGTACTATTGCCATTGAAATAAACACGTTAACGCATGCGATTAATTTTTTTCAGTTTAACACGTTAAAAATATTACGCAGGGTGGGAGCTCAGGGTTGGCATCCCACTCCCAACTGCTGGCTTCTCCTTTTTCTTGACAAGAATTGCATTTATTTACATACAGAACATCTTTACAACCACATCAAATGGGAGGCTTTTCAAATGCGCACTCCAACTTCACCTCAGCACCAGGTGCTAGTCAAACGAGCAGGTGACGAGGGAGTTTCAGTAGAACAACAGTGAACTGCGGTCTGATGAAATGTTGTTAGGCCATATGTCAGTAAAAACTAATTTTCTTGTGAAGGGACATGTGCTCGGTGAGCGCTGTAGCCACAAAAGAAACTAGGAGCATGCAATGTCATAGTTATGTCATCAGTTAAGTCATGAAGTTACCAAAAAAAAAGTCTTAAAACCGTGCATGTAAGTATTTGTTATATATGAGTCAAATTTAAGAACATGTCTCTGAAATACAGTGTTTTTCAGAAACTATCCTGGAGCAGCCCAGCACTGTCTCACTCATCTAACACACCCGATTCAACTCGTCAGCTCATTAGTAGAGACTTTAAAACCTGAAATGGGTCAAAAAAGGTAAAGAGTTGTGAGAAAATACGGTGCGTGTCAGATCTGTGTCATGTTCAGCAGCGGAAGCTCTTAAGTAATAGCAACCAAAAAGAATCCTAATAACCAGCTGCTGTGATGTTTGTTAATCAAAGAACAAAAGAAAAAATAGGAAATCAATCATTTTGGTAGCTTTAAGGATTCATCTATATTTAAGTAGAAATGAATGCTTGATAACTTTATTCACGGTTTATTCAATTTCTGTATATTTCCTTGCTGAAGGGCACAGGTAATTATGACATTTATTATAATGGGTTTATGTGGAGATTGTTTTAAGTTCACTTAAATTAGAAGGTGTTATTTTTTTAAAGTCTAATAAATGTTCAAATTGATAGCTCTCAATAATACTGTAATGTTGAATGGCTAGTCAATGGTTAAATATTAGGAAAGTCTGTAGTATTGGTATCAGTGATACTTGCCTTCAGTCATAAAAAAGATGGCATTAAACAAATATAAAAAAATATATTGTCTTTATGTTGTTTCTACATTAATTTGAAGATTGAATGTGAAATTATTGCAATATAGATGTATATTTAAAAACTTTTATGTTAGGTGGGATTAATCGTGATTAATTTCAGAAAAAAATGCGATTAATTAGTTAATTTTTTTAAATCAATTGACAGCACTAGTATGTACATGTGCATCTGAGACTGACCGTGGAGCAACACATGAAGACGATGATGAAGGTTCCCAGGACGCCTCCAACACCCACCAACCAGGTCATCCTGAGGAACAGGATCACCCCCAGGATGTTCTGCATACATGGCAGGTAAACACCCATGACGGTGCCCATACGTGGAGCCTGTCAATCAATCAACCAACCAACCAATCAATGATCAGGACACCATGGAACATGATTCTCAATATATAGCATCATTAAATAGCCATTTTAGCTTCTTGTCGATTCACATCCACCCAGTCGATGATGAGCTAGCATCCACCAACACACAGAAGACTGAGGTTCATGAAGAAGGCTCAGTAGTGATTTGGCAGTATGTAGAGATACTGGTAGAGATTTTGTCACCTGCACGGTTTTCTTGCGCGCCTCCTCATTGTTTTCTGCCTCCTCATGCTCTTTACTGCCCTGCGTCAGGTTGGAGTAGTTGGCTAGGCTGCTCAGCAGAGAAGATACCATGGGACTGGTGTCCATCTCCTCCTACACAACACACACATACAAACAAACAAACATGTTTTATTCTACAGCATATTCATCTAGAACCCTTTAAAATCATTAGCAACACTGGACTACCTCAAACAGGGCCATGTTTTTCCCATCATACTGCTGGCTTTTCTCTACGTCACTGGTGCTGCTGTTGATAAAGGGGCTGCTCTCCTTGGATGTTGCATCTCCTGTGAACATACATAAATTAAACATTGTTTATTAGAATATGCGCTAGAATATATTTACAATGGGCGTAAACTGTGAAAAGGCTGTCTTAGTCACACATACTACTAAAAACAGTTTCCACAAAAAAAGCACAAACTGTTTATAATAAGAAATGATAATAAGAAATGTTTCTTGAGCAGCAAATCAGCATATTAGAGTAATTTATGAAGGATCATGTGACACTGAAGACTAAAGTAATGATGCTCAAAATTCAGCTTTGATCACAGGAATAATTACATTTTAAATTTATTAAATAGAAAATGGTATTTTAATTTATAATATTCGCAAATCTTATTTCACTGTTGTTAGCAGCTGCAGCTTTGGTGAGCAGAAGAGACTTAAAAAAAAAAAACATTTAAAAAAATCGTACAAACCAGACTGAGCAGAACAGTAGTCGAACCGAAGCTTCACAGAAGTGTTTATTTTATATTTTTTGATTTTTGAAAAGCAAAAACGTTTAACAAAAAAAGCCCTAGCTTAAAAATATAAAAAAATACTTATTTAGATTTAGACAATTACGTTATGAAGATTACATTTATTCAAAAGCATCAAACATAAAAAAAAAATAATTCATTTGCAATTTGTTCGGACATTGTTCCCACTGGATTTGCCTACATGTAAGATCAATGTCATCGCATTTGCATGTAATACTAAAGAATGATATTGCAGCGGTATCATCAGATAAACCATAAGCATGTTTGGTTCAAAATTCTCTATTTATGTATAAGAGCTTTGTCTCACAGCATTTACAGAACGTCTTTTCACATCTCACACAAACTACAAGTGCTATGTACAGTCCAATTATACCAAGTTGTTACATTTTCCTGGAGGAAAGAACAGGAAGGGGGTGAATTAATTCAACTGTAAAGAAAAACAACAGCGCATCAATATGGAGCACTCCTTGTGTGTGGGTGAGGAATTCCAGGATTTCTACATACTCTTCCATAGCAACAACCCGGTTCTGAGCCTATTTTTACACTACCGCTTTCAGTCGCACATCCTTTCTCACAGGAACCTTTGATCGCTTAATTCTGAAGCAGTGCAACAGAAACCCTCACAGGATCAGGGCAATTCTGTTGTGTCCTATAAATACATCATGGTTTTTAATTGTGTGTATTTCTAAATTGCAGTGCGTATTGTAATTTCTTTAGTGTGCTGTCACCTTCCCTGCCTTCTCTAACATAATTATATGTGGGAGCATGCTCATTAAATGGCCAAGGGAATCCTGCCTCTTAGCATGCCCAGTTTAATCTGATGTATTAGTTTAATTAATCATGCTTCCTGGCAAAGCGTTGTACATTTTAATTTTCACAGCATTTGCCTGCTTATTGACCTGCGACCCTATGACCTTTAAACACACAATTAATCACCTTGTAATGTCACCTGTCAGCACAAAATCAATACGCCGCCAAGCCTTGTGCTTCCTACGGTCTTTTTTATTTTAAGGTTTACACGTTGATTACTATTTCATTAAGGAGTCCTTGGTCTCACAAAGACCAAGATGAGTTTGAAAACTCATGAATCATCCTGGTTTAGCACTTGATTCCTACTGTATATGTTTCTTTTCTCTCTAATCTTCTGGCTCTCTTGACACTCAGCATCCCACAACCCCAGCAGACTCACAATGTAATAAGCAATAATGAGAAAAAGATTGGTATACAGATTGAGATAGATCCTAATCTCTGACATCTTGCGTGCTGTGTGGTGAAATTTATAACAGAAGCATTTGGTTCATTGTTACAACCCCAGAAGGGACTCTGAGCATCTCTAGACTTATTATAGGGCATCATACAGATATCAAAGCTTGCTAGACGAGGTTGTCTGCCGATTCTGCCCTCCTGTCCATTTCATGTCTCTGCAGAGGCGAAAGCAGGTAGCTGATGCTTGTACTTTTCTCAGAGCTATTCTTTCCAACCCTGTTTTCTACAAATCTTTGCACTATTAGAAGCATACACATACACACCTCTGGCCAGCTCACTTGGCCTATTCTAAAGCAACACGCGTTATAAACTAATATCATATGTGATCAAATTATATTTAAGCAATATCACACTAGCAATATAGCTAAATCACACCCGCGGTGATATTCAGACAAACATGATTATGATACTGCTTTCATACAGGAGCTCAACAAATAAGAAGTTAATATTGTACAACTTACATTTTGCTTTAACTAGCTTTGTCTATTTTTACGAAAATATTTGCAAACATATCCATGGCCAAACACACAGCAGCAAATGTTCAGCACTCCTGAATGAATCAGTGTCTTGAACAAATTGGTTGAGTGAATGATTCAAATGGCTCACTCACAAAGACAGTGTTCTGTCACCATCTGCTGGGGTAACAGTTTAAAGATTAGCAGTGGTAATTTCATCAGAATTTGAATCAGTGTTGTGCCCTTTAAGAAGTCAAGCCATGTTGTTTCAGGCAATCTGTTTCTACATGTACCTATTTGTAAAAGTATTAACTAAATTATAAATTAGTAGTATTAATATGTCAGTAATATTGCTAATAGCTAAGACTGGTGAAATGATTAGTGCATCAGTCTGTACTTATAGCACTTCCCTGTTCTTCAAACCCAACAGCCACACTTGCATATCAGCATGTGTGATTAGCATGATGAGTCAGTCAAAGCCTACAGCAGACCAAGGAAAGAAATTTGTGGTAACTTTATGCATATTTCATATATACAGCCCATCAAAGACTAAATACGTAAATGCTAATTAGTGATGAGCAAAATGTGTAGGCTGAGTAAAGCGTTTCTGAGTGCAACATGAGCATGATGTTCTTATCTCATGCAGTTTAGCTTAGCAGCTGTAAAATTATATTTTTATAATATAATTGATAAGTATTTTTTAACTGGATTTGCAAAAATAAATGAAATAAAAGGCCACTGAAGTGTACACATCCATGACTTTAGTTTTTGTATGTTTCTTAACACACTTAAGTAAACTTAAAAAAGTAATATAAAACAAAATACAATTTTATAAATATATTGTATAGTATTACAAGTGCACATTCAATACTAGTAAGTAGCACACTTCTTTTTCACAGGTGACTAGTTGTTGTCTGCTGCTTTTTACAGTCCTAGCAATTAAACTTTTTATGTTTGGCAAAACAGACTGTCTATCATATGCGACTTGTCTGACTCCTACAGTTGGGTTTTGCTCTTTGTTGAGCTCATAATCTGTTACAATATGGCTCAGAAACATTTCAAAACAAATGTTAACGGTCAGTGTTAAGTGATAACTGTAACAGAAAAAAGTTCATAGTTGTTACATCAGCACATTTAATATGAAAGCATAAAACTATATAAAACAACAATAAAGCCAAGCAATTAAAAGTTAAAGCCCTAGTGTACAATGAAAGCAAAAATGCAAAAACTACAAATAAACAGCCATGTTGCTCAGATACATCTGTTAATATGGGACTGTTCAGTGAAATTAAAACAGCACTGCACTCGTTCCCTCTAAGCACCTTTGCCTTTTGATAATCCACAGTTTTAAAATCTGCTTTTCAAAGCCCATTTCTGCTCATGACATCAAAGTAATCTGCTTTTAAATTTTTTATGTTTTGCCTGCCCCTTTCCCTTGCATTTGTGTGGTCACATTTAGTACTTCATAACTCTCATACATATTTATGGTGTGTAGGATCCATGTGCTGACTTTTATGACAAAGAAGTACACTTTAGCACATATTATGGATATACTTATTTTGTATTGATATACTTATTATCAGACACTAAATGTAGTTTTTTTTCCAATTAAATGAAAATGTTTACAGTTAAACTTGATATCAAATGCAATTAGTTGAACTTAGCAGTGCTTTTTTGGCCCACTTAAGTTGGACTTAAGTATGTCTATATGTAATTTCATAATACTCATATAATTGAATGTAATTTCTTTAAGGCCCTTAAAGGACTTCATGATCTGAGAGCCTATATATTCCCTGAGGCTGAATGTCATCTTTGTCAGCTGCTGAATTGAAGCACCTTTATCTAACTGAAGGAGAGAGAGCAGGTGTTTGAGAAGCCTGCAGAATTGGTTAGCTTGTGTCTCGAGCTCCCTGAGGCTGATTATATCAGGCTGTGCTGCTGTGTGGAGCTACCTCAATTCCCTTCACAACTGATCAGCAGAGATAGCCAGCCTGAGACTGAGGGAGTGGGATGGAAGCTTCAGCGTCCTCACTGCATGGTAGGGTTGTGGTGAGCAACTGAAACCCGAATTTGATAAGAAACAAGCTTTCCTTTAATACATGGCTACTGGCCAGTTCGCAGTCGGTGATGGTTTTCATCCCACTCCACACCTCCTTCATGTTGTTCTGACTAAGTTTGCAATCATGCTTGTGCTGTTATCATTCCTTCCCTTTCTCAAGTAGCATTTTCATGTCTTCCTGTATCCTCTTTGCCTCCTCCTTTTGTCTTCAGACCACCTTCTTTTGGCTCAGCAGGTCCTTCAAATCTTTAGTGATTCATGTTTTGTTGTTGGGGAAGACAACACGATCCTCATGAAAGTGCCTCGGTGTCACTGTATGACTCACAGAACACGTCTTATTTGGTTTACTTCAAGTACTCCTGTAAAGCCTCCTCTACTTCCGTTTTGTCCTGGTGGTAAAAGGTGCTTGTTATATGGTCAGTTTGCATTAAGGAAGAGATGCCGCATCCAGGAGTGCTAGAATCCTGTTGGATCTTTTAGTTCTTGTTCGGTTCCCTCATAGATGAGAAGTCTTTAATTTGTTTGATTGATTATATTTGATTATTGACTATGATGCTTCCTCAGTACATGGTGTAAATGATTATAAAAGTGAACAGGGAAAATAATTATCTTTTATAATCCACTGGTGTCAGTATTTTTGGTGTTTTTAAGAAATGAATGCTTTTATTCAGTCAGGATGAATTAAATGTATCAAAAATCACAATAAAGATATTTATCATATTACAAAAGATTTCTATTTCACATAATGTATCATGATTTCCACAAAAACATTTAGCAGCACAACTGTTTTCAGTATTGATAATAAAAATATATATGTTTTTTGAGCATCAAGTCATCATATGAATGATTTCCGGAAGATCAGTTACACTGAGACGTGGAGTAAGATTGCAATACTATTTCACAATATTTATTTTCTCAATATTTAATCAAATAATCTAGCCTTGGTAACCATAAGAGACTTCTTTCAAAACCATTTAAAAAAATCTTACAGACCCCAAACTTTTACATGTAGAGTGCAATCACACTCCAGTTTCCCTTATCGTAAAAAAAAAAAAAAATCAAATAAATAAATAATTAATTATGCACAAAATGTTTTGATACTTGTATATTATCTTATACTTTTAATAAACTATAAACCGTACAACCGCAATGACAATATCCATGAAAATGTCACTAGATGGGGAATGTGCTTTTAGTTATCATGCCACCCGCAGTTGGAATCAGCTTCCAGAAGAGATCAGATGTGCTAAAACATTAGTCACATTTAAATGCAGACTCAAAACTCATCTGTTTAGCTGTGCATTTATTGAATGAGCACTGTGCGATGTCCGAACTGATTGCACTGTATTTTATGTATAATCATTTTCTATTCTTAACTGTTTAATTAATTTTAAACCTCTTAAATCAATTGTTTTTTTTAATAATTTTCAAAGTTTTAAAATTCCTTGTTTTATTGTTGTGATTATTGTTTTTCTTTTCTTTTATTTAAAGCACTTTGAATTACCATTGTGTATGAAATGTGCTATAGAAATAAACTTGCCTTGCCTTGCCTTGCCTAGATATAAATAAACATTAAACATTTTTTATGGATACGAGTTAAATTACCTTTTTTTTAATAAAAAATAAATAAACTGAAACTAGAACACCACAAAAACTAGTTACTACACTGATGAAAACTAAACTAAACTGAAAAGATAAAATAGTTATATAAAATAGTTACATTAGTTAAGTGGTTCAGCAAGAGGGGATTGGACATGCTACTGAATACAGAAAGTATGATCCAAAATGACAAGATAAATCTTAACCGTTTCAGTATAAAGAAAAAAAAAAAAACAGTCAGCTCCCTAGAGGTTCTTTTCATTACCTTTCTTATACATCCTCTATTTTCCATAATGCCAACCTTATCCGGTCTCTTGAGAAGAAATCAATTACATTGCATCACTTCTGGGTTGTGGCTAAATAAGTAACTTTGTTTACTGAAAGAGGGACTGTATTTCAGAAAACTATTTCTTTTTGTTTCATAAACAGCACTCTGCTCTACTCTTTCCTTATTTTACGCCAGTAGCATTAAATTATATCCCTTTTTAATCATGATGGAACTCAGTGCAACACAGCTTTCCCTCAGGACTAAAGCCGTTGTCTAGTATATACACAGAGAGCCAAACTGCAAGCACTGCCTGCCTGTTAACCCAGAATTCACTGCTTCTCACAAATGATCCTCCACACTCTTTAAAATAAAGGTTCCAAAAAGGGGTTTTCGCAGTGATGCCATGGAAGAACCATTTTTTATCACCAAAGAACCTTTGAATGAACAGTTCTTAAAAACATTTTCTTAATGTGAAAACTTTTTAATGATCTAAAGAACCTTTTTCTGCTATAAAGAACCTTTTGTGCAATGGAAAGATTCCATGCATGTTAAAGGTTCCTTATGGAACCATAGATGCCAATAAAGAACCTTTATCTTTAAGAGCCAGTAATCACATCAGAGATTATACAGGCTGGGTGTCAGATGTATTAGCATCGAGATTTTTTTCAAAGCTCTGTTTTGACAACCATTCTCTACTATGATGCATCATTGTGTTGTATCAAGGGTTTGATTGTCGATATTGATTTGAGAATCCTCTTTAGAGAAGCTATTTATCTTCTCTGAGTATTTGGGGGGGGCCCAACCCGGTACACCCTGTAAATTTTCAAGGTGAAAAAAATGATATCTTTACCCTAAATATCTTTTTGTGTGTGTACGGAACAGAACTCACTCTCAAAACTACCATGAATGACACTGTTGAAATCATAAACGTTTTTGCCATCTTAGGAATTAGTATTCACTACTTTTGACCAAAGTAATATTACAGCGACCACACCAATTTTAAATAACCCCCCGTCCACAAAGGCCTTGGGTTTTGTTATGTTTGGAAGGCTATTTCACAGAACGCGCTCTTAAAGGGTTGCCTTGTCCACTATAAGCGACACTTATTAAGCATTTTTGTGCTTGTTGTTTGGACTGGGCTCATAAAGCGATCCAGTTTATGGAGTTAATAAAGTTGGAAGGTGCAGGTTGGGATATTTTGGTATGTTGCTTTTTTTTTTTTTTACAAGAAAACTAATTTGGATTTTATTATGGATTTGTTCTTATTTATTTTTTTTGTTTTGTTATTTCTAGCAAGATCTGGCAACACTAATGAGTCAAGACGTACCACTTTCCCTGTGATCTAACGCACCACAACTCTGATCCGTTTAAATGCATCATTAACACTCCGTTGTCAGACTCACTTAAGCACTAAAAGGTGAAATGTCAACTAAATTTATCTGTGTATGTGGCCTTTTTGAAGAGCTCATCAAGAACTATAATTCATTCAAGATTTCATTAGCCAATGAATTGCCTGGAAATTTAACCCATAGCCTTATCCTTATCAGCACAATGCTCTACTAGTTCAGCAAAAGGAATGAGCTGTTTCGGCTCAAGTTTTGTCAGATCTAGACAGAAAGTGGGGGCAGAACATAAAGACAGCATCAGGGTCAATCCTGGAACAGGCAGAGTCAAAGAAAATAACCCAAACAGGATTAAGCACCAGACTTCCTGTTTGTTAGGCAGATCTCTTTTCACCGCGATATTGGGTCACATCCATTTAGTCTCGAGTAAAGTAGAAAAGAAACCAGCGATTGTATAAAAGATATTACTGTTAATTAAATACCCGCTGATCCTCAGATTCAGGAGCTTTGATGCTAAAAGACAGTTAAAGACCTGAAATATTAAATATGGAATCAGACGATGTTTACTCAGCTGCAATGAGAGCTGAAAACATGACTTTATTTTAGAGAAAACTGACAAGAGAAGTAATAATAAGTGGAGAAATAGAGACATTATAAGAGAAAAGCTTGAGGCATGTCACCTCTCTTTCACAGTTCTCAAGTGTATTTAATGCAGCAGAAATGAACCTATAGTAGGGAAAATGACACTTCTGACAGGTCTGTTTTGGTGCGTATCTTTTAAATGCTTCTCCTCTCAGTTGTTGGACTGAATATACAAGCATTTATCCTCAAGTCAAAAGTGCTGCTTCATGGAGCTGGCAATGTGGTGTTGGTGACAAAGAAAGTAACACTATGCCAAATGGTTTAATCCAAACAAACTTAATGGCGGAAAGCTTCAGTGTGGGCAAAACATATAAACTGTCTGAATTCACGAGCACAGAATTGGACATATGGTGGAGATTTGTTTGAGAAGCCCTCCAGAGTGAGAAGACCAGCAGTCATTTATATCATGTCTTAAGCTCGTGTGTATGTGCTATGAATCTCTTGAGGTGGATCTAAATTAAGTGTTTTTAGAGCCAAGAGCTGACTACTCTCGCAGTATCAAGACATCTGACTATCATGGTGGTTCATAAACTTTTTCAGGCGGTGGATCACCTCACTTCACCAAAAAAAACAAAAAACTCAACAACCTGATTACAATTAGTTACCTACCATTTTAAAATAGTGTTTTGAATTAAAAAAATTCATACTGCAATTATTTTTTACAAATATAATCTTAAGCAGCAAATCAGCATTTAGAATAGTTTCTGAAAGATCATGTGACACTGAAGTAATGACTGCTGAAAATGTAGCTTTGCTATCACAAGAATACATTTGAAAATAGGTTAAAATACAAAACTATAGAAGCTTTCGCTACAGAATAAAAATATGTAAAAAAGGTAATCGCAATGTTTTTGGACTTATCTCACAATTATGGGTTTATATCGCAATATTCTGACATTTTTCTTGCAGAATTGTAAGATACAAACTCAGAATTGTGAGGAAAAATAAGAATTCTAAGTTTCTCTCTCACAATTCTGTGTTTATATATTACTTATATTATCTTTTTTTTTCCAGAACTGCAAGAAAAAATCAGAACTGTAAGATAAAAGTCTCATATACCTTTTTCTTTTTTTTAATCCCATGGTGGAAACAAGCTTCCACAGAAAACATTATCGTTCAATTTATTTATTTATTTTTAAGTTTTTGAAAGAATTATTTTATGCTCACCAAGGCTGAATTTATTATAATCCCAGCTGTGAATATACTACAAACGTTTAAAATCTGAACAGGTTTTAAAACGTTATAGGCATCATACACTTACCGACTTTATAATATAGTCACAGAGGAAAAGCTGTCCATCATTCACTAAACGACTGAGACACTGACACACTACAAGACTTTCAAGTTGTTCCGATCACAACAAACTCACACAGAAACGTGTGTCTTGTTGCTAGGAGACACGTGACAAATGAAAACAATATGTGTTCTAAAATCGACTCAGTCTGTGACCATAATACACGATGTGATTTTCTATTAAATATGTCAACCATAATCTGCAGACTGGCTCTGACTTTCGCCATCAAACTGTAAACCATAAGGGGGGGGGTTTTGACTACATGTCAAAAATCAGGTAAGTGTATTCCAGCTTTAAAAATACAATTATATTATCCTAATTTACAATAACACTTTAATATTTTAATATATGCTGATTAGAATGCTGGGTAATGCAACAATACCCAAAGCACACAAGTAAATCAACTAAAGAATGGCTAAAAAGAAGAAAATATCTGTTTTTCTGAGACCTTAACTTAAGCAATCCAGAAATACCGATAAACTGAAACAGATTTGTGGGGAGGGACGGTCAAAGATAGGTCAGAAATCTTGCTCAGAAAGTACCTACAGAAAACATTTGGTGGAGGTCTTGTGGCTTAAGGAAGATCTACAACGTATCAAAATTCAAAGGTTCACTTACTTTTTCACCTTACACTGTGAATGACTGCTCAATGTATTTGATAAAAATGTGAAAAGTTCAACTGTTTGTGTGTTATTAATATAGTCAGATAGTGCTTGTCTTGTGTGTTCAACTAAGATCAGACCACATTTAATGAATGGCCAATGCAGAAATCCAGATATTTTTGAAGGGTTCACAAACGTATACAGTATATAGGCTCTTTCATTCTATAATACTTGTCTGTTTGCAGTGTGTTCTGTGCAACAAAGGCAAGCATTGTTCTGTGTCTAAATCTCTAGTCGTTCACAGTCTTTGCCCTCAAATCCTTTGTGTAGTGTGTGTGAACATTATTGACACAAACCTTCATGTTCCCCAGGAGAGCTCACCACCAATTCACTGACTCAAGGCTTACATAATGACTGTCCAGACCACAAGTCAGAAGCGTAGAGAGGACCGCAGCTGTGTGTGTAGACCATAGCCAAAGGCAGTGCTGCAGCTGCAGCGTGTGTGACGTTCTGCAGAGATCCTTCAGCACTGCCTTTACAATCAATGTGAATCAGTGTAGCCAAACAGACAATATATAATATGTGTGTATATGTATTTGCATATTCTGTGACTCAACTGTTACAGCATGGCCAGTAGTAATGGGTTTTACTCCTGGGGGAAAACATTTTCTAGCTTGAATGCACTATAAGCTGCTGTAGATAAAATGTCTTCTAAATGAAAAATGTATACACCAAGCCAGAATATTATTGGCAAGTTTTAACGCATTAAATTGTGATGCTTGAATATAGTGCAAAAGTTGTCGTTTTATGTCAAGATTGACTTAAAAACTATGCCTAAAAATGCTTTCTATAAGGCAGTTCAGAAAGACTGTTTTTGGAGATCATTAGAGGACATAGTTGATGTCACTTACTCAACTGCTATAGACCTACAGTATATGAATCATTACAGGCCTGTAATGCTCACTACAGATCTATAAAGGTGTCTACTACTTACCTAAATGGTTTATCACTACAGACCTATGGTTCACTATAGGTCAATAAGGTAATGTACCAATGTGAAATAAAAGTACACTTAAGCATACTTTTTTTTCTGTATTTCTAGATGATTTTCCTGAAAGTAAACAAAGAGAATAATCAAATAAATAAACCAAAAATATATACTTTATCTTTTATTTATTGAGAAAAATGATCCAGTGTTACATATCTGTGAGTGGCAAAAGTATGTGAATCTTTGCTTTCAGTATCTGGTCTGACCCACTTTTGCAGCAATAACTGCAGCTAAACGTTTCTTGTAACTGCGGATCAGTCCTGCACAACAGCTTGTAGGAATTCTAGCCCATTCCTCAGCACAGAACTGCTTCAACTCTGTGATGTTGTGTGGGATTCCTCCTATGAACTGCTTGCTTCAAGACTTTCCACAACGTTTTATTTGGATTCAGGTCCAGACTTTGACTGACCCATTCCAAAACATTAATTTTGTTCTTCTTTAACCATTCTTTGGTAGAATGACTTGTGTGCTTGGGGCATTGTATTGCTGCATGACCCACTTTCTCTCGGGATTCAGTTCTCGGACTGATGTCCTGACATTTTCCTTCAGAATTTGCTGGTATAATTCAGAATTCATTGTTCCATCAATGACAATGAAAGCCGTCCTGGCCCAGATGCAGCAAAACCGGCCCAAACCACGATACTACCACCACCATGTTTCACAGATGGGATAAGGTTCTTATGCTGGAATGCAGTTTTCTTTCTCCAAACATAATGCTTCTCATTTAAACCAAAAAGTTATATTTTGGTCTCATCCGTCCACAAAACATTTCTCCAACAGCATTCTGGCTTGTCCACATGATCTTTAGCTAAATGCAGATGGGCAGTGATGTTCCTTTTGGAGAGCAGTGGCTTTCTTCTTGTGACTCTGCCATGCACACCATGGTTGTTCAGTGTTCTCCTGATGATGGACTCATGAACATTAACATCAGCCAATGTGAGAAAGGCCTTCAGTTGCTTAGAAGTTATCCTGGGTTCCTATGAAACCTCGCTGACTATTACAAGTCTTGCTTTTGGAGTGATCTTTGTTGGTCAACCATTTCTGGCGAGGGTGCAACAGTGGTCTTGAATTTCCTCCATTTGTACACAATCTGTCTGACTGTGGATTTGAGTCCAAACTCGTTAGAGATGGCTTTGTAACCTTTTCTACCCCGATGAACTCTTTTCTGAGGTCATCAGGGATCTCCTTTGTTTGTGCCATGATTCACATCCACAAACATGATCAGACTTTGATAGATCACTGCTCTCTGAATAAAACCGGGCACACACTGACACCTGAGAGTCATCTCACTGATTGAAAACACCTCTGAACAGATGGATTCTTATTTCACCTTCAAATTAACAGCTAATCTACATTCACATACTTTTGCCACTCACAGATATATAATATTGGATAATTTTCTAGAAAAAATAAATGACAAAGTATATATTTTTTGTCTCAATTTGTTTGATTGGGTTCTCTTTGTCAAGTTTCAGGACTTTTCCAGTGAAAATCTGATGATCTTTTGGGTCATATTTATGCAGAAATATAGAAAATTCTAAAGGGTTGACAAACTTTCAAGCAGCGTTGTATGTTGTCATGTAACCTAAAACAATGTGTTTCATGTGGGAACATGAAACAATTTTAAAAGTGTAGTTAAGTCTGTTAAGGAACAGTAATGAAAGTCTCTTCAAGTACTTAATTGGCCATAAATTCCATTGATACATGTATTATATAATCTGCATATAATCTGATATAATCTTTTAAGATTTTAAGTACACTACAAGTGCACATTCAATATAATTAAGCACACTTCTTTTTCACAAAGCTCTGGCTCACTGCAGACCTACAGTATAAGGTTCTCTACAGTACAGACCAATAAAGCTCACTACAAAACAAATGCCGCTTCAGATACTGTACAGGAATAGCACAATTTGATGTGATAATGAAATTCCACTAAATATGGGTGCATTTGAGTAACAGATTGTTTAAAACACCAGCAAAAGACTAGATAAGCACAGGTTGTGTCTCTCACATGGTAGATTTATCCCAAAATGGACAGTTTACACTAGCTTTCAAAGGCTTTACTAGAAGTGTGTCTCACTAGGATTATCCCATGCAGAGTGGGTGACCGTGACATGCCAGATATTGCATTCATTTCAGTAAATAGGCCACCTGAACATAAGCGCACATGGACAAAGGCACGCGCAAACACACGGCCACAGCTGTCAGATTCATTTCTGCAGATATCGTCCGCCCGGGGTACTGACACACAAAGTGGTGCAGAGCTGCAAAGGTGCTGCTGTTGGCCTGAGTAACGTCTCCTCCCTGCTTTTCTCTGTCTTCAACTTCCTCCCACTCTTGCTCCCTGTCGCAGACTCTTTGATGAAATCCCCCAGCTGTCTCGCTCTCCTCACACTGCAGTCTGCCAGTCGAAATGCACCTTTCATACACGCTCCTTATCTGAACAGATTCATGGCCATATAAAAGTCCCCGCTGTTCTGAAGCAATGTGAATACCGTACAACATCGGTGCTCTGACGCAGCAATTTTTTAACACTTACAGTAGAGAACGGTGCAATGTCAAATCTGGATGCTGAACATTCTTTAATGTCTAGGTTCATCGCTCCCAAGACTTGCATTGAATTAGAGATGACACAGCATGGGGGTAAAGGGGGAACAGTCATTCTGAATTAAATTAATGGTTGCCGAAGGACAAGTAAAGCGTTGCCAGGGAACAGGTTGCTTAGTAACAACAAAGTTGACTGGTATTCAATGGCTTAATCACAATATACCTTCACTAGCCTGTCAAACCATGTACTTCAGTGCAGCAAGGTTAAACATCCATCCTTAGAATATTTATTTGCAATAAATTATACTTTAAAGGGGCCACATGATGCACTTTTGCCACGGTTTATTTTGAATAGCATTTTGAAATAATAGTATGGTTGATTTGCGTCTTAAAGACAATGTAATCTGACATGATTTTACACGAATTATACATTCACATTTTTTATCCTCTCTCATTTCTTTTTGCTGCACGTTAAAAAAGGTAACCTAAAAATGTTTTATTCAAGTAAAAATATGTTAAATATTTATTTTATTTTATTTAAACTGAATCAACCTGATCACATTGTTACATATACAAAAATCTTTTTTTAGGGTAGAAATAGAGATAGTAAAAACTGAATATTATTGCTTTTAGCAATATTTTGTGTTTCTATATGTGCATTATCGCTCAAAGCTTTTAAAATGTTTTTGAAGAAATCTGATGCTTACCAAACCTGCATTTATTTGATCAAAGATACAGTAAAAATTAGAAATTTTAATTTAAAACAACAGTATTCTATTTGAATATACTGTAAAATGCTATTTATTCCTTTGATCAAAGCTGAATTTTACTCCAGTGCCACATGATCCTTCAGAAATCATTCTAATATGCTGATTTCCTTTAAGAAACATTTATTATTACTATCAATGTTGAAAGCAGTTGTGCTGATTAATATTTTTGTAGAAACTGATACATTTTTCCAGGATTCTTTGATGAATTAAAAAAACAACAACATTTATTTGAAATCTTTTGTAACATTATACATTTTTATATTGATTATTTTAATGTGTCCTTGCCTAATAAAAGTATTAGTAGTAAATTACCTCAGTACATGTGAAGACTGAAGTTATCTGGCATTTTCTAATAATGGTTGCACCTCCCATATATCTAGAAATTAACTGGTATTTTATTCTCTGAAATAATCTATCCCACATCTTATTACTTCTACGACATCGTAGGTGGGCCAAGTTGCTGAATACCAAATGGAATCCATATGCAGATGTGGGCAGTTGAATGTTAATACGTTCATGGTTGTGATGTTTATTTCAAAAGAGCAAGAAAAATCCTGTGTTCCACAGCTCCATTTAAACTATCCTTGCAATGTTATATGAATGCGCATTTGGAGATACTTAAGAAAATACATCGTAGTGCTGGGTAACTGAAAGTCAGGGACTGACCCACTGTACAGCCAAACTTTAAATCAAATCAAAGTCTCTCCAGATCTGATATACAGCTATTGACACCCACCCACGACATCGAATTACTCTGAATTCCCTAAGCCAGCTGAGCGTCTCTCTCTCTCTCTGGGTCACTCTTAGTGTGGATCAGATTTAATCTCCCATAATGGCTCGTCTGGCTCTGACAACGCATTCTCCGCGTCCTTCCCCCTCTCCCCATCTATTCTATTCTATTCTATTCTATTCTATTCTAAGCTACAAATAAAAAAAGGCACCACCGAAGTAGCATAAAAGTAGTCATGATATTTGCGCTATAAATTTTGTCATTTACTCAAGGTTAGGTTTTAAATCCAAACCTGTAAGACTTTCAAGCTTTAAAAGGATGCATAAGCACCATAACCGATGAGGTAGGGGCAGACTGGCCATCTGGATGTTCTGGAGAAGTCCAGAACGGCTGTCCATCCAACGGCCATCGACCTGAGGTGCGTTTCCCAAAAGCATCGTTAGCTATCTATGGTACTTAGTTCCATTGAAATCTATTGGTAATGACGGAACTTGCGACCATATTGCTTTTGAGAAATGCACCCCCAGCTGGTTCATCATCAAAGAAAAAGTGTCAGATTAAGTGACGTTGACAGCCGACAAAAGGGGGTGAAGGAGAGTGGGCTCGTGATAGCAAGCAAAAAAAACGTGAAGATAAAGGCGGTTGGGAGAAGCTAAAAGAAAAAAAGTGAACAGTTACATCAGGTTACCTTTGCCCGCCTCTCTCACTAGAGCATGTAGCTTATGAGTACTATATTAAAATCCCAGGACACCCCTAGTCCGAACGTTCACTGCTATTTATTACTTCGCATTGTCTGACTTGAATATTCCATTCATTCATAAAGAGACAGCAGAGATTCTACAACGGGTTACATTTGAGAGCTATTGAGTTAGAAAACAGAGTAAATGAAGTAGCCTATAAGGTGATTAGTCTGATTAACATGACACACACACACACACACACACACACACAGAGCGAGAGAGAGAGAGATATGAATACTCAAATCTAGGTTTCTAGATTCTAGGTTTATGTTTATGATTGTCATATTTTACATTTTGCGTTCTGCTCTTTTTATGGAGATTTCAAGTATTTTTGTTCATACAATAATACATTTATTTCAATCCCCTGCTGAAAAAAAAAATACAAACCATCACATAATTTGTAATGGTTTTACTGGTTATAATGAAAATTGTATTGGTTTTAATGGAAACTGTAATGGTGCCTGTTGGTCTCTACTGGTAATTGGTTGCCTTCTATTGGTGGCTTTTATTAAAACCACTAAATCCTAATGTAATATGTCTCAAAACACACTACAGGATACCATCATTTAATGGTTAAAAGTTGATGGTTTGTAGTGGTATTTGTAGTGGAAATCTTTAGAATTTATGTGATGGTTTCTATTGTTTTTGTCAGCAGGGTCACCATGGGTTTTGTGATGTTATTTGCCATAAATGCGACAGGATTGATGAAATATTGTGAGATAGTAGCGACTGTTTGTAGTTGTGGTGGGCCTATTTGGGAGAAAATCCAGGGCCGTTTTTCACTCCCAGTCCGTCGCTGGGTAGCAATAAAGCAGCTATGTCCGATTTATAAACAAAACATTCAATCCAAATGATTAATTGATTAATTGAGCTGATTCTGAGTTGGGTTCAGCTCATTGACTTAATGATTCAGTCGCAACGGTTAGTCACCCAAAACATTATCAGCCACTTTCAATTAATTTCTGTTTTCAAATGTGTGTTATTATTCTTACTGTGTATGATTCCATGAATATGTATCATTATATACAAGCATAATATAGAAAAAAACTTTTTTTTTTGGACAGTACCAGCAACACTTGTGATGTCAAGGGGTCAGAACAACCGTGTCCAACAGTCTGATTGAGTATCCATCCCTATAAGCCTATTGGAGCTGTTGGGCATTTATTCATCTCTGACCTTCATCATCAATGCACCTGCACCTGCACACAACACACACACAACCCTCTCTCTCTAGAGATTTCCCTGTCTGTATAAACCCCCAGGGGAGTCGCTCTTATTGTAAGACAATTTCTATGATAAGATCCTTAATTGCGCATACAAGCACACAAGCAAACATACACACTGACATGCACATACTTAAACCTTACCTAAACTTTTTTTTTGTCTCCCCCCCCGTTTTGTTGTTGAACTGAACACATGAATGCATGAAAAGGTTGGAAAGAAATTAAGTCTTGGTTCCAATTCAGTAAACATGCAAACAGAGATGGCATTCAGCTCAGCAAACACAGATCTCTATCTTTTTCTCTCCATGCAGTCTGACCTACATAGTGGAGAACTACTGCCTGATGGTGCATGCAGCTGCCACAAGAATACACACACACGCGCGCAATCAGATACGCATGTAATGCACCAGACATAATGTGTATTCATGCTTGAAATCCACAAGATTCATTCAGCTTTTTCATCACTATTGTGATTCCTTCAAACATAAAATATTCGGCATGGAGTCACATGATATACAGTGGGTACGGAAAGTATTCAAACCCTCTTAAATTTTTCACTCTTTGTTATATTGCAGCCATTTGCTAAAATCAATTAAGTTAATTTTTTTTTCCTCATTAATGTACACACAGCACCCCATATTGACAGAAAAACACAGAATTGTTGACATTTTTGCAGATTTATTAAAAAAGAAAAACTGAAATATCACATGGTCCTAAGTATTCAGACCCTTTGCTCAGTATTTAGTAGAAGCACCCGTTTGATCTAATACAGCCATGATTCTTTTTTGGGAAAGATGCAACAAGTTTTTACAACACCTGGATTTGGGGATCCTCTGCCATTCCTTTTTGCAGATCCTCTCCAGTTCTGTCAGTTTGGATTGTAAACGTTGGTGGACAGCAATTTTTATGTCTCTCCAGAGATGCTCAGTTGGGTTTAAGTTAGGGCTCTGGCTGGGCCATTCAAGAAAAGTCACAGAGTTTTTGTGAAGCCACTCCTTCGTTATTTTAGTTATTTTTGTGTGCTTAGGGTCATTGTCTTGTTGGAAGGTAACCTTTGGCCCATTCTGAGGTCCTGAGCACTCTGGAGAAGGTTTCGTCCAGGATATCCCTGTACTTGCCGCATTCATCTTTCCCTCGATTTCAACCAGTCGTCCTGTCCCTGCAGCTTATAAACACCCCCACAGCATGATGCTGCCCCACCTGCTTCACCTGTTGGGGACTGTATTGGACAGGTGATGAGCAGTGCCTGTTTTTCTCCACACATACCGCTTAGAATTAAGGCCAAAATGTTCTTTCTTGGTCTCATCAGACCAGAGAATCTATTTCTCACCATCTTGGAGTCCTCCGGGTTTTTTAGCAAACTCCCCATCGTGCTTTCATGTGTCTTGCACTGAGGAGATGCTTCCGTCGGCCCACTCTGCCATAAAGCCCCGATTGGTGGAGGGCTGCAGTGATGGTTGAGTTTCTACAACTTTCTCTCATCTCCCGACTGTATCTCTGGAGCTCAGCCACCGTGATCTTTGGGTTCTTCTTTACCTCTCTCACCAGGCTCTTCTCCCCCGATAGCTCAGTTTGGCTGGACGGCCAGCTCTAGGAAGGGTTCTGGTCATCCCAAACGTCTTCCATTTAAGGATTATGGAGGCCACTGTGCTCTTAGGAACCTTAAGTGCAGCAGAAATTTGTTTGTAACCTTGGCCAGATCTGTGCCTTGCTACAATTCTTTCTCTGAGCTCTTCAGGCAGTTCCTTGACCTCATGATTCTCATTTGCTCTACATGCACTGTGAGCTGTAAGGTCTTATATATACAGGTGTGTGGCTTTCCTAATCAAGTCCAATCAGTAAATAACACAGCTGGACTCAAATGAGGTGTAGAACCATCTCAAGGATGATCAGAAGAATGGACAGCACCTGAGTTAAATATATGAGTGTCATTGCAAAGGGTCTGAATACTTAGGACCAGTTTTTTTTTTTCAGTTTTTCTTTTTTAATAAATCTGCAAAAATGTCAACAATTCTGTGTTTTTCTGTCAATATGGGGTGCTGTGTGTACATTAATGAGGGAAAAAAATAACTTAAATGATTTTAGCAAATGGCTGCAATATAACAGAGTGAAAAATTTAAGGGGGTCTGAACACTTTCCGTACCCACTGTGTATGTGATTTGCTGCTTATCTTAATTACCACTGTTGAAAACATTTAAGTTATGCTTAATATTTTTGTAGAAACCATGATACAACCGTGATGTCAAATGGTTTTTACAAGAGTCAAAATATGCTAAATGATAATAATGGAACTACAGTTTTAAACAGCAAGTTTTCCACTATTATTTACAACAGAATCTGCATTTTCATGGGTCATAATATGGGACAGTCTAAGACAGTCCCGAATACTGCTACTTAACAGGCCAGCTTACAGAGATCAGCACCCGCACACGGAACTCCAGCCAGCTGAGCGGCTATTAAAGGTTCGTCCCACACAGTGGGAGAGCAGGACAAAGTGTTAAGAGCCAGTACTGGCAAACTTAACCAGACTTCAAGGGCACATGGTGTGAAGACAGTCCTGTTGAAAGAGGACATGCTTTTGGACAAAACACACAAACAGAGCCTCTTTTCGCACATGGGATGGGACGTCATATGTCACTGTCTTGTGCATGAACATGTCAACTGCCACAAAACCCCAGGCAAAGCTCCGCTTAGAAATCTGTTGTGTCTGTGAACACGTGCCATGTCATAAATCATTTTGCCCTTGGAGATCATGCTGTCTTTATCAATAAAGCCATTCAAATGCAACACAACAAGCTGTGGAAAAGGTCACTAGAGATGACTAAAGATTAAACTGTCATGCAATGTTAATGCTGACTGCAAAAATAAACTACTAATTCCATTATTACTGTGTAAAATCAAGCATGATTTATGCTGATTAGAGCAATATGAATGTCAAGGTCAAAAATGTGCAATACTGCTGTTGCTTTGCATATATTGCATGGATAAGCATGACTCTACATGCAAACACACACAAAGCCAAGAGTATAAAAGACTGACATGTGTAGACCACAAGACCATCAATTTCTCATAAATAAAATATCTGATAAAGGACTAAAACATGGAAATCTACAGCAACAACTTTCCTATTTAAAGAGGATAACAGAGTACAGGGGAATGTGAACCAATGCAAATGGAGAACAGAACCGAGAGAGACATGCATGAAAAGCGGCTGTGGCATTTAGTACAGTTCCAGATGAGAAAGGAAATCCTCACCCTACTCAGAAAAGGAGAGAGAGAGAGAGAGAGAAAGGAAGGGAAAGAATAGGAGATTAAGAGAGAGAGAAATGGAGACAGCACACAGTGCGCGCTTGGGGTGAGACTGACTCATCCAGCACTCACAGGGACAGCATGTACCATGTCTTCATTTCCATCTTTGCTCTCAAGGTAATTTCTTGTTCTCAGCAGTGTATGGACAAATGTGACTGAATATCTGAATATCAGCTGTTTTAACACCAAACAGCCAAACAGTTCACTTCACGTGAAACTCATGATTGTGCAGATTCATATTTAAATGACTGGATATTGACTGCAAAATTTCCTAAACAACATTAAATGTGCCAGCACCTTTAGTCGGTAAAGACAGCCATGCTAATGGAAGCATTCCTGTAGCTAAAAACAGTTGTGTTTTGCACTAGTAATGCTAAGTTATGGGTTTGAATCTCATGGAATGCATGACTGAATAAAAGTAAACTAAAGTTTTGAGTGGGATTCCTTACATTAATTGATATTTTAGACACAATATTGCAAGTTAAATTGTGCGTTTTTGCACCGCCATCCCAAATAGTTTTAAATAAAAGCACAACTGAACTTTTGCGCATCACTTTGTTGTCATTTTGTTGCTGAATGAATCTGCATTTTTGAATGAATCAGTTGAGAGAATGATTTTATGACTCATAATTCAGAAATGTGTACTATATAATACTCTTATTATTTCTGACATAGAAATATATGCTAAAAATAGTAAGAGTAGTATACTAGTGTGTGGAACCGGATTCAGCATTCTGAAAATCACTTACTTCATTCCTGAATGCATCAGAGTTTATGAACATCACTAATGCACAAACTGACAGTCTTAAAGGGGTCCTATTATGCTCTTTTACAAAGTCTTGATTTTGTTTTGGGGGTGCACTAGAACAGGCTCTCATATAGGTTGTTCGAAAAACACATTATTTTTCACATACTTTATGTGAAAATTACAACACCTCTCTCTCCAGTTTGGCATGAACGGCTCGAATAGTTCCTGTATCAAATGAAGGCCCACCTTCTGAAATACGAAATGTGCTGTGATTGTTTAGCTGGGCCAGTGTGTGCTGTGATTGGTTAGCTGGGCCAGTGTGTGTTGTGATTGGCAGCACTCGGCGCCTGGTCGGGCTGCAAGCTTCAGTGTAAATATTGAGTCAAAATCAAATCAATTTGAGCACGATTTAAACCCGGATGATTGTAACCACTCTAAGTTTGTCTGCCCTGGGAAAGGTAGCGTGTCTCCGACACAGTGATAACACTTGTTGACTTCTCTAGCGCAGCTAAACCAGGTCTCGTCCCATTCGTCGATATTTGTGATATCACAATATGAGTTGTAGTCCAAAAGAGTCGTTTGTTGTAGTTTTTGAAAAGTGATTTCTGTTAAATAAAATATCTCCTTTTGAAGTGGACATTGAACGTTGTAACTTTGCAGATCTTTTTTATGCTCAAACAGCAACATTACAGACTAACTAAAGTTGAAAAAGTGAAAAAGCATAATAGGACCCCTTTAAACCAGCAAACAGAGACAAATGGAGTGATACAAACAGTGATGTTCACAAAAAGTGAAGTTCCCAGTGCTGTTGGGCTGTTATATCAGTAATCTTGGAATGCTGCATCATCAGATTTAAGGACCAGAATTATAGGCCTATTCATCTGAATAACCAGAAAAGACAGAAGAGATGTGTGAACAGAATTAGGAATTCAAACTAGCACAATCTGCATGAGCATCACAGCTCAAGGTGTACCTCACTCTTCAATTTTAATTGTGGGGTATGCAAGAATAATTTCATTACTTCTTCAAGGCCACTGCCTACTATGATTTGGCACTTCAGAGTGAAACTTAATGAATTCTTAACTCACAGCAGGAAGGTGAAAATAAAAAGAGCAAACACGAAGACCTCACAGAGTCATGGAGCCGAGGCACTTCCTCCAACCATCAGAAGCCCCAGACAGACTTAATTCTTCTCAATCCAGTGGACGCAAATAAAGAGACACTGAGGGTATACTTGTGTATGTTTGTCTACATGAGATAAAAAAATGGTGTAGATTAGCAGCACTACATTCTGTAATCTGCAGTCACACAAGGCAGAGATGTAAGTATCACTCACTCTTCTGTGGACATCACTGTAATGGGTGTTCGTGCATAACCAGCAAGTCAAATACAGAGAGCGTGTGCTGCCAACTCTCTATGGCTACGTTCACAACTTCACACAGTCAGTGTTTGGGAATGAGTAACATGACGTTACAAATAGGTGAGTCTTCAGATGTCCTGTTCTTACTTACTTAAGAAATATTTAGATTCAAAATCATAATTTACACCTAGGTCCTTTTGCATAACCAATAAAAGTTAAACCACCAAACTATAATTTCTTGTAGTCACTGGAAGAAGTGCCAATAATTTCACTGGTGCCTCTTCAAAAAGATTTTGTGCATGGTGCTCCCTATTATATAATGCAGTTTCTTTATAACTAACCAGTGTCTTAACAGAGCAGTGTTTAACCAACATGTGATTAACCTTCATATAACTTCTACACTGCATGACGTCTCGTCTCCTCTTTTCTCTTCAGACTGTTGTTGCTGTTCTTTTCTTATACATGTCTCACCTCACAGCCTCTGTCCTCCCCTCTTTTCTCACCCTAAAATGGCTTCCCAGGCACCTGCCAGAGACCAATGGCCACGACAACTTTACAAAACCATCCATCAAGGGCAAATACATCAGCAGGATTACAGGAGGGCATATAAAAATCCTTTATGTGGCATTAGGGAAATATTCTTATATAATGTGTGGTCTTTTGCAGTGACATAATACTCACTACACTGCCACAATTACATAAGAACTACATCCCCCTGACCCTAAAACACATGAATTACACACCTACCCCATGAATTATGTTTTCAGTTATGTTTATTTCCTGATATGTAAATCATTTTTACATTTGAAATTGAAATTCAGTTGAATACAGATTCAAAAGAATTACATTTTAATTTGAATTACAGTTCTGCATCCTGCTTACTACCTAAAATATAACCAATTCAGTTATGAATGTCATATGAGCCTGAAACATACAAAATGCAAATTAAGCTGCTATAAAAGACCGCACTCACTATAAATACAACTGAAACTTTAAAATGACGTAAACATAACCAGATGTTCTTAAAAGATAAATCGCAAACAATTATCATAACAGTCTACTTGTCAATGAATACAATAGCTCATAGCTAAGCCATCCAAATATGCTTTTGTGTTTATAAACATACGACACCAACTCTGCATAGATCTAAGCAATGAGCTGACAGGAAATTAATTTTTATTGCCTGCCTTTTTGTTGCTTGTCATGATTGTGGAAACTTGTCTATCAAACACACTCACACTACGAGCTTAAGATGCTGTGGGTTGATTGGCTGAGAGTAGCTGTTGTTAACACACGACGTGTTGATTAAAACCTTACATCAAACACTAATCTTGTGTTCTACTCTATCTTTATCAAGGTAATGCCAGTGAAGTGTAATAGTATTCACTAGCATCTGTGTCATATGAGGGAGTGTTATAAATATATTTTTATGTTTAAGTTTATGAGGTAACATTGAATGGTGCATTTTATAATATAGCAGAATGTATTACTGGATTCATAGTCAGGGTTTATGTAAAACTGGAGTATTACATTACATTATGAATACTGTATGTTTTGACATTACTTATGGCTTCTGGCAGCTCCTTTTTCTCAAAGAGAGAGTGCGTCATGGCATTATGATGATGACTGTGTCTGCCTGCAAAGTGTTTTGTAAGGGAACCTGAACATGCATTTAAATTGGTTTTATTCAAGTCAAAATATTTTTTACATGACTGAATCAACCTGAATGCATAAGGTTACACCAAGGAAAATAATTTTTAAGAGTCATGTTAAGAAGAAAGTGTTGGTTATATAATTCTTATAGCAATGCTTAAGCAATTAAGCTTGCTTAAGACTGTTAGTGTCTATGGTTTTTGAGGACAGCTAGTGCTCTAGATGTTCCTAATTTAGGGTGGTCCTGTTATGTTTTAATGTGTCTGTGGCTGTTAAAACAGGTCTGTGCCATCTGGCCTGATGTTCACTTGACCTGAGACTTCACCACAAGGACAAGCAGCTATCACTGTACGCTCTACTCAGAATACTCAGAATATTTTCTTTCCATTTCCTGTGTTCTCCTCTTACACTGAAATATAAAATTAAGAGCCACCCACCTGTAATTAATAAAACACACGACCTACCACACACACACAACCACACACACACACCAACACACACACCACACACACACACACACACACACCCACGCACTCACACTGTCTGTTTTGCTATCCTAGTGGGACTCTCCATATAGCATAATGGCTTTAACTGTACAGACTGTATATTTTATTGCCCTACACCAACCCTACACGTAAACTTACCCCTTACAGGAAACTTTTTGCATTTTTACTTTCTCAAAAAAAACTTATTCTGTATGATTTATAAGCTTCTGTACACATTGGGGACCTCAATTTAGGTCCCCACTGTGACATGAGTCCCCATGAGTCTGTGTGTAATCAGGTTTAAGTCCCCCTAAAATAGAAAAACACACACACACAAACACACACACCACCACACACACACACACACACCACACACACACACACCACACACATATGGCCAAAGCTTGCCGTAATTATTATTTTTTATTTTTTATTTTTTAATTGAATGATTTCTGAAGGATCATGTGACACTAAAGATTGGAGTAATGCTGACAATTCAGCTTTGAAATCACAGGAATAAATTACATTAAAAATATATTCAAATAGAAAAGAGTTATGATTAATAATATTTCACAACATTACTGTATTTTGAATCAAATAAATGCAGCCGTGGTGAGACATTTTTCATAAAGATTTAAAAAATCTTATTTATACAAAGATAAATGCTTTTTATTGTCTTTGAATGGAACCTGTTCAAATCGTAGTGAGACAAGTTATCTTAGGCATTGCTCACAGTCGTGTATAATTTGGAGCTGTGATTTGATAGGGTCTATTTGTTCCGCTGAAGTCGATCAACGATCAATTTCCTTCTGCCTCCCATCCAATTTCAACTAATCTAGTCTAGCCTTCTTCACGGCTAACAAATGCCAAAGATCACCGGTGTCATAATGCAATCTCAAACCTCATTATCCACTGAGAGAAAGCACCTTAGGTCTGAAATGATCCGGTGCGTCAGGCTATGAGTGATGTAACTGCATTGTTACAGTGACTGTCATTAGAACGCACATTATCTGTGAAGCTACTGAAGCTTGTGACTGGTAATAACATATAAGAGCTAATGGTATGTTTGTCAAACCTAGCTGTTCACAGAAGTCAGCATTTCACACAGTGCAGCTTGGCTGTTAACTGATAAATCATTAGAATGACATTCTCTTCACTGAAAATTCATAAAGCTGACAAGTCTGTGATTTTAAGATGCTGTCAGATGGTGATGGTAGGGAAAATAACATATTTACAGCAAAACATGTTTTCATTTTGTATAATGGTTGCAAGAAAATGACTTTAAAGTGGAATCCTTGTTGCTTTTTGATGAATAGCTATTTTTCAAAGAATGCAAAACTCAAGAAAGCTCAAAGATATGGTCCATATGAGATATGATACCTAAAAGGTATGATACCTAATTAAAAAAACATTTTCTGGGTAGAAGAAGATTAGACAAAAGAAGACAAAAGAAGATGATTAAACAAAATAATTACAAGTAAAGTGAATATGAAATAAAATATTGGGATTTTGTTTCGTTAAACTTAACTGTAAATAAATATTTCAGTTGTTCTACTTCAAAATTTCATATTTAATTCAATGTTACTTGCCATTTGTTATTATTTGTGAAATTTTTAAAAAACATTTCTAAGTGAAAATTGTTTCACCACCAATTTATTTCAGTGAATATATTTGTTTGTTCATTCATTACCATTCAGTTATTTAATCGTTTAATAATACTGAATGTAATTTAGTTTAAATTTAAGAGAGAATTATGCCTGCTTTGTATTTCCCCCAAAATCAGAATGACAGAACAAGACTGTTTTGGGACAGCTTTAGCTGGTGAGCTTCCAAGCATGAATTTTATGACCAAATAGGCATTAGAACCACTGCAGTACTGTCCCTACCCACTGATGGGAGGAGGAGAGAGAGAAAATTCAGGGCAGCATTGGAAGGGAGCGAAGCAGAGAAAGTGAGAGAGAGAGAAACCCTTTGAAAAGAAGCTAAAGCTATAATGCAGCAGTCTGCAGCCAGCTCTACTTATGTCTACACAAAACAGATCAGTCCGTCAGTGGGCCCAGAATGGGTTTGCATTCACAATGCGTGTGTTCGCTGACTGTTTCAGAACCATGGAGAGCTCCACTTCAATCAGCATTCATTTCAGCACCACGGACAGAGTCTCTGCTACAACCGCTGCAATCCAATCATGACACTTATACGACGTTGCATTTAATAAGAGAGCTATTTGCTCAACAGCCTCAATTTGTAATGTGTGTGAAACACAAAACGTTTCAGCACTCATAATGAGTGCAGGTTCTGCTGTACTGCAGGGGGCTGATAAGAACGCATGCGAGAAGAGGTCAGGTACAATCTAATTTAATTCCTCTCTCACGGGCTGGAGCTGAGCTGTACCTGTAGGCACGAGACTGGGATCTTGTATCTAAAGGGTTAACGACATGAAATGCACCGAAGGTCTGCTTTTGTTAAAACACTCCAATTATTCCAATTATTCCCAAGGATCTAAGACACAGGGAGCCGAACCCACTGCCTGCGGAAACGAAATAAGATTAAGCAACAGAGAGAAAGGCTGAGAAAAGAACAGACAAGCAGAAGAGCTTGACAGAGGCACAGTGTCGTCCTCTACATTGTAAGAAAAAAATCTATAGAAAAATGGACTGGTACTGGTAATTTTCTGCAAGGAGATTATCAGTTAATTGTAACCCTAAAACAACACAGTCAGTGCAATATGCAAGTCAAAATATGGGTAAAATGCCTCATTCACTGTAAAAACTGATAACAAGCAATTGTTACCTTAAAGGAGCAATTTCATTTTAATTTATATATACATTTTAAATCACATTAACTATATTACAATTTTTCAGTCTATTAACACAGTACATTAGACCTAATTTACAGTCTTTTTCAGGGTGTATTCATGTAATAGTTAAATGTATTATTTTAAATATTTTTGAATAAAATCAGTTGTTACCATTTTTTCAGTGTACTAAAACTGTCTATTAGGCCTAATGCTACAGACTTTTCTTAGAGTGTGAAAATCTACACACACACACTGCTGTCTGTACTTCCTCAGACAGACACAGAAAGCATTATCATTCTCCTCACAGCAACCTTGCAGGCGAGTGTGCCAAGCTTCGCAGTAGCACACCATACCCCAAACACACACACACACACATCACACAACACACACACACACACACACACGCACACACACATAAAATAATTTCCAACCGTATCATCCTTTTGAATGCTTTCTTGCATACACACAAACAAAAAAGCATAACTGATTATGAGTACAAGAATATTTGAACTCCGTCTGACAGTTCTTGTAATCTCCCAACACATGAAAAAGCAGTATTGGTGCATTGATGTGGTCACACACACACACCACACACACAACACACACACACACACACAATAAACACACACACACACACACACACATCAACACACTCACAACAACACACATGCTCCAGCTTGAACATGGTTACCTCACCATTGATGGGTAAAGAGGCACATTTGCCTTGTTTTCATCCTCTGTCAAACACTTCACACCCCACCCCAATAGCTGGTGCAGGATCAGTCCACTCACACTGACTGTTGGGTACCCCATCAACGCTCTTCGCGATTCGGTGAGGTTGTGAGCATTTGGAAGCTCGAACACAGATTCCTGCCTAATGCTTACACTGTGCGGTGCCACCAGCCAATAGCTGGTGTACCAGCCTCACACGAATGGAGGTAGGAGGAGAAGGCTTGTGTTCTTGCCTCTATCCTCGGTCAAGGAAGCGGCAGTGCTGTAACTATGGTAGATTGGAACTCCTATCTGAGTTTGATCTCTCGCTCTCCTCGTAGGAGGAGGAGGGGTTGGGGGGGGGGACAGAGACGGTGCGCGGAGTGTAAATGATGGATTGCTAAGAGCCTTTTTTTTCCTCAAAGACACTCGAACAGCAGGGACATCGGCGTCTCTTTCTCTCGCTGCTCTTTCTATGGCTACGCAACCCAGGCTGCCTGGATCACATTACATTTCCAATGCTCCCCCCCCCCCCCCCCCCCAGTGTCAGGATTCGCCTGTTGGTTACATGTTAGCACCTTGTTGCCAAGTCTATGCATCGCCATGTCAACCTGTGTCATATCAGAAAGATGCACGTATCAAAAAGATAATAAAAGACTGCATGGGGTTGTGGGTCATTCTCAGGTTGTTTCTAGTGAGAAGTCAGCAACCCAAAAAGCAGCAATAGCATTTTCAGGTATTTTTAAGGTTTGTATTTATTATATATTTTTACAGAAAAGGTGCAAGGCTGTAATGCGGTTGCTAGGGTGGGGCCTAAGGCGTTTCAGAGTGGATTTCAATGTGTTGATATGGTGTTGGTGGTCGCAAAGTGGGTGCTATGCACGTGGCGAATATGTCTCAGGATGGTTGCTAATTGCACGTCCAAGCAAGTACAATTTGCAGGTTTGAAAGTTAGAGGATTTATAGTTTGTCCTTCCTGCTGAAAAGAGCAGCAACAGCTGGTACGTGATTTGAATGATTTGTTTAGATTGTACCAAGCTACAACAAAAACAACAAAACAAGCAAATAACCAACACCAGAAGGGATGGTAAAATGAATACATGTTTTAGCAACAGCACCAAAACCAAAACTAAATGAAGTAGGGTGTTTATTTTCGTAAACTCACAATCGGGTTCTTAACAGTGGTAATGTCAAACAAACTAACATGGAAAAAATTATATACAAGAAAATATTTTTAATAGTAATTATAAAAATAATTTTGTTAATAATATAAGTATATTAATAATATAATATAATAAGACTATATAATATAATATATATATATAATAATATAAATAATAAATATAAATAATAATCAAGAGCAGGATTCTAGGGGTTTTTATTTCTGGAAGACCATCTTTTTATACTAGTTAATCCAGTAGCTAACAGAAAGAATAAAATTAAATTAAAATTAAGAATTTGCAAAAAATATTGATAGATAGAGATTATACTATAATTCAATTGATACAAAAATAAATGGTTTATGTTCATGTCCACATTGATAATCATTTAGATAATTTTATTTCGCCCCTTGGGAATTATAAGGTCTGTCGACATTTTTGTCAAAAGAGTTAGATATCTATTCTGTGACAACATATTTACCTGAGATTGGTAATGTTGTGTAAATTTGGGACTTTGTATTGAAAAAACAAAAAGGTCTATCCTCACAGTCGAAAGGAATGCAAAAAACTTGAAGCTCAATATCTTTCAAAAGCTACCGGAATGCAGAGAGACTTCTAATTCCAAGGGGGACGTTGTAAAAAAAAATAGCATGTTAATGCAGCAAAAGAAATGAATAAACCTCACTAACAATACGATTTACGCAGTATGTTAAGTGATTTAATAAATTTAAAAGATAAAATAAATAAATTAAAAATTGAACCCAAGTGGTAAAGTGTTACTATTGTTCTTCTAGAATACGGGGTGTTGATATCAAAGCCACACAAGGGTCATTGATATTTCTATTGCTGCCATTCATGAGACACATGAATTCAATAAAACCTTTACCTTCTGGCCTTTAAGTTCTATATGTGATGAAAACTGAGGAGGAATAGCCATGTAGATATGGGACCTGATTGCCAGGGCTTTTCCCAGGCTCTATGTCACGGATACAGCTTGTGGAGTATGTTGTGAGATGAATTGATGTGGAAATCTTTATTACACACTTTCTTTCTGACGCTCAGAGGGTAAACTCCAATGAGTTGCCTTCTGAGAGTCTATAAATACAGGAGAATAAATTAAGGTATGGAGATTTTAAAGTTTTTTCAAAGTTGCAGGCTGGTGAGAAAGGGCACACGGAATGAGGGACACGCCAAATGGTTAGAAACATAAATGATGAGAGTCTGCTTCAGAGTCACGAGGAAACATTGATGGTATAAAGCCACGGTGGGAAGCCTGAGAGGACAAAGTACAGAACAGAAAAATGGGGTTTTGGGGAAAGGCAAGTTAACGTAGAAAAGTGTTACCTGGATGGATCTGCATATGTATACTAGCATTGTAGAGCCAACGTCGCCCCACCAAATTCACCAATCATTTTGGAAAGCAATTTTAAAAAGCAAATTGGTTATTGAAATAAGAAATATACTTATTTCTATAGGAGATCATAATCATCCCAGCCTCAGCTTGTGGAGTTCATGGCAGCGTCAATTCATTATCTTTTTTTTTTTTTCATTTTTCAAAATGTTATTAACCCAAGCACATTGTGTGTTTTTCCATACGACTGTCAATTTGAATCATAAAATACAGCTATTAGCGCACTTATCCATTACTATAGTCGATTATTATATAGTAGTTATTATATTATTATCTTATATAATTATTATTATTATGTCTGGCTGTAAGAATCTTGGACTTTGTTAAGCAAAATGAAACACAGATTTAGGAACTTGGCTTTACTCATTGTGATTTCTGTTATGGAAATGTATGTAAATTAGTGCATATTTATTTAGATAATGCATCATTTGCATATTTAAGCATAACATTTTAGAAAACTTGTAATAGAAAAAAAGCAATTCTAAATGTAATCAGTCAACTGGGTAATTATAGTGAAATCTATTCTTTGGTTACCTCTTCACCTAGAGTGACTTGCCTTAAATGTATTGAAGGATGCTAACTGTTCTAGACAAAATGTTATGGCAGAGATTAAATACGAGAAAAGAAACAGAGACAATCAGGTGGGAAAAAACACAAATGAACCTTGTGCAGATAAGTGGTATCAAGGTCCAGGGTGAAGAAAGGAGATAAGATTTTGAGAAGCAGGAGAAAATGCTGGCCTGGCTCTATTCATGCAGTGAATCTCCACTGAGACGACACTTTTTCTCCTAAAAGCATTTAAGTGCGGCGTCTCGCCTATTTTTAGCATCAGAAGCTCAAAGACACAGAAAATGTTTCTGAACTCTGAAGATTTCTCTGTGATTAAATAATCTGTTCTCATATCTGTGTATATTTTTTGTGTAAAGACATTTCTATATATGGTTCTAATGGCATGGCTGAGAACAAAAACCTTCTGTAATATCAGGAATTCTCAGATTAAAGCAGATTTCCATCATTTGCAAATCAAAATACCTTGTCAAAAAATGTTATTCTGTTTGTATGCATGTTCATATTCTGTCAGTTTTCAGAATGAGCTACAATTAATAATAAAAAAAAAAAACTCTTTATAGGAAGAGTTCAAAATGTTATATTTCGCAGTTGTGTCCAATTAGGCATCAAATATCATGAAACAAATGAATTCTCTAATGATATAACAATTTAGGGCTCATTAATAAAATTTGGCACAAGCTCTGGTAATTTTGTTCATCTTAAACAAGTATCAAAATGTTAATGTTTGAGAATATTAATATTTTCTCATATTGATAAAAAAAAGTACACTTAAGCATACCTTCAAAAACAGTAGCCTACTTATTACAGAGAAAATGCTTTAAAAAAATATACTTAAGTGTAAACTGAATGTAATGTTGTCAGGACACGGAAGTGAATATTAACTGCAATCTATAAATTTATGTAGTTTTAAATCTATAAATGAGAGCTTTATGACCCACTAAATAGGACTTAATACATCTTAATAAAGAGAAGGGTTTGTTTCAACTCAACTTTGGGTCAAATATGGACTAACCCAACTGTTGGGTAAAATGTTAATGTAAAAATTTAACCCAACGGTTAGGTTAGTCCATATTTGTCCCAAAGTTGGGTTGATACAACCCAGCATTTTTTAGAGTGTATAATTTCATAATTCTACTGCCTTTGAACTATAATTAAAGGTATTGCGTGATTCTGAGTGTACTGATAAGAATTAGGTATCAAAATTATTTTTTAACGTAAGTTGCTATTGAAAAGTTGTAGGTACTTTGAAGTAAAACATTTGAAGTTACGATTATTAAAGGGTTAGTTCACCCAAAAATTGAAATTCGGTCATTTAAACCCCTCGTGTGGTTTCCAACACGTAAGGCAACTTAGTATTCATCTTGGGACACACATTAAGAAATATTTTTGAATGAAATCTGAGGGTCTCTCTGACCCTCCCAAGTCAAGCAAGGTACCCTACCCGTGAGGTCTCAGAAAAAGGACAAGGATGATCGACAAAGTAGGTCGTGTGACCATCAGTGGTTCAACTGTAAAGTTACGAAGCAACAAGAATACTTTTTTGCACAAAGAAAACAAAAACAAAAAATTACGTTAAAATAGTAGACGGTCGTGAACGGAGCCGAGTTCAAGAAGTGACACAGTAGAAGAGACAAAGTATGTGAATAAAGTCTAGTTTTGTGTTTTCCGCACAAAAAAAAGTATCCCGTAGCTTCGAAGCGTTACAGTTGAACCACTGATGGCACCCCACGGAACTTTGTCGATCAGCTTGTTCCCATGTTTGGACTGACGTGGTAACGTTACCTTGCTGTCTATGGGGGTTCGAAGAGCCTAAGATTCATCAAAAAATCTTAAATTGTGTTACGAAGATGATACGAAGGTCATTACGGAGTTACTTACGCAGGTGGAAGAGCGCGCAAGGTGCTAAGTTGTTCACATAGCTGGGTTTTGGAACAACACAGGGTGAGTATAACTGACAGAATTGTTTCACCCTTTTTGGGTGAACTAACCCTTTAATGCATAGTGTACTTTTTAAAAGTGTACTTAAGTATGTTTTTTTTATATGTACATTGAAGATTTGAAGTACACTACAAGTGCACATTCAATACAATTAAGCTCACTTCTTTTTCACAATGGCAGTAAACATTATTTATGGATAGGCTGAAATCATCTTATAGTGACAGAAGCAGAGCTGACAAAACAGTCGCTGCTTCCAGAATCTTCAAGGATCACACATCTTCTGTGCTGTGAAAAAAAAAGGCATGGTCCAGATGTGGACCGACTCCCTCAAGTTTGTTGGAATCAAAAATTCCTGTCTTGATTGGCATCCATCCTGAATACCATTTTCATCTGGGCCAAGCGGCTTTAGCGCTTAACCCAGAGGACACCTCCCATCTTTACGCATACACATATACACAACACAACCCTCCCAGACTGCAAAAGCTGACCTAATCCACAGATTAAGGCCATAGAGAAATGTTGCAATTTGCTTTTTCATTTCATCTAAAAATGAAACAAGAATGAAAGAGTCATCTCACTAGATTCGACAGCACAAGACATGGATATGAGCATCTAATAAGCTCTTTTAAGCAATAAGCAGTTTTGGATTCTCATTTTTATCAAGGCTTGCCAGTGTTCAAATGGAATTGCAATGAACTATGCATTTAGCCTCAGGACAACCTGGGCATTTCACTGGGATTACAGAAAGCACTAGACTGACCAGCAGCTGTACTGGGGTGAAGATTAAAACCGGGGGCAGAAAATGACCTTTCCGATGACGATCTTTCACAAAGTGCTCTCTGGTTATCATTAACTGATATTGCATAAGGTGAAATGCCACAGGACACAATGGACTTCCAAGAACTGTTTGAATGTCATGATTCGGCTGCAAAGCCATTTAGAGGTTTAGAGGTTTTGATGGACAGTTATTTTATGAAGTTCATTTAAAAGTTTAGAGTCAGGATTTGTTACATTTTATTTATTTATTTAAATAATACTTTTATTAAGCAAGGACATATTAAATTGATCAAAAGTGACAGTCAATATATTTATAATATTACAAATAAAGTGCTATTTCAAATAACGATTTTTTTTCTTTTCATCATCCAAAGAAAACCTGAAAAAAAAGTATGCTTCCTACAAAAAACAATATAAGCTTTTAAACATTGAAAATGAAGCAATGTGCTTGAGGCCCAGATCATGCATAGTAGAATGATTTCTGAACAATGTATAATAATAAATAATGATATTATATTATTAGTAAACATGGGTGCTTATTAATATAAATAGTATTATTCGTATACTATAATATCATTTAACTTTTTAATCAGGATGTATTTAAACTCATTTACATCCATCTCTATTGGATAAAGAAAGGGGGGAAAAGATATAAAATAAACATCTAAAAATTAAAGCTCATTAATGGCAGAAAATATAATTAGTGTTTATTGCAAAATTCAAAATTAAGCACGTAGTTTAGCACTATGGATAGTTTTGGTTTAAGTTGAGATACAGTATGCACAGAAGTGAGTACACCCTAACATTTTGTAAAGATTTTATATATCTTTTTCATGGACAACACTGAAGAAAGGACACTGCTCCAAGTAAAGTAGTGACGTGTTCAGCTTGTATAACAAGTGTAAATTGGCGTGGGTCCCCTCAAAATAACTCAACACAAGCAGTAATGTCTAAACAGCTGGCCACAAAATGTGAGTACACCCCTAATGTAAATGTCCAATAGGGCCCAATTAGGCCTTTTTCTCTCCAGGTGTCATTTGACTCATTAGTGTTACAAGGTCTCAGTGTGAATGGGGAGCAGGTGTGTTAAATTTGGTGTTATCGCTCTCTCTCTCATACTGGTCACTGGAAGTTTAGCATGGCACCTCATGGCAAAGAACTCTATGAGGATCTGAAAAAAGAATTGTTGCTCTAAAGATGGCGTAGGCTATAAGAAGATTGCCAAGACCCTGAAACTGAGCTGCAGCATGGTGGCCAAGACCATACAGCGGTTTAACAGGTCAGGTTCTACTCAGAACAGGCCTCGCAATGGTCGACCAAAGAAGTTGAGTGCACGTGCTCAGCGTCATATCCAGAGGTTGTGTTTGGGAAATAGACGTATGAGTGCTGCCAGCATTGCTGCAGAGGTTGAGGGGTGGGGGGTCAGCCTGTCAGTGATCAGACCATACGCCACACACTGCATCAAACTGGTCTGCATGGATGTCGTCCCAGAAGGAAGCCTCTTCTAAAGATGATGCACAAGAAAGCCCGCATACAGTTTGCTGAAGACAAGAAGACTAAGGACATGGATTACTGGAACCATGTCCTGTGGTCTGATGAGACCAAGATAAACTTATTTGGTTCAGATGGTGTCAAGCATGTATGGTGGCAACCATGTGAGGAGTACAAAGACAAGTGTGTCTTGCCTACAGTCAAGCATGGTGGTGGGAGTGTCATGGTCTGGGGCTGCATGAGTGCTGCTGGCACTGGGGAGCTACAGTTCATTGAGGGAACCATGAATGCCAACATGTACTGTGACATACTGAAAAAGAGCATGATCCCCTCCCTTCGGAGAATGGGCCGCAGGGCAGTATTCCAACATGATAACGACCCCAAAACACCTCCAAGACGACCACTGCCTTGTTAAAGAAGCTGAGGGTAAAGGTGATGGGTTGGCCAAGCATGTCTCCAGACCTAAACGTTAGGTGGAGGAGTGCAAGGTCTCTAACATCCACCAGCTTCGTGATGTCGTCATGGAGGAGTGGAAGAGGACTCCAGTGGCAACCTGTGAAGCTCTGGTGAACTCCATGCCCAAGAGGGTTAAGGCAGTGCTGGAAAATAATGGTGGGCGCACAAAATATTGACACTTTGGGCCCAATTTGGACATTTTCACGTAGGGGTGTACTCACTTTTGTGGCCAACGGCTTAGACATTAGTGGCTGTGTGTTGAGCTATTTTGAGGGACAGCAAATTTACACCGTTATACAAGCTGTAAACTCACTACTTTACAATGTAGCAAAGTGTAATTTCTTCATTGTCACATGAAAAGATATAATAAAAAAAATTACAAAAATGTGAGGGGTGTACTCAATTCTGTGAGATACTGTCGTGTACAATTGGTATTATAAGGTATGATAGGGCAGCAGAAACATATTGACTTCATCCGTTTGGCATAACCTCGGGACTGCATCCCTGTTAAAATTTTACAGTTAAAACAATACATAGGGCAACTGGCCACTACAGCGCGATCTATGAGCAAGCCAGGAGGGAGAGGGAGAGAAGCAATCAATTTAAAAGAAAAAAGACGAAGAGGGAAAAATTGAGCCTGTCCTGAAGGTTACCCCTGGAGGACAGCCCAAGGCGTATTGAAATCTTTTCATTCCACTCTTGCAGGTTTCTGACTTAAATATAAGTTATCTTTTGCAAGAAAAGAAAAACGCTGTCGACGTGTGCTGTTCAGTTACTTGGCAGGGATTTGTGCATTGTGATTTGGCGAGATCAGTTGGAACATGTGAATACTACAATGATGCCTGACATCAGCAGGCAGTCATGTATGCAGGTCGATGTGACTCTGAAAGGTTCAATATGATCCGTAATATCATATTGATCATACAATTTCTTGGTTTATTGTTTCGTAGGCTGACAGATGGCAAGGGTCAACAGATTCAGTTTCCAGACATCTTGCAAATTAAAAAGTTTTATCTATTCAATTTGAGTATCCATTGAATATTAGACTCTTTTAAACATTAAGGGTCGTCTATATTAGTTACGTAAGTTATAAGTTATTCAGTTTCAGTCCACAGAAATATTTGACCTCTGCAAATGCCCTGACAAATTTAAAATCTAATAGAATTTGGTTTAAGCGTTAGCATTTTGATAATAGAGGCATTGATTGTAATGTATATGATGTACACTTAAAAATGGTAACATCTAAATTAACTGGTTTTATTGACAGGACTACAAATAAATATTAGACATATTGAATCCAACTGGGGGCACTTAATATAGGCAAGTATTCCATACCAATAAAATATTTTTTTGTTAAATCAGGTAGAAATAGCTCTTTTAGGTAACAGTTGCAGGAAACCACTTTTTACAGTATACTGTGTATCTCTAACGTAGATTTTTCTATCTATAGAAGGCTAATGGTCACAAAATAAATGGGATCCTTGTGCATGTGTCCCATTTTCTCAGCCATCTGAGTCACACTTTGTTTGAAGAGGTGGCACTACACTGGTGTTTTGTTAATGTGGGCTCTGAAAGCATGAAGAAAATTGTTTTTTGGATGATCTGACCTGGATTCGTTCCATTGCAGCAGTATGGAAGGTTTTCTCAAAGGTTTTCGGGTTTTCCCTAAGAGTTATATCATCCCTCAACAGGAGATCTCTGGATGTTTTAACTTTAGTGGAGTGTAGAAAGTGTGCAGACTTGAGTGCACAGCATGTATAAATCATGAACAGAGAAATGAATAGGGAACAGTGTTCACACAAAACCGACAAACAGGAAGAAAATTATAAAACACAGAGGTAGATTGAATATCAATCAGAGAATAATGTCAAGCACATCATGCCAAAATAAATCTTTAGTGCTCCCCCACTCCCATTAAGCCCTGGCATGGGATTGTAGTTCTTCCCCTCATTAAAGCCATTATGTACCTTTTTGTTCTGATTTTCAAGTACTTTTTTGCTTCAAATCAAAGTTTCCAATGTTGTGATTCACCTTATAGCTGGTGGGTTTGGTTCACGGCTTATAACACTTTAACTGGGACTTCTTAAAAATGCATGGAGAAAAATGAATGGGAAAAATACTTGCAGAACCAAGGCCACTGAAAAAGAGGATGGGCGCTGTTGCACCCTAGTAATTATAACTGTTGATTTTAAATGAAGGAAAGGAAAGTAATAAGAAAGAAAGAAAGATGTTAAAAATAAGGTCAGATGTCTTTGAGAAAAACATACACATTGTGAGTGTGAGTGTGAGTGTGTGTGTGTGTGTGTGTATGGTGTGGTTGGTTAGGTAGCCAATAAGATAGAGTTGAGTAATGAATAAAGACTGATGTTTATAATGGTTTATAAAGTCCTGGCAAATAAATTATGCAGTAGTGAGCTGAGGCATATTCTGGATGATAATTATGTCCACTTCCAACAAAAAAAAACACCCTAAATGTGTATCTATGTGTATTTATTTTTTATTTTTTTGTAGAAATCAGGAAAAAAAGTCCTGAAGACAAAGGCCATTCCTTAAAAAAGCAACTAGAAATATTGAACATAAAGGCAAGAAAGGAATTATGTAGTACTACTAAATCATATAAGCCAGAAACCAAAAACCTGAACAAAATAGTATAACATGACAATGTAACGTTGACAAAATTTAACATATACTGTAGAATCAGTGCAGCACTCCACATTCAGACATACACTGCACAATTTCAGCAATGCTTTTGTTAAATACCAACGCTCAACTCAACTCTCGCTGTACAAGTAAATTGCATACATTGTAAAGACAAAGCTCATGATTTACTGTATGTGCTCACACTATACTGTCCGATTGAGTTGCGACTTCACTGTTCACACTATACAGACTTCCATCCATACCATACACCATGTCACCATAGTTTAACTTCTGTTTTTTGCAGGCGTAGTGAGAGAAAAAACACAGAGTTTAGAGAAATCGGCTTGTAGCTCTAACTGCAATATCCTCACGAGGTGTCTGATTCATGTCAGAAATTCATCAGACGCATCCGATTGTCTTTGAAATATGGAAATATTTGAAATATAAGTGTTCTGCTGAATGTACTGACAAGCATTGATGGTAAACTAAAATATACCACATATAAAAATACCACAGCTTAAAATGTACTTTTAAGATTTTAAGTAAATTACAAGTGCATATTCAACTCAATTAAGTGCACTTCTTTTTCTCAAGGGATGCCCTGCAGTGTGCACTGTAAAAAAGTCACATAACCTAAAACTTTGTGCTTCATGTGGGAACATTTAAAATGAACTGGTTTTATTCTGGAGTCACAAAGATAATTAATATAACTGAAGCAACCTAACTGTATTTTGTTTCACCAAAGAAGAATAGCTTTTGAAGACACAAACGCACATTTTTAATTATGATGTATGCAGTTTTATAAGCTCATTAATTAAAAGACAATATGGAATATTTATACTTTTAAAAATCAATTTGCCATCCTTCAGGTTATACAAAATACTGAAATGGTGAAAAAAGACTGTTTCTCTTTATCTTGTCATTTTAAGGGTCAGATCATGTAGAAACAGGGTAAGGACTCGTTTTTCCAGTATATGTATGAGCTGTGAGAGTAGAGCCAGTCTTCCTCTCTGCTGCAGTCACGTTGAGCATAAATATTGCATGTGAACGTTGCATGCCTCATTTGTGAATTGTTATGTCATTACCACGAAGGATGGCAGACTTTACTGATCCTGTAATTCACATGAATTGCACATATGTCCATGTATATCATGCAACCTTATAATGACCCTGTAAAGATTAGAACCATTGCGTCACTGCAAAAAACCCCACTTACTGTGTGTGTGTGTGTGTGTGTGAACAGTGACGGCAAACCGGCGCTCACCTCTCACAGCCCAAACAGCTCCTAGCAAATGTATTATTCAGTAACAACCTTTTAAATCAGCATTTAAAAAACAAAACGTCACCATTAAAGTATAATGTATGCCGTGATTCAGCTGTGTTCAGACTCACATAATCACGTAGCTGAAGGAACACCCACAATCACAATGGGTAACAAGTACTCATAAAGAGAGGCAAGTAAAAATATTGAACACTCTAATAATGGCGGTAAATATTCACTCTACAAGCTGCAAAACATGAGGATTGAGAGCAGATTCACTACTGAGGCGTTCATACTGAACGTGATTTGCAGATGAATCATCCTTTCCTAATGAGAAATTGCTCAAAATATGTAATAACAATCGTCCGCCTTGAACGACAGTGTCTAGGACCCCAAAGGATTCCACTAGCTTTAAAAAGGGTACTGTTGTTGCTGAGTAAATCAAAATGACTTTATGAGTACAGGTAGTGGTCTGGAAACATGTCACATCTATGCTATCTGAAATATCGTTAAATATATAGGTATCTAAAGTACTAGTTGGGAAATGAAGCATTCTCATTGTTTATGTGGGTTGTGTGTTTAGATCCTTAGCATCTAGATGCTGGAGTCTTTGCTACACGCAGCTGGTTCTTGCCTCCCACATCATGCGCATTAAAATGTTAATGCATCAGCTAGCCGCATATGGGAATATGACAAACAGCGAATTGTTTCTATGGTTCGAGTTAGACAGTTATTTGTTTGTTTATTTATTTATTTTCTAAAAATGTAGCAAGAGACTGAAATGTCTAAAATTACATAGGTAAATAATAAAATTATATTAATAAACTAGAATATAATAAAAAAATCTTAACAAATGTATTAACTTATCAAAATAAGTTGATAATGATAGCTTAGCTCAACCTCAAGCATTACTGTAATGTAGGTGCATACAAAGTGTATACCGGGACCTCATTGCTTTCACAAATCATGAGGAAATTGAACCACAGATGGACCCACAAAGGAAGCGTACTCCGGAGGTGGTCTGAGTATGGTTCACTTTTGGGTCCTTTTAGGGGGGTCTGAGATCACTTGGTTTGTTTACATATATGAGCTGAACCGCTCCGAGAGCGTTTGGAGGGCTTAAGCGAATTAGATGTGAAAACACCCTTATATTATATTATCTGCAATTGCCGTTTTTAAAAAATATATACAGTTAATTTTTGAAGCACACAACAATTGCACATTCAATACAATTAAATACACTTATTCTTCTAAAGGTTATACACTATCCAAGTCACCAAATGTGATGATTTCATTGTGAAGGCCCCCATTCTAAAATAAAAATGCAGCTATATATTTGCTGTGTATGAATAGTATGGTATTATTATATCAAAATTAAATAATCAAAAGAAGTACAAAAATCTGAATTATGTAAAAAAATATTGATTACAATTTTTCTTCATGTTACATATGTTGGTGCAAAACATTTTATTTTTTTAATTCATTAATTAATTTATTTTTTGCTGCTATACTACGTGTCAGTATATATGTATATAAGTATATATGTGACCATTTTCTCTCAGAACTGGATTATCATTTGAGGAATTACTGCTATAAATATTATTATCGTTCCCTTTATTGTTATTCTATAAAACGTATATAATGAGCCTAATTTATGCATAATGGAAGTGTGTATGTACAATAAAAAAATAATTACTTGATTTAAATTCTGTGCTGTGCCAATTCAGTGCATTTAACAGGATTTTGCCCTAAAATACTATGTGCAAAAGTGGTGCAACTGTGTTTTGAATTCACCTTATAGTAGTGGGAAATACTGTTGATGCAGCATACATCCAAAAGCCCTCCATCTCTGTCTGATTCCCCTCTCCCAGTGAGAAAGTGCAAGCAGGTCCTGGCACATGTGTATAAAGGTGAACTGCATCCATCATCTGAAACTGTTGCAGTGCATGAAGACACATTAGTTACAGCGGCAGTTACCAGGCCTGTCACAGGCACTAATGTTTGCAAAATTATACCATCCGCACCACTGATGAACACATGGCAGAGATGTTACTAGAAGGCATTCAACAACAGAGCACAGACTTAGCTTTGAATGGGTGAGAGTGATGGAGGACATTTCAAAAGGTAGCTACCGCAGCATCAGGACCAACATAACTTCCCTCAAGCCATGCAGATTCTTGTGGAGGACACAGCCAGAGGCCTTTTACATGAATCATTCATGACCCATAAACACAGCACCACGACTTCACACCTCTCTACGTGCACAACCACACACATCTGCATGGCTACAAAGGGTTAGGCATCGTTTTAATTTTATCGATTCAGATTCTTATCAATTCCTAGTTTTGATTCCAATAACATAAAACAATCTAATAAAAAACATTAAGTCAAACATTTAGATGTTAAACATATTTATTCTGTCTTTTTACAAAGCGTTCTGTTGCAGCTGAATAACATGAGCAAAACTCAGCAGCCTACAGAACACTGCAAGAGAAATTTTGCCTACGCTTTAAAAAAAAAGTACCACAGCAAAAACCACTAGACTAATATTAATTTCAAACATTAAATTGTTAAAGATTGTTACGTCAATAATACAAGGGGAACAAAACCAAATCATTAGCATAGCTAAATAAATTCATCTGAACAAGTTACAGGTACAGAAATCGAAATCAAAACACGGCTTAGTTTTCTTTTCATAAATACAATATAGATTAATACGCATTAAAGTTACGAAAATATCCTGAAGGGTCAGGGATGCTTTTGTTCTTGTTATTACATTAATGACAGGCAGCACGTTTATTAGGCTGCTGTCACTTTAACAACGAACTCACGCAGATCTAAAAATACTCTTACACACGCGTTTTCTTTGTTTACCTTCTGTTTACGTTCACTTAAGACAAAACACGGCTGTGTTTACTGACGTAATTTTGTGCATACTGGTCGCATCGATGTGAAAGAGAAGTCAGTTCTGGCCCGGAATGACCTTTTGCTGCGTGAAATGCTACGGAACGCTTCCAAAACAGATACAGTCACAGACCGGTTAGCCCGCAACCCGTCAAACTGAATGAAATAATATAGAGCAATGGGTGAGATGGGTTTACAGTAAACAGTACTGCTTTTGACACTGGTCATCATGACACTGGTCTTTAATTAGTCAGGCTTTCAGATTAATTTTATTCAGTGAAGCTTACAGCATTTCAGTGGGAGTTCAGCATGAGATTTCTGTCAGACAAAATTAGGGGAAAAAAGGATATGAATGAAAGCTCAAAGCATCTATTTTAAATATCACTGATCATTTTAAAAAATGCTACAGAATAACATTGTTGTCTCACAATCCCTTGTGCACATCTGGTGCGGATGTCTGTCCAGCCGACATGAATTATCTGTGACACAAATAGCACCAATCCAAACAGCACAGGGGCCCAAAACCTGATCTCTTTGCTTTAGGCCATTTCATTTGACTCTCTCTCCCTCCCTCCATTTTTTTTTTTTTTACAAAATCATTTAAGCTGTTTTGGGAAACAGAAAAAAGAAGGTAAAAACATAAATGTTGTAATCCATTTTGTCTAGCAATCCTCTCAGCACGACAGTCATAATCTGGATGGATGAGAGGCTGTGTATATCTCTTCACCTCACTCTGCCTCTCATACTCCTATTGAAAACGTCACCAACATATGTTTTGGATGCTGGTTTATTTTCCTTTTTCTTTTGTATTTTGAGAGGATTTCATGGTACTAATATTTATGCAATAATTATGATAATTTTTCCCCCATTGAAAATAATATTATTTTCTATATTGTATATTTCCTTTGACATTTAGGTAGTATTTAATGTTAAAATAGAGACATTTTTTTAAAATCCATTATGAAGCAGATTAGTGATCCTTTTATGGAGTAAGAAAAAGAAAAACATCTGCAATTCCATTGTTTAGCCACTAGATACATATAGAGCACTATATAAAAGGCTTATAAATTATTTAGTTGGTTTAGACATAAATACTTATTTTTATTAAGTTATGGATTTGGGTATATAAATATATACCCATATTTAGACATTATCAAAGACAACTTTTTGTAAAGATTTTTTTTTTTTGGAATGTCGTTTTTGCATCATTTTACTACAGTTAAACCTGAACCAAGAAAGACATTTGTTTAAACATAACATGCAAATTCAGACAAAAAATTCTATTTCACCTCTTATTTGAGTTTACTGGGCTCATTTTGCCAGATGTTCACACACTACAAATGAAGTGGGTGTGGCTAAGTGTGTGTTTGATTGTTGTGCCGGTTTTTTATATGTTGTTGTTTTAGAGTGTAATCCCTTCCTTGGTGTCTGTGTTTTTACTGAATTGTGGCTGAATTATTGATTTTATTTCATGAAATTGTGATTTCACAGTTACACAAAAAATGTGTTTTCACATTTACAAAGCTTTTTAGCTGATAACTCAATGTTTGAAACATTTCAGTCAGGTTTTCATAAATGCCATTCTACCGAGACTGCACTTTCGAAGGTTCTTAATGATATTTTAATATCATGTGATTCAGGTGATTTTGCAGTCCTTGTGCTCTTAGATTTGACGACCCGCGTTTCGCTACTGGGCTCTGCTGTTCTCAGTGATCGTTAGAACATTGCGTGGTTTAAGAGTGTACATCTTTAGTTGGTTTTAAATCGTTTTTGCAAATAGGATCTTGGACCTGTGTGTCCCAGGGCTCTGTTTTGGCTCCTTTTCCTCTTTTCTCTACTATATCTCCTCCATTGCTCGATTTTAGAAACATGGTTGGTCATTAGTCCTGTTTGCGATGAGACCCAGGTTTATTTGCCTGCAACCATTCTTTGGGCTGGAGACTCTTATGTAATTTAGGCGATGTGGAAGTCTTGCTTTCATTCACTTTTTTAATTTCAATGAAGAAATGGAGAATTATTGTTTTTTCGTCCGTCTGAGTTTTCCAAATTCCCGAATTGATTTGTGTGGGATGCTTTTGCGAAACCATAGGGTCAAAAATTCAGTACATCAAGCTTGTTTTTTTCCTATTTTGCACTCTTGATATTTTTAGAGGATCACCCCATCATTGCACTGCCCTTTTTTCTGCATCGTCAATATTTGTAGATTGTACACACAAAAATTTTTCGTATTTTTGCGTATTTCCCATTCATTTCCAATGGACATTTTTGACCGCGAATAACACAAATGTGACTATTTTTTACGACCATTTAGCTTTTTCGAAACAAGTCCACGATTGATTTAATTATTTTAATTTTTTTATTTAAAAAAAAAGTTTAACTTTAGAGTACATTTGAAATCAATAAATTGTAATACACTTTTCAAAAAAGTGCATTTATTTTAATGTGTTGACTAACGAAGTATGTCCTGGCCGGCATAATTGACAGGACAAGATATTTTAAGATAGGCCTTATGACGTTTCAATAGTTAATGAAGATTGATTCTTACCTAACAGTTTCCATGATTGAGATCTTCTTACTGTTATCAAAGGTCAAAAATATCGATGATTAAATTGGAGCAGGCGGGGCATTTGGAGGATCCGCGCGCCACTTATTAGCTCTTAGCAACAATTGTGGGCAGCTGGAGGTAAATGTTAAATGGTAATTAAAATATCGTGTTTGATTTCATGATCGCTTTTATAGCCTTATGGTCATGAGCTAATTTTATAATAAAAATAAATAAAATCATATTTTTGTAAAAGTATACTTGAGCATTGTAAGTAGGGCTATGCAGCAGCAGCAGCATCCACCAGGAGAGCCCGTGTCCCAGAGGAACTGCCACTGAACGGAATTCCCTCGCGCACAAACCCATATTAGCACACGCATGGGGTCATTTAGCGCATCAGCTGACCGGTGGAGAGCTGAGGAAAACTGCAGCACATCCGCATGACACACAGAATACCAATCAGCTCCAGTCACCCACCTTTCTCTCTCTTTCTCTGTGGGGTAGCTGGTGAGCCTGATTTGACCAATTACAACATGTTCCTGGAGATCAACATCCTTTGTGATCCTGGAACAAAATTCCAATAAACCAGCAGAATTGAGAGAATCACTTTTCGGAAATGGTTCAGTTTTAGGCTTGACAATCAGGAATTAGGTGCTTCGACAACCCGTGTTAAATCGCATCTCTAATTTCCTTGTTTAGGAATAAATTATGGGTAAGGTTAGGTTTAGGGGTAGGGATTGGGTTAAGTCTGAATTTTTGGACAGTAATGTTGATCCAGGATCAACAAAAGATGTTGTTTTGGCAAAATCACACCGACCGGGGTAGCTACTGGTGAAAGTGTCGCCAGAGACGAGAATTTTGGGAATCTATGCAAGTCGTGTTTGTTTACAAACACACACACACCACACACACACACACCTATAGATATATATATATATATCTTAATCACGTAATATATACTGATAGGATATAAGACACACACGCACCTTAAGGTCAGCCAAAGAGTTACAATATTGTATTTCGTACATAAGAACTAGACTTGGAGAAAGTAGCATTGCATCACTTGATCACTAAGGGGATCCTCTGAAGTGAAACCCCATGGGTGCCGTAAGAATGACTGTGTCAACAGCTTGATAAAAACACCACATAATTACAATCCCAACACTCCCATTATTTAACACATTGTGAAGTGAAAAGCTGTGTGTTTGTAAAAATAAATAAATAAATAAAATAAAAAAATCCATCTTTAAAGCGTTTTAATTTTAATCCATCCTTTCAGGTCAAAATAATCCATAAACACTTTCTCCAGTGGAAAAAGTCCATCCCCTGTTGTCCTCTCACATCAAAATCCACTGACATATTTATTTAGAAGTGCTTTGCATTGTTTTAACTTATAAACTGTGCTTGATCTGTGCATATTTCTCTCCTGATTGAGATTAGAAGACTTTTTCTTTTTCACTGAAGAAAGCAATATTATGGATAGACAGAGGACTCGTACCACATAGTTTATCAACGAAAAAGATCTATTTTTTTTTCTTGGGCACTATGGTCTATATGCTTGGTATGTCTCCTATAATGCTTGTACAGAATGCATGATAGCCTTGAACTCAGGTACAGTATGAGATCAGCTCACAGCCTTGAAGTTGATATTTGATCCCTTTACTTGTTCATAAGACTTATAGTCTGTACTGGGTCTTATACAAATCCTACACTGGCAGATTGTCTGTTCCATGTGTGCTGAATGCTTTGATCAGCCTCTAGCCATACTCGTATAACACTTTCAAAGGGTGCCACCTGCTGGTTAATGTTCTGAATGATGATCTTGTGTAGTTCATACAGTTGAGAAAATCTCAAGTTATTAATTGATCAAAATCATGTGGATTAAATTAAATCAAATGCTGTGAGAGATATCTACAAATATCTATACGCAAATAGTTTTTGCTAATGCATTCAATTGAATGTAGGCCTATAACAGTGCTAGTGTGTAGTTTTCTGATTTAAAAAAAAAGAAAATGAAAAAAGCTCAACTGGATTTTGTTTCACCTGCTGGCTTGACTTTGTCCATGCATTGGTCTATATCCCACAGGCAAAACAAAGCCTTGATCTCTTTTCATGGTCAGGGATATCTGATGACGTGGACTACAAGCGAAACCATTCCAAGATTCAATGTTTTGGGCTAAGCTTCTTGGGGAGTCACAGAGGACCCGTGCCAGAAATGGTCTTTGCTGTTTAGTGCCTGTGGCAAACTGGACTTGGTAAACTTCATAACAGATGCACACATGTGGTTCCTGCAGGAAGGCTGTCCTTTTCTTGAACCCATAACCGTATGCAACACATTTAGAAGGAAAAAGTCTTGATAAGGTGAAGAGTTTATTATTTTTATTTATTTATTATATTCTTGCCTGTAATGTAAGACAGTGCTACAGGGAGAAGGAAAGGACTGATCAGTCTTGCAGTGGTAAACCACATGTAACATGTGTCACCTCAGACATATTCAAGAACTTGCAAGTGCTTTGGTGGAAAAGTGGAGTAACATCTCAAAGCAAGAACTGGCAAATCTGCTGCAGTCCACGAGGATGAGATGCACTGTACTCACAGCAGCTGGTGGACACACAAGCTACTCACGTGTGACTTGGATATTATTATTATTATTATTATAGGAGAATATATTTGACTGTAAATCAGATCTCTCAGTTGCAGTTGTTCCCATTAATGAGGAAAAGTATACGTGCAGCCCCAGAGTCAGACCCAATCCACAAAACACTGCTGGACCAACACTGAGAACATCAACGCCCACTTCTGAAAAACACAAGAACGGGATCATGACATTTACTGTTGATTACATGCATACTTCATAGAAGATAAATCTGAAATCCAATGAATCTGCACAAAAGCAGTGCCTCACCCATCTTTGATTAGGTTGTTCTTGAGAGCTGTGTGGTACTGAAGGCGTGAACTTCAGAGTGGAGGAGATGTTGAAAGTTAAAAGTTGGCACTTAAAGTAAACTTTTAAACATAATAAAGTCTTTATTATATTGAATGTAGACATGCAATATGTGTCAAATCTTTTAAAAGTATGTTTAAAAACGGCACTATAATAAATAAAAGGTCACTCTCTGTAAGTGAAGTGTACTTAAAGAGTACACTGTCATGACTGTTATTTACACTAAAGTACATTTTTAAGGTACATCCTGTAATAATATAAAAATAAAAGCATTACCTTTAAGTACATTTTAAATCATTATATTTTAATAATATTTACTTGTGTTTAAAGAAGTACACTTATAATGATGTGTTGATTGGCATACTGAAGTACATGTAAAGTATAATTATATTTGTCATGTTATTCAACGTTACTTTTAAAATTAATATATTTTAAAAGTAATAAATTGCAACTTCATCATTACAAATGTGTAATTACAGATTTGTTTACATACATAGCATAACAAGTTTCAATAGAAATAGCATTAAAGTGTCTTTTAGTTAAATGCATGTGAGTACATTATTTCAATATAAATAATTAAGAAATTGCAAATAAAGATGTACTTAAATCACTGGGTCAAAACAGTCCTACTAATCAACTAATTCCATTTTATACAATCTCATTTAATTTGCGGAAAAAAAAAATGCAATTAAACCATAAGTGCATGAAAACATTAAATTTAATTCTGTGAAATATAGAATGCATAAATAAAAAACAATGAAATGATTGTGATTTACACAGAATCCTGCTGTTTACAAATGAATCCCATAATAGGCTAATCCCAAATAATAATCTGCTTTATACTATACTACTTTCTACAACATACACTCATTTTAATAATTTTAAAAGCAGCTCATGTATGCTAATAATTATTACTGACTCAGAATTTGAGTCGAACTCTAACACGACTGTTTCCAGACGAAAACATTTTTTGGCTTCATATACATATTTAAATCCATTAACATTTATACATCAAGGCAAGACACTGTCACCAACCCAGTCACCAGCTCTGTCACATCAGAACTACACTTCAGCATCCCTCCTGGTTCCCACCTGCACTTAGTGAGACATCACACCTGCCACGGATTACCCTCTCATCAAGACTCCTATTTAAGCAGTCAATTTTTACTTTTGACGTAACCTTTGTCTGGTCTCAATGTGCACTACCTGTGAACTACTTACCCATCCACCTACCTGCTTTACTTTCCTGTTGTCATCCTGTTCTCTGGCATCTTCAGCCCATCCAGTCACTCCAGTAAAGGAGAGTATACAGTTATCTTAGTCAACTAAGCGTTTGATGTTATTTGCTGGACTCAGTCTCTCACCTTTGCCATCACTTATTCTATTGACTTACCTTAAAATAAATATCTGTTTGGTGAAGTTACCCTTGTCATCTTATTGTGCCCTTGTGACAGACACCTTTATTTAAAAAGCACTTTAGGTTACACTTTATTTTAAGGTGTAGGTGTCCATTTGTACAATGAATCTGACATTTTTAAGTACGAGAAGTAATATTAATTAACTACATGCACTTACTATATGGTTAGGATTAGGTTTTGGGTTTGGTTTAGGGTTACTTGCTTGTAATTATGCATAATTAATTGTTATTACAATAGTAAGTACATGTAACGTGTAACAAGGACAACTTAAAATAAAGTGTTACCGCACTTTATACAATAAAGCTTGTTTTAAAGCAGCTACAAAGTAATAAAGAAAGCAACTCGACATTTGCCACTTCCGTTCAAGGTTTTGTATCCAAATCGAGTAATTAGTTTACTCAGGAAAGAAATCATTTCTTATTAAAATTGGTAATTTGCTGCTCAAGAAACATTTCTTGTTATTTTTCTCAATATTTGTGGTAACATGATCCCCCCCTCTGGAATCTCTGAAAATATAGTAATCTTTTTGCAACATTATCCGTCACATTTGATAATTTTATGCTTGCTGAATAAATTTTTTCTTTGTATATCCATACATACAGTATTTAATTGGATACTATAGTTACTAAATTCAACTTACTAATAAAATAAACTTTTTAAAACAATTTAATGATAATAACGACTGATATTAATAAATAAATTTAAAGCATATTTACATGTACTCAAACATTTACAATATAATTCCCGTAATAAAATGTAGGCCTACTCAAAAAACGTGACACGTGTTTATTAATGTGTCTGAAATCAAAAAGTGTTCAACTTTACCATCTGATCAAAACATAACAAACCGCCTTATCTCAAAGTGCAGAAGCCTCCTTGAGAACATTATCAGCCAGTGGCTTTATGCCAGTTCTCCGTCATCCACTAGTCACTTGTACAATCACTAATACTTCTGTTGCCCATTTTCTTGAAGTTGCTACAAGGTCCTTTCAGGTCCTTCGTCACGCCGTCCTACACATATACAATCCCATGGCGTAGGATTAATTTGAACACTAGGGGAACACATTACTCACTGCTGGCCCTGACAGTGGCCATTATTCTGGGTTTATGTTTCTGGTAAACACTCTGTCAATGTGTCATGTGACTTGTTTACAAGAGCTTCATTAATCCACATCTGTCAAACCACTGCATCTGTTTCCATTTATTCTGAAATCCATAAAACAGCATATACCCACTTCTGAGAAATATTGCAATATTTACCGTACTAGCAGTATTTTAAAATTGGGATTATCAAGTTATATTACAGATTAAATGAGATGAGAAAGTCATGATGCTTAACCTTTACATTTTATTTAACACGTAATAAATTTAAAGGGGTCCTATTATGCTTTTTCACTTTTTAGTGTGTATTTTTAGTGTGTATGTTTGGGCATAAAAAAAAAAGAAAGATCTTCAAACTTACAAATCTCAAAAGTCCACTCTAAAGGGAGATATTTCGTTAAAAAAAAAAACCTTTTCAAGAACTACAGCGAATGGCTCGTTTGGACTATAGCGTTGGTTTCCGGGCTTTGTGATATCACAAAGCGGCTCATTAGAAGATCATTAAAAATATTCCCGCCTACAGAAATTGGAATGGTGGGGGGGTGGGCAGGGGCGGGTTGGTGTTGTGTTTTTTTTTTTTTTTAAAAACGCTTGGTTGAAGTGTGATGTGCTATCAGAAGAGACGATGAAGGAAGAGAAGTGCTGCTGCAGAGTCGTTAGTGCATCAGAGTGAAAAACCAAGAAGAAGAGCTGCAGTTAAAGTGCTTGTAGCTTCAAATTTTCGGCATTATGTCTTAGAACAATTCTTTACAAGATTAGACATGACTAGCTGGGCGCCCACGGACTAGAGCCCAACGCGCGCCGCCCGGTATTCTAGTGCCTACAACTCCAAGAAAGAAAAGTACATGATGTTTGGCATTTAAAGATTGTGGGCGCGGACGAGCGCGGCCTTTTCTTATCCGCGTCCGTGGAGACACCGCCCGGGAAACATGTTTTTTTCATCTAAATGCCTCAATGTCTTTTGTGGGCTTTCCTCGAGAAGGGGATTTATGATGTAAGGGGAAAGAAGAGTAGGTTGCAAATTGATTTTTCACCTCATATGTGTGATTGGGTCCTCTGAGCATTATAAACCCCAAAGTTGCTATTGTCTATTGTGTAATTGCGCATTTTACTGAGGAAAGCTTCCACAACATGAGGGAGTACAGAGCCTGCCGGATTCACCCAAAAGCTTTTGTTGAAAGACGGACCAAGGGGCGTTTGGCGTGAAGGCAGAAGTACATGAAATATCGTATATAAAGGCGTCGCCAATATCACAAGAACCGCACTGGGCCACCACACAATCACACACATTTTGTTTTTTTCGGGAAGGGCGACCTTCATCAAAAGACGGAACTAAACGAGCTGTTTGTGCCAGGGAATGATGGGGGAGAAAGTATTTTAAAATGTAAAGTAATGGGACGAATAATGCGTTTTTCAATAAAGCATCCAGATATGTATGAGAGAATGTTTCTATTACACCCCCAAAACAAAAATCAAGGACTTTTGCAAAAAATAGCATAATAGGACCCCTTTAAACAATTTAATAGACTACCAACCAATGCCACAGCAGAGGAAAATAAGAGGCTGTGAGCTCCTGTAAGCCAACGGATCATAGTAAATCCTGATTGTTGACCTTAGTGCCCACTGAAGGCTGTTTTTGGTCTCAAAACAAATCAAAATAATGAATAATATAACTATAATCTAAAAGTAGCTATTTTAATAGGTCTAATCCACAATACAAAAACTGCCTACTTGGAGAGGAAGAGACCATGTGACCAATAATTAAAGAAACCATACATTGTGTTATTTTTATCTGTCGTTTAGGATTGTTTCTATATGGAAGCTTGTTTCCGCCAATGGAATAAAAAAAGGTAATTTCGTCTTTTTAACTCACAATTCTGACTATTTCCTCTTACAATTCTGAATTCATCATTTACAATTCTGACTTCTCAGAATTATAAGATATAAACTCCCAATTCTAAGAAGAAAAGTCTCTTGTGAGAGAAAAATAAGTTGCAATTATGTGGTGGATATCGAAACAGGATATCGCAATGTAAACTCGGAATTGTAAGATGTAAACTTTGATTTGTGAGAAAAAAGTCAGAATTGACAAAAAGTTACAATTACCTTTTTTTGTGGTGGAAACAGGCTTCTATATGTTTACTTTGTGGTGGAAACAGGCTTCTATATGTTTACCTGAAATAGGTAAAACCACAATAGAGCTGTGCAGTTCGTAGCAGGATTACTGAAGTTAAACATTTTCGCTACTTGGAATAAAAGTTAACTAAAATAAAAATATACGTAAAAAAAATAAATAAAATAAACTAAAAATAAATCAATTGTATAACATAAAACAAAAAAATAATAAAAATGGCAACTAAAAATGAAAAAAAAAAAAAACTAAATATAAACTAGATCTGTCAATGATATTAAAACAACACTAGTTGATATACAAATATCCAAAAGAGGAGCATTTTGTAGCCATGGGTTCTAATGGGCTCTAAGTTCTATTGGGTTATCATTAGAATTAATGAACATGACACAGTCCTGCCTCATATTTTTGAAACCATTGTGTTCTTCAAAAGCAAGTTGACTCCTGGTCAAACATTCCTTAAAATGCAGCTGTAATTCGCTGCTTGTGACAGTGTATACTTTTCTACCTTGCAATATATCATTATAAAAGATGACTGTCATTCTGGAGTCATTCTATCAGCTAGATCGGAAGGGCAAACTAGTGCTTAAGGGACTCAAGCTCTGATGGTGTTATTGATGCGAGTAGCTACAGAGCTCTGTTGAGGGAATAAATTATGCCATTTGATTTAATTTAAGAGATTGTTCAAGGGCAAATATAAATCACGATTTATTTATTGCACCATGAGTTATGTTTTGAACGAGATATTATTGAAATATTACAATGAACTGGCTCTTCTTGAGCGTGTCTTCTGCTATTTCTTCTTGCCAAGGTTTGTTCAGACTTTGTCAAGTACCAATTGTACATCATTTCGATCTTGGGATCTTATCACCGTTCTGTAATAAAAGATAAAAGTACACTCACAGTCACATGAAAACATAGTACAGGCAAAGATAAACAGTTTGTGTGCAGTCTTTTCAAAAATTACCTACACTTGGAAAATCCTGCAAATGTCTAATTAATTTACAGAATACGATGGACTCATACAAAATGGCAGTTATTTTTTTTCTATATTAGTACTGACCTAATAAGACCTTTCACATAAAAGACGTTTATATATATCCACAAGAGAAAATAATAGTTTGCATTATATAATTATCCCCCTCTCCCCTTCCCACAAAGACGGCTGCTATCACGCCTCTCTTCATGTTCTTAAAGGGGTCATTCCGCTTGATTTGCACATTTTCCACAAGTTGAATATTCTACTTCTTTAGCGTTCTGATAATGAGAAGTCAACATACCTTTTTGGTCAAAATTTCTCCATCGGTGAAATAAAAAAACACCCTTTTTACAACCCTGTCAACAATCAGCTGTGTTTCAGCACAGCCGTTCGAGGCCCATTTTGCCCGTTGCTTAAATGCTCAATCGCGACGCTCGCTGACTCTCTGCCCTTGGCCCCTTCTCTTACAGCGTTGGTGGGTATGTTCTTCATCATGATTGGTTACACCTTGTCAGCTGCTAAACTTGCTAACTAACGTGCTACATTATTTGTGTTTTGGTGTTATGAAATGTGTTTATGCGGTTAAAGGTTAAAAAAACATTATTTTCCACAATGTACATTATTGTTTCTCCTCTATGGCCCCTGCTTTTCTGAAAAGCGTTGATTTTTACAAAGCTCATCGGTTGAAAAGGGAGGTGTGCTGTGATTGGACAGCTATCCTTGCCATTTGGACATTGTCGTGCGAAGACCTCAAGTGCTGTGACGAAATGTTCCACCCCTACCATACTGTATGCCATGTCCTGCCGGTAGTGACGCGACAAAACATTACACCCATGTATTAAAACTAGGCATTTGTGCATCCAGTGTGGAAACTAATTACGGATTAGAAGTGACAAGGTAGTAGGCAAAATTCTTGCTTTAGAATGGATGTCTGGAGAAATTACCAAACAACGAATGGTCACCGTCTACTCACACTAGCTCAAAACCGCATTTGAATCACAGGTCTGCAAATTCTTCTAACATATAAAAATAATCGTACTTCTACGTCAGTGGATCCGAACTTTCTGTACGAGAGCGCTAACACTGTTAGTCCCCCAGTAGAGACTGGAGTCTCTACCCCTCTGCCAGGATCAGGAAACAGTCCTCCATAATATGTGTTGCACACATCTGAATATTTGTGTTGACTGTTCTGGAACAGTGTTGTAAATAAACTTAACCACTGATTTCTAGTCGTGTACTCTTTTGTAAGTAGTGCTGGGCGGTATGACCAAAAATTTATATCACAGAATTTTTCCAAATTATACCGGTTTCACGGTACATGACCGTATCGCTTTACTTTGTGAATCGTGGCTTTTCTTTCATGCGACGTTGTGTTAACCATATTTTTTCCTACTGTTGAGAGAGGAAATATGCGTATACTATGACTCAGTACGCTACCTCCTCTGACATGTATTCGCGCTGTCATGATGAGTGAATATTGTCTAAAAATACCACACTATATAGTGACTAAAGACGACCCCTTTTAATACATCTTAACCAGGAGTCACTCTCATTTATAATCGCGGCATCGTCTGATAAAATCAACATGCATCTACACTAAAGAGCGGCTATGCGGTTGTTTTGGCTATATTACTTTTTTGTCTCATGCAGTGCACTGCCTGCGTCTGAGTAACTAAAAAAAACAAACAAAAAAGTGCATGTGATATGAACTACTCTCATATTTATAATTCCAAAAATTCAGTAAGCGACAGGTGCTAGGAAACTGTGTTTTGTACTCATTTATTGATGAGTCGGCTGCAGTGCGGCCAACTGAATGCACTGCTTCTCTACCGCTCACTGCACAGAACAGACGCCGAGAGAGGTGACACTTCTCCGGGAAAGTCAGACCTCGCATTCGTGGGACAGCACTGGCGAAATCTTCCAACTGAGCCATAGCTAAGGTTTATCCAAAAAAGTCGCTAGGTTTGTCAGTATGAATATTCTATGGGGAGAAAAGCCGCTAAAAGGGTCTGAAAGTTGCTAAATCTAGTGCTATAGTCGCGCTCGTGTGTGTGAGACGCGGTAGCTGATGGCAGGGGGCGGTGGATATCTGTGGCGTTCAATGTGGATATTGTGGATGAGTTCATCTGTGTCATCACGTTCTATTAGTTCTACAACTTCAGTTTAGTTTCTGAGCTTTCACGCTTAGTAACACATACAGCTGTTCCCTCACAACAGTGCAACAGTGAAAAGGGACCCCTTTCAAACAGTGTCGTGTTCCGAACGTTGTTTAAGGGACACCCACCGGTATTGCGGTATTTTAAAAATTCATTTCATAACAAAAATAAACACCGGTATTCGGTATGAACCGGTATACCGCCCAGCACTGCTTTGGAAGGCCAAAAACAAAGTAGGTTTCCGCTTTCACACGAAAAAACACACCAGGTGTCAGACAAGACGGCGTGCTAGAGTGAGGAATGGCCGGCGGATTCGACGAAGGAGCGTCCGGCGGGCTTGCGGCAATCACATGTGATGACCCCAGGCTGGACTCCACTTCGTCTATGGTGAAAGCCGATACGGTGATCCACATCGCGAAGTTGATGTATTTCCTCAGCGACCAGCACGGATCAGCTCCAGGCATTACGAAGCGGATATCGTCCTCTTTTGGAAGACCAAACAAAGTAGTTTCGCATTTACAACGAAACACACAGCATCTTCACGACATGGCAGCAGCAACAATACTACAACGAGAATAAAAGTAATGCCTTCTTTCTTTGCATGAACATTTGAGCGGCATTGATGCAAATCTTCCCACATCGTGTTGTAGATATGTGGGGGCGTGTTAGAAGAGCCGTTTTTTGGCGTGGTTGACTTAACTTTTATAAAGAATATCTCTTTGGATTTTGAGACGTTAGTCTTTGCAACTTTACAGATCTTTCTTTATGCAACCAAGAGCTTGTACACTCCAAAGAGAAAGAAAAATTGAAATCACATCATATGACACCTTTAATCAGTGCAGTCTCTGTCGTCCCCTGCAACTGGAGTCAACACAATTGCGGACTGATGACAGCTCACTCAGGGCTGGTCTAAGGTAAGACGGCCTTGTCGATCAACTATCGTGGGAGGGGCCTGTGTAGAACTACGTCATTCTGACAGGAATCCCAGAACAGCCTGATTTGAGAAAAGGGATTTTAAAATAGATATTTTAAAAAAAACCACTGGGTGGGTTTTTATCATTATAGGGTGGATGTTTACACACACTTCCAACACACATTTATGTTCAAACAACAACAAAAGTGAATTTTGCATCCGATGACCCCTTTAATACTGTGTTGTTACCTGGATGACCACAGCTGTTTTTTTTTTGTGATAGTTCTTGCTCCCTCATCCTTCAGAAGGAAATTTTCTTATTTTTTTTCATTTAGTACTGCCCTTCAGAAGCTACAGAAGATACTTATATAGACAAAATAAGTTCAATTTACCCTGATGTAACCCTGAGTTTTAATTACCTGATTTTCTATACTGCAAAGTGCAAAAAAAATGGGGTTTTAAAATTTTGACCACAGCTGTAGGTAGTCATTTAGCGCTGGACTATACGGTACCTAGCAGCAGTTTGCCAACTTGTTGAACCTGGTTTCCCTGGATCTGCACCAGGACTCGGTTTTTGGCTCCTGGGGAATCCTGGAGAACACAGCTGGCCTGAACCTGATGCTGTAGAGTGCCTGCTACCACAGCTGGATCCAAACCAAACGCCTCCAGATTCTTAATTATTGTAACCTTAATAAATGAGACAATGAGTGTGACAAAAATGTGTTTTACATTAGACACAAAAGGCAATCTGTCTCGAACAATAAAATACATTTTTATGTTTTCACATTAAAAAAAGGTATGGTCATTATATTTCTTTAAAAAAACAAAGGCTAATTAGATTTAACATGACAAAACCAAAACAAAATATACACTACATTAAATATGCATTAAATTGATGTTACCAAAGATTTAAAATAAATGCTATTCATTTGAACTTTCTATAAATCAAAGAACCCTAAAAATAAATGCATCACAGTTTCCACCAAAATATTAATCAGCACAATTGTTTTCTACATTTACAGTAATAATAAATGTTGATTGAGCAGCAAATCAGCATATTAGAATGATTTCTGAAGGATCAAGTGACACTGAAGACCGGAGTAATGATGCTGAAAATTCAGCTTTGATCACAGACATAAATTACTTTTGAAATATATTTACAAAGAAAACCATTCTTTTAAATTGTAATAATATTTTACAATATTACTGATTTTACTGTACTTCTGATTAAATAAATGAAGCCTTAGTGAGCATAAGAGACTTATTTAAAAAAAAAAAATCTATCCAAGATAAAAAGTACTGTGACACTTTCTGGTTATTAGATATTAACAGAACATGTACACAATTAATGTGATGGACTACACCTGTAGTTACTCTGATAGGACACGTGTGAACTTGAGGAGAACTGACTTCATACATCTACTAATAATCACCTTTACATCAGTTGATTAAATGTCAAAATGGCTCAGTGAAGTTCTGAGACGTTATTTAGTATTGTGTTATATAATAAATGATATTCATAGATTTGTGGCATTAGCATCCAAATACTTTTTGAGGCCACTATATATAGTCATAGCCTTATGATGGCTTCATACCTTTTTATTGGAGCCCCTGGAGGCGACAGTAATGTCTATGGGCTCCATCTGTCCTTTCTTAACCAAGGGAGGCTGACCTGGTAACAGCACCTCATGGCACGCTTGCATTCTGATGAGAGTCCTGAGGACACAGAGAAACACTGTTCATACTCGCATGTGTTCAGATCAATCTGCACGTGATCAAAAATAAATAAATCTCATACACAAAAGCAGCCATCAACATAAATTAAGGCATTTTATCAGAAAATGTAAAAAGCTAGTTACTTCATTTCTAAACCATATGTTAGTGATTACACACACAGCTGGATTGTAAACAGACAATATAAGCAGCTGCAAATTAAATACAGTTGAGAAACAGACATTATTTTCAGAGGGTTAATACTGTTCCTGTTTGAGAAATTGGTTCGGAATAACACAATTATGTGCTTCTCATAGAAATTGAACACAGTTTAATATGTTAAAAAAGAAGAAGAACAGGCTGGTGTAAAGTTACCTGCTAAAGAGTTCATCCCATTTCAGCCTCTCCACTTCCTGATATTCAGACTTCTCCAGCAAACAGTCACAAAGTGTTGGGTCAATGTTAACATAACTGATGAACAAGAAATAAGAGGAGGTCACTTCAATCCAAACCTTAAGAAATCTGCACTGTTACAGTACTGAAACCATGCAGTAGTTTGCACAGATCCATATAAACTCAACATACACGACCGTTCAAATGTATGGGGGCTTTCAACATTGATAATAATAAGAAATGTTTCTTGAGCAGCTAATCATAACAGAATGATTTCTGAAGGATCACGTGACACTGAAGACTGGAGTAACGATGCTGAAAATTCATCTTTGTATCACAGGAATAAATTACATTTGAAAATATATTTAAATAGAAAACACTTATTTTAAATTGTAATAATATTTCACAATTTTACATTTTTTTCTGCATTTTTGATTAAAAAAATGCAGCCTTGGAAAGCATAAGAGAATTCTTCCAAAAAAATAAAAAAATGCCCAACTGCAAACTTCTAAACAATAGTGTACTTGTGACACAAGAGAAAGAGTGCACTAATGTAATGCTCAAACTACTTAAAAACTTACTTTTTGTTGGTTTCATGGACGAGATCATTTGTCTTCACATATTCTGTGATTATATTCCTCACCTCAGTGGCCTTTAGAGGCGTTCCCTTTCTGAAACACAAAGTCACATGCTCAAAGCACTCTCAATAATACACTTTTTAAAAAAATACAACAAAATGTTTCCACTCATTAACTTTTTCTGGGCGTCCTGAAAGAGAGGCTCCAGGCGTGCAGTGACCCCATATAGTGGTGTGATTTCAGGGTGCTGGTATAGGACCTCAGAAGCTCCACTCCCCTCTTCAGATTTTTTCTCTGGCTCAAAGTCCTCTGGTATGCTGAAAGAACACAACCTGAAAAAGTAGTGCAAAAAAATTAAAAAACAGCTTCCCTCAAAACCAAAAACACTTACTGGACATACAGGTTAATCTCAATAAATTAGAATGTCGTGGAAAAGTTCATTTATTTCAGTAATTCAACTCAAATTGTGAAACTCGCGTATTAAATAAATTCAATGCACACAGACTGAAGTAGTTTAAGTCTTTGGTTCTTTTAATTGGGATGATTTGGGCTCACATTTAACAAAAACCCACCAATTCACTATCTCAACAAATTAGAATACTTCATAAGACCAATAAAAAAAAATTTTTAGTGAATTGTTGGCCTTCTGGAAAGTATGTTAATTTACTGTTCATGTATTCAATACTTGGTAGGGGCTCATTTTGTTTTAATTACTGCCTCAATTCGGTGTGACATGGGGGTTATCAGTTTGTGGCACTGCTGAGGTGGGTATGGAAGCCCAGGTTTCTTTGACATTGGCCTTCAGCTCATCTGCATTTTTTTTTGTCTCTTGTTTCTCATTTTCCTCTTGCCAATACCCCATAGATTCTCTATGGGGTTCAGGTCTGGTTAGTTTGCTGGCCAGTCAAGCACACCAACACCTTGGTCATTTAACCAATTTTTGGTGCTTTTGTCAGTGTGGGCAGGTGCCAAATCCTGCTGGAAAATGAAATCAGCATCTCAAAAAACTGGTCATCAGAAGGAAGCATGAATTGCTCTCCAAAATTTCTTGGTATACGGGTGCAGTGACTTTGGTTTTCAAAAAACTCAATGGACCAACACCATCAGATGACATTGCACCCCAATCATCACAGACTGTGGAATTAACACTGGACTTCAGCAACTTGGGCTATGAGCTTCTCCACCCTTCCTCCAGACTCTAGTACTTTGGTTTCCAAATGAAATACAAAACTTGCTCTCATCTGAAAAGAGGACTTTGGACCACTGGGCAACAGTCCAGTTCTTCTTCTCCTTAGCCCAGGTAAGACGTCTCTGACGTTGTCTGTGGTTCAGGAGTGGCTTGACAAGAGGAATACAACAACTGTAGCCAAACTCCTTGACACGTCTGTGTGTGGTGGCTCTTGATGCCTTGGCCCCAGCCTTAGTCCATTCCTTTTGAAGTTCACTCAAATTCTTGAATCGAATTTACTTGACAATCCTCATAAGGCTGAGGTACTCTCGGTTGGTTGTACATCTTTTTCCTTCCACTCAACTTTCTGTCCGTTTTTTCCCAACCCCCCTCAACTTTTCTGTTAACATGCTTTGGATATAGCACTCTGTGGCCCACAGTCCAGCTTCTTTGCAATGGCATGTTTGTGGCTTAACCCTCCTGTAAGGGTGTCAATGATCGTCTTCTGGACAACTGTCAGATCAGATTTGAGTTGATTAGCATGTCACCATATTCTAATTTGTTGAGATAATGAATTGTGTTTTGTAATGTGAGCCAAAGCCTCATAATTAAAAGAACCGAAGACTTAAACTATTTCAGTCTGTGTTCATTTAATTTATTTAATACACGAGTTAAGCAATTTGAGTTGAATTACTGAAATAAATGAACTTTTCCACGACATTCTAATTTACTGAGATGAACCTGTAGTCCATATCAACAAGCAAAACGGTGATATGTATTTTATTATTATGTGTTCTGACAATTTCAATTGCATTAAACATTTATGAATGAGATGTTAATAATGAAATGGTGTGACTGCATACACATGGTTTCTCCAGTCAACGTCCACAATGCTCTCCACACCTTTACTCAGCTCTTTCACCTGAATCAGACTGTGATCTTTCTGCATGCACTGCAGAAACTTAGAAAGCTGGAAGAGAAAAAAGAAAGAAAGAAAGAAAAACGATGTGACCAACTAAAACAGAGATAAAAAGCTACACTGACATGGACTAAAATCTCACAATCTGTGAACAGTTAGTACCTTTTTATAACTGGATTTCTTGATTTCTAGGTACTTTCCTTTAGGACTGTGGGGGGGAAAACAGCTTGTTACTTTCCCTATTTTGATTGCATTTTTGATGATTTTGATTGAGTGCACCCTTGCAGAATAAAAGTATCAATTTATTTAAATAAATTTATCATAGTGATCCCAAACCGATGAGTAGTACATATATACAGTGTGTGATGTGTACCTACTTAACCATATTTTGGGGACAAATTTGTACCCAAAAGTGAGCTAAACCTGACAAAATCTCCAAAAACCTCCCTTTGGGGATGTCCTCATTTGTAAAACTGGTATAAAAATAAAGTAAACAACGTTTTTTTTAAATTGTAAAAATGCAATGCTTTTTTTAACGGGAAATGTTTCCTGTGAGGGGTAGGTTTAGGTGTAGGGTGATAGAATATACAGTTTGTACAGTATAAAAACCATTATGCCTATGGAATGTCCCTATTTAGATAGCTAAGTAAAAGTGTGTGTGTGTATTAATAGGCATATGCATTCTAGCTTAAGCAAGTTCTATTAAATGCATTCATTTTTCAATCGTCTTTGATGTTTCAGTGACTGAGTTAATTACGAAGTTTAAAATAAGGGTATGATGGTGATAATAGACCAATTTTTGCCATAAAGATAAGAGGCTGAACTCAGGAAAAACATGTCAGATATCGTCAGAAGATTAGCATAAAAGTTTAAAGGTAATAAAAGAGGAGATATTACCAGCAGGACACCATGTGGTTGCGCAGGAAGTTGCTTGTCAGTAGTGGCAGCTGTGACTTTTTGACTTTAGTCTTAAGTGCATGGAGGAAACACTGCAGCAGTAACTCATCCATCTGCTCTGTAATGAGACATGAAAGTCAACATACAGCGAACAGCTACAAAATGGACATGTGACAGGAAGTCGAAGACATTTCACCCTGTGGAGATCTAGAGTCCTCTTCTTTGTTAGTGTCTTCAACCACTTCTTCCTCCTTCAACACCTCATGTTCATCCAGCCTCAGCTCCTGCATGTTCTGACAAGATGTTTCCACTGGAGCTGGATCAGAGCTGTCCTTCACCTCCTGCTCTTCCTCCTCGCATTCCTCTCCCTCCACCTGTGCTGGAGAGTTTGTGACTGGCATAACCGGAGGATGTGACTTGTCACCAAATGCCCTGCGGGAAATTTGAGAAAGATGTCTGTAGAAAGTTAATGTGATGTATAAAGAGGCAGAAATTAAGTCTAAATTAATGTGCCGACAGAATCATGCTGCAATGCAAAGCTCACCACAGCTGATCCATGTATGTGTGTAAAATATTCACTCCTCTCCCCTTCATTCCACTGTTCCTCATCTCAGCACTCGACACAGCTGCTGTGCCAACAGCCACTGGTGCCCTTCAACACCACAAAAACACATAAAAAAATTTTTTAATGCATGTTACCCATGAGAGAAATGTATTTATAAGCATTTTTAATAGTGAAGACTTATACATAGTACTTTCAATTTCAAAACTTTGCCAACTACACAAACTACTACAACATTTTTGGGCAACATAATTGAGCATGTTTACAATCCAAGCTATTTCATAAACCAATTATGCTTAAGCTGATAACGTGCGTGGTCACGTAAATGTGTTCAACTGTTTTGCTGTATCGATTTCATCATGTAAACACCATAAACACATTATTTCAGCTTATTTAAGTGTGCATGTCTGACTACGAGACAGGAAAGCATCCTGTGGATAGAAGAGCATTTAACTAGAGTGACACTGCGAGAGGGAGAAGGAAATGTATTGTACCCAATGACTGTTAGTCGTTATAACAATTATTTCAAAAAGCTGGTTTTTGGTAGTTATTAGCATATGGGTGTGCATGTAAACATGCTCATTGTTTGTTTGTTTTAGTCTAATAAATACATAATCCATTTGAAAAACTTACTACTTAATTTAAAAAAGGTGCAGAAATCAAAAATCCATAAATGACTAATGGAACCATAGGACATTTTTAATCCTGTAGAGTCTGACACATGAAATCATGCTCAGAAAAATCTAACTTCTTTAAATGAGACCTTTAGATAAAATATTAAAAAGCATGTGTTTTTGTTGGATATCATATCTGATACATCAGGCTTATGGCTAATTTAGTATGATATATGAGAATATGGCACTTATACTCCAGAAGGAAAAAAAAGTTCTCCATTTTATTCAGAGGCCCAAACTAAATAAACGTTCCTCAATAGCTGTATAATATGTGTAATGTATAACGTGTATATGTATTATGATGTATAATATTTAACATGATTAAAAAAATGTAAAACATTTTTTTTAGAAATATTACTAGCAAGTTAAAATCGGTAAAATTTCACAGAAAAAAGACACATGCACCACAACTTGAAAGGGGGCATTTTTTATAATTATTTTATTTGCTAAAAAAGTATAGACTATCGATCAGTTGACAGAAGGCATGTAATAGATTGCATAAAATACATCGTATATAACAGGTTTTTCAGCAAAGTTTTATACATGTTGATCATTTGAAGGCCTAATTTGCATAACAAATATGATACAGTATGCTTTATAAAGTTAAACGTATTTTTTTGGCCTAATTTCATATTAGGCATTTTTGGTCACTTTTGTTTATACAATCGTAGAGAGATAGGAGGGAATAGGTTCAGGACTCAACCTTGCGTTGTCCACATGGGCTCCACAGCTCAACATAATTCAGAGTGTTAGAGACGTCACTGATGCTGATTAGTAAAAACTGCCAACTCCAGTTTACAATTTTTGAAGTTATAACAAAAGTTGCAAATCTTTGTCCAGTTGTGGTATCAGTTTTAGTTTCACATGACTCAAGATGAACCATCTGTAAGCAAGAAACGTGGTGGGCAGCGTTACCTGTTCATCACAAGAGTGACGGCACAGCAGTCTCCTTGCTCTACTTCAGGAAGGCCATCAGCAGCTACCACTACACCCGGCAACATGAGATCTGCAGGGGAGAAATCAGTCAGATGTGTTTTCTGAGACATATAGATGAATACTAACAGGTGCTGACCTGCTCCACCAGTTAACTTCTGCAGGACAGGCGGCCACGTGGCAAATGCTGGAAGCATGGTGGGATACCGCCACAGTGTGTACACTGAGAACAACAGACACAAATGTATTATTCAAATAGCCATCATCATCCTTAACAAAAACTGAGTTACCTGCAGACTCACCTGATGGAAACAGCCGTTTCTCCAGGTGAAAGAATATGGGATTTTTATGGAGGACGTACAGAATGACTCCATCTCCCTTATGTGCGTAAATCTTCACAATATTCAGCTCTTCTTTATTTGGGATCAGCTCATTTAGATCCTCAGCTGACAGAGAAGGGAAGGCAGCAGAGACATCTGATCTCAGTCTCCTCCTGTATGGACAGAAAAAAACCCATGACAAGGCATCAAAATAAAAAAAATTAAAAAGATAAAAAATCATGGGAGAATCCTGCTTCTAGTCTTATTGAGCTTATCTTTTCTCCTTTAACAACTACACAAATGTATCTTAAGTTTAGAAACTCTCAATATTCTTAGGTATTAACAGATATTTTAACAGGGAAAATTATCATTGGGTTTCATCAAAATGTGAAAGTAAACAACGAGACACAAGAGTAATACAACAATATTATGAAAGGATACGAAATCACATAGAAATATGCCAATACTTCTGTAAGGTACTTTATATGAAGATACAGTAGATGATCTTGAAAGAGTAAAACACACACTGTATCTTGTATTGTAATAATATAACAACCACCACACGAGGCACATATTATTCAATATTAATATTATAGTTTTGTGAAATAATGTGCACGAAGTAGAGTATATAGAATGTACTCAATGTGGAATCAGACTGAATTAGCAAGTACATTTCTTTCATTTCAACTCGTCTTTAACAATTCTAACTGGTTGAATACCTGTCAGATCCCTTGATAACGGTGTTAGATTTCACACGAAACGCTTTTGCAAACATCTCAGTATTCAGGTGAAGTATTTGCAAGAAGCCGCTATAAATAACCGAACGAAGTGCAGTTCTCTAATCTTTCATATTATAAAAACGAGAGTGTCATAGTGTAATTCAATCATCTGCTGTGCTCTGGGCAAAACGCGGGTGCAACGCTGAAACACGTCCGACTGGAAAATACCAGCGTCTGTTGAAGTGACCGCCAGAACGGTACATGTGTAAAATAATATCATTCTGTTAATGAACTGATTTGTTGGTATATTTGTGAACGGAAAAAGTTCATTTTAAAGAGATATTTCACCCAAAAATGAAAACCGTGTCATTATTTGCTCACGTCTTTCCAAAACGATTCTTATAATAGCATAATATAAAGTCGTTAGGTAGAATGAATGGGAATAAGTCACTATTCTGCAGTGAAAGTAAACAGTGACTGACCACTATCAAAGCTAACTTACTGACTAACTAAATATGAAGGCTCTATCAGTCACAGAGCAAATGAGTCTAAGTATCTAGCTTAACAATTACAGCATTTCTGGTTGCTTTGGACCTTCATGTGCAATAAAGAACAGTGCAGAGAGTTGCCGTGACTGTGTGAAGATTCCTTTCGTGTAGGTACAGATATTCAAGCCTGCCCTGTTAATTGGATCCTTTAAAATCCTTTAAGCTGGCTGGTCTAAAGAATTGTCTTCGCTGCTGAACGGACAGAGATGAGCACGGTCTACCACCATGCTAGATAATACAGAAAATACAAATGATTCAGTGCATTCCAATGAGCAGCAAGAGAGTCAGCATCAGATTAGCATTGTGCCTCCAGAGTCGGCAGGGAAATCCACACTGAAGATAAAAAAGAAAGTAATAACAGAGGAGTATAAGCTTGCAGGACAAGTGCTCGGGATAGGCATCAACGGCAAGGTCTGGGAAATATTCCAGAAGAAAAGTGGCAAAAACTATGCCTTAAAGGTACTGATTTTTAAAATCCTTTTTGAGAAAGTATGTTTATTTGCATGCTTCATATCCACACTTTTTTTTTATTTTTAAAGCAAATAAAAGGAATGTAAAAAGGGTAATCGTTAATGATGTTTGTGTATGATAAAGTCTTATGATGGTTGGAAAGGTTCTACCAGTTATTCACTGTTCACTCCATTAAAATCATTTCTCACATTCAATATTTATACTACTGTGCATGGTCCCTTTTGAGTCCAGGTTTTCATATCACTAAAAAAGCTTTTTTGTTAAATGGGACCAATCTGGTATTACTGGAAATAGACATTTTTATGCTGTAAAAACTAAATGTTCCTCAGATTCTTATTATGTAAAGGAACTGAGGTGCCTCAAAACCTTTTCCATTATTATAGGGTTACTGGAGCTATTAATGTTTGTTGAGTTCTGGCAGGAACTTATGGGATCCATTAAGCACTTAAGCTATAGACTTTGTAAATTCCTAAGAAAACTGCCTAGACATTCATTCTCCAGGAGCTCTGCCAGTGTGGTAATTTGAGAAACTCCAAAATATAGCCTCAATTAGCTTTTCATTTTTACTCAGATATCCTTCTTGGCACTCTCTATTGTAATTATCTGCCATTTAATGCCATTGAAACTATCCCACATGACGAATACATAAAACAAGTTGTGAAGAAAAAAAGATGGCCAAAATATATTTTAAATACATGCTAAATATATGGTATAAACAGTTAAGCTCAATTAAATATTTTTTAATTTTTTTAATTTTTATTTTTCTAAAATCTATTTCAAAATGTACTTTAGGGGCAAGAAAGTACATTTCCAATCTTACAATAGCTATACATTTAGGGTAAATACAATTGTGGATGGAATAGCCAATGTGAGCCTATAGAGATCAATAGATGGAATAGCCTACTAGAGACTATATTTCTAATGATTTAATATTTAATTTAGTTATAACCTTTAATATAGTTATTTTTTATATTATTTGAATTATGTTCCTTGCTGATTTGTCTTCTTCAAATGTGAATGTATTTCTGTTTTGAAATATATGGAGAGATTTTGAAATATATAAAGAAATTCATTTGAAATATATTTTTTTGCCATATAATTAGACCTGTAACGTGAACCGACGGCGACTTGATGCGTGAGGATCAATGTGCAAGCTTGTATCAGAGACTTGGTTTTTTAACAGGCTTGGTCAGACAATTGCAAACGGATATATCAAAGGAAGGAGGCAAGACAAGAGATAAATCCATGTAGAAGGCAAAGGTCCAGGCAGGGGAAAACAGAGTCAGAAACAGCAAGCAAAGGGTTAATCCAAGAGACGTGGCGTGAATCAGAGACCAGGAAAACAGACAAGGCAAGACTAAGACTAGACTAAGAAAACTATGAAAACTTAAACAGGCTCGGTAAGGTAGCTATCCGCTAAACAGGGATACACGCAAAACAATACACGAAACAAAAACAGAAAACACGGAATGGCTCAGTAAGGCAGCTAACACTTGGGGAGTGAGAGGAAGTCCATGGCTTAAGTAGCATGTCTGATTGGATTCAGCTGTGTGTGTGTGTTTGTGTGATCAGTGCATTCAGCTGTGTGCGTGTATTCAGTGCAATGGTTGATGGGAAATGCAGTCCAGGGTGATGTGTAACAGTCTGTGTGGTGTGAGAGTCAATGTAATGGGAGAATAACCTCTAGTGGCAATCGGCCTGAAGCCCAAGGACCGGATTCGTGACGGAACCAGAGTTACCAATATTACTCGTCAGTGTTTGATGCTGGAATTTGGAATCTGCTAAGCAGTAAACACAGGGTGTCCAGTCTGAGAGAAAACAGAAATATTTTACAGATGACTGAGCATTTTGATAATCTAAAGAAACCTTCTCTACTGTAAAGAACCTTTTTGAAATAGAAAGATTCCATGGATGCTAAAGGTTCTCCACAGATGGCAATAAAGAACCTTTATTTTTGAGAGTTTAGGGGTCGCGTCTGCACAATTCAATGGAGGCAAATGAGCAAACATTATAAATCAAAATAACATTTCATATCCTCTTGTTGAGACAAGTGTTGTTTTATCTTAACATAAAAATGGTATTGCTTACAAATGACATTATTAATGACTGTCTATAAGGGTTTCATTTGAAGCCTGATGCTCTTGAATGATCATTTTCAGATGTTGCGGGACACCCCTAAGGCTCGACGGGAAGTGGAGCTTCACTGCAGGGCATCGAGCTTCCCATGTATCGTAGGAATCGAAGATGTCTTTGCGAATTACTACCAAGGCAAAAAGTGTTTGCTTCTCATCATGGAGTGGTAGGGCTTGTTAACACAACTACATCAAAATGATAATACCAATATACCACTTATAATAAACCAGAGTGTAGTGCCTTCAATAAGTATTCTGAGAAAGTATTCTTTCAAAGAGCTTCTTAGATTTGTTTTATGTTAAGTTTTATTGTTGGGATATTGTTTTTTATCATTTGAATTATTATACATATACTGTGTTCATCCAAGTCTATGACAAAAAAAAAACACTTAGAGATTAATGAGTCAAAATGGTTATTTCTGCATCTGTTACTTAAACAGTATGGAGGGGGGAGAACTCTTTCACCACATTAAGGAACGTGGTGATCAAGCTTTCACTGAAAGAGGTACAGATCCTCACAATCCACACAGCCTTCATGCACGCACCTGCACACACACACACACACACACACACGTTCAACTCCACTGATGAGAAAACAGTGAACACACCACAGTTACTAATTCTCTATTTTTTTGTTTTTCCTTCCACATGATGAGTAGAAGCCTTGGAAATAATGAGAAATATAGGAGAAGCTGTGGAATTTCTGCATGGTATTAACATTGCTCACAGAGACCTCAAGGTGAGCTACTGTATAGCCATTATTATGCATCAGCACTATATTCTTTCGTTCAAAAGTTGGGGTCAGCAAGATTTTTTTATCATTATTATTATTTGTATTCAGCAAGAATGCAATAAACTGATCAAAAGTGACTGCAAACAACTTTGCTACAAAATAGTTCTATTTCACATCAGTGCTGATCTTTTGTTTGTTTTTCTATCGATTCCCCTACGAGATAATGAAAACCTGATGCACAGATTATTTTTAACATTAATCTTAATATGACTATTAATAATCAAAGAAAATAATTTATTTTTATTTGCATTTCACAGTATTACTGTTTTTATATCAGGTTTACCCAAATGTTTCTATGCTATGAAACTTTTAACACAACATAGCCACGTAACTCAAAGATCTTTATGAAAAGCAACAGAAAGACAACAAAACACAACAAACATTGCTGAATGGTTAGAGATGGTGTTTAAACTTGGCTTGAAGGTCACTAAGTTGAAGTATAATTTAAGCATAAATTATTACAGCCATACTGTAAGTTTGAAAATGTACTTGCTTTCCTGAGGCCATTTGACCTGTCCTACATGTTATGTAATTGTTGGATCCTGCAGTGGTTTCCAATTTAAAATGTAGCCAATAAGGTTTCTTTGACTTTAATTGAACAAGGCAATTTAATAACTGCATTAAAACTCGCAAATGATCGAACTGTGTTTTACAAGAAGATATGATTTCACTTTCTGTACCTCAATGTGTTACTTGTCATTTCTTTGTATTAGTGACATTTAGTAGCAATTCGTTCTGGGTGAAAAAGTGCATCTACACCAATTTTTCAGTGTAGATATTTATAGTTAATGACGACTTACTTTTACAACAGGCATCATAAAGCTAAATTGCATATAAACACAAGAATCTTTTCATATTTCATTTTAAATTTTCTCCTAATTGGCAGCCAGAGAATTTATTGTACACTTCAAAGCATCCGGATGCCCAGCTCAAGCTTACAGACTTTGGATTCGCCAAAGAGACCACATCTAACAACTGCTTGACCACCCCGTGCTACACACCTTATTATGTGGGTAAGCAGACAAGTCAGTTTCGAGTTTCATTTGGTATCATAATACAGTGTAGCTAAAACGAATCCTTCTCTTTCAGCCCCAGAGGTGCTTGGTCCAGAGAAATATGATAAGTCATGTGACATGTGGTCATTAGGAGTCATCATGTACATCTTGTGAGTGGGAACAATCTGATGGCTATGAAATATCACGTTATTGCACTTTCATTCAGAACCAATACGTATCCTCTTAGGTTGTGTGGATATCCACCATTCTACTCAAACCACGGCTTACTGCTCTCACCGGGAATGAAAAAACGCATACGGAATGGCCAGTATGAATTTCCAAACCCTGAATGGTCACAAGTGTCGGAGGAAGGTCATTTTATAATATGTAACACTTCTAATGGCATGTCTTGTTCACACATCATTATGTACATTATGTGGCAAGACTTTTTTTTCTTCACTCTACAGCAAAGCAGCTCATTTGCCAGCTACTGAAAACAAATCCTACAGAGAGAATGACCATCACACAATTCATGAACCATTCTTGGATCAGTGTGAGCATTAACATTTTAAATCTAATCTTTGAATAAATAAACAAAGGTCTTGTGGATCAGGAGTACATTTATGTACATGACAATTGTTTTTGAGAATTCATTTTGCATGCTGATTTTCAAGTATAAATTATGTATGGAAAAATAGGGGACAATTTTGCTCTTATATATTTATTATATATGTATGTATTATATATACATGTTTCTCTCTCTCTGGATGTATGCAGAAGTCAATGAATGTTCCTCCAACACATCTACACACAAGTCGAGTTCTGAAGGAAGAGAGTCACGTCTGGGATAAAGTCAAGGTCTGTTCTCATATACGTAAATCAAATATTTAATCATACATACAGCACTGTTCAAAAGTTTGGGGTTAGTAAAAATCATCATTCTTCAGCAGCAAATCAGCATATTAGAATGATTTCTGAAGGATCATGTGACACTAAAGACTGGTGTAATGATGCTGAAAATACAGCTTTTAAATAAATTACATTTTAAAATATAATCAAATAGAAACGTTTTTCAAATTTTAATACTATTTCACAATATTATTGTTCCTAGTGCATTTTTTATATATATAAAAAAATTCAGTCTTGGTGTGCATAAAACGTAAAAAAATCCAGCCACCACCAAACTTTTGACCGGTAGTGTCTATGACCGTTGGTTTCAGTTCAGTGTCAGATGTCAAGATTTTCTGTAAATGCTTTTGCTAAGCCTATTGTGTGTGTGTAAATACACAGAGAGATGACCTAATGCCTTAGCAACAATAATTGACCGCGAACAAATAAAGTCAAACCAATTAAGGACTCGTCCAATCCTCTTCTTCTAAAAAGAAGAAAGAAAACGGCGGCTGTAATGAAAGAAGCACCAGGGCCGTGACAAACCAATGCATGTGGAAACATGCATAGCTCTTGATCACTCACAGGACATTTAAAAAAATCTGAAAGATCACTTTACTCACACTTGATATAAGGGAACCAAAATGGGGCCTTTCATGGCGTTCAATCTTCATTTTTACAGTTTTTCTCAGTCGCTTTGGTGCATTTCTCAAATCAGCAATGAAATTTCAAAACTACTTGTACAACTTCCACATCATCTAGTCACTTGTGCACGTCATAAAATTATTTTGAACAAGTTGCGATTGCTTTGGTGCATACATGCAATTGATTATGCACATTTATCTGCGGTTTCCTACATGATCAGTTGCTAATGTCATGTTGCTCAAAATGTATTATATCGTTTTCTGTGCAATAGTCTTACCCCTCAAAACATCTAGTCTTTAGTTCATCGTATAAGTCATTAAATGCAAAATGGTTGAACTGGTTGTCATAAAGTGTCAAGCACATTTTTTACACATTATAATTAGACTTTTTTGTAAATTTAGCATGAATTGTGCAAGTGAATATTGACTTTCACTAATGAAGAGAATTGATAAACCATTTCTCTGAAATAGCTCAAAGGTTCATCTCATGAATCTTCAGTTGGAAAGCATATACTGCATAGACAGAGAACAACACAAGAGTTACAAATTCTAACAATGGACTTTTTAAATATTATTTTCATCTTTGTGCCCATATTTCTTTTTCCTTTTCTATATCACAATGACATTGTAATGTTTTTTTTTTTTGGTCAGACCACTTGTAAAAGTGTAAGTGGAATTCTATCCAGTCTCTTTCAATCAATATCCCACATACCGTATTGAGTAAATTTGTAAATTTTTAAATGGATATATGGCATATGGCATACTGTTGCCATAGTTGTATTTATGGCAAAATGCTGCCATAGTTTACTTTAGGTAATACTAACAAAGTGCACTGTTATATTGACAACATGACTAAGCATTTTGACTATCTTGTTTGTGAACAATGGCACAAGTACTTTTATTCTGATGGCACTGATATGTTCATTGACATAAATACTTACTTTTGAGAGATGAACTAAAGATTTTGAGTAAGTTACAGGCTTTTGCAGGTAATCCATTGTGTGGTGCTGTTTGTACGAATTGTGTTTTGAGAAATGCACATACATTTTTGCAAATATTAAGGATGACTCGAGAAATGCACCAAAGCGACTGAGAAAAACTGTAATTCAAAGCCTGCACCAGTTAGTTGTGTAAGAGGTATTTCAATAGTTCTGATGAGGATTTTATATCTAGAGATTCCCTGTTGTGCAATATATATGATCATTTAAAAGTATGGGGTCAGAAATATATATATTTTTAATGTTTGTGAAAGAAGTCTCTTATGTTCACCAAGGCTGCATTTATTTGACCTAAAATTACACAGACAGACAGACAGACAGACAGACACTAGACAGTACAGCAGACAGACAGACAACAGACAGACAGACAGACAAAACAGCACAGACCAGACAGACAGATAGAATGAATAGATAGATAGAGAGATTTAATATATAGATAGATTAGTAGATAGATAATAGATAGTAGATAGATAATGATATCCATACTGTAAGATAGATAGATAGATAGATAGATAGATAGATAGATAGATAGATAGATAGATAGATAGATAGATAGAAATAGCCAGATGATAGATAGATACTTGGTAAGATAGATGGATCTTACTGACCCCAAATTTTGCATGCTAGTGTTCACTGTATATTAGTTCAGTTCATTGGTGTAGAAAGTATCACATTTCCTTCTAAGCTGTATATGTAGCAAGTGTATTTTTCACAATTTTGTTAAATGTTTTTGAAAATAGTATCCATTTTATTTTAACCAAGCATCAATTGTTTAACTAAGTATTAATGCTTGTTTTGTTATGCTTGTTGTGTATAATACTGCAGGGGAGTGTGTTATGTTAGCATCCTGTTAAAAGGCTAAAGAATCAACAACTAAAAAATAGCAGCCAAAAGCATTACCTCACAATGTTATATAAACATTGGTATGCATTAATTAAAGTATGAATTAATCTGCATTGAACCTAAGAAATGACTGCTGGTTAAACATTCCCTTGTGACAAATGAATAATTGACTCCATATGAGTATTTTCCACATTATGTTTGTTCTGACATCATGATGTCATTAAATTCACCATGAGCTTTTATAAAAAAACTAATAAATATGGCTATATAAATATTTCCAAGTATTCTGGGCATTTCTCATATAATATGATGCAACTGGGTTGCACATAAGAACAACACCTTCCATTCATTAAATCCATTTAAAATGCTAGCAATTGTTCTTAATTTTGATCTTTTTCAATTCAATTTTCACTTTATTGTTGGAATTTCTTCCAAAAATTGTTTCACATCCCATAGCGTTTACTGTCTAACATTAATTCACATCAATACACATTACAATACACACACACACACGCACACACACACACACAAAGTCATGTTTAACATGTTGCTTGTGCTATTGCTAGCCAGTGGTTAAGTGCAAGAGAATTGGTTGGGCTATTTTTACATGTCCAGTTTTATTGGTTTTTTTTACGAATTGTAGATGATTTTTAACTGCACAAGCTATTTAAGTAGAGTTCAGCAGTTGAGTTTAACGTTAAGAAACCCCTTTTCCAGTACGTAGAACCACTATAATTCCAACAAAAGGTAAAACATGCGCCATCAATCATACTAAGTCAAATGCCCCAGAAATGCACGCACACATGCACAAAGGCTCATCCTGTAGAGGGATAATGATAAGGCAGGGATCCCGTCCTGACAGAATCTATGAAGTAAGGCTGTTAAAATGCAGATGTTTTGCCTTCTCACACATGGCACTCATATTTACAAAGCCTCAAGCCACAAAACACAACATAACAAGTTAGTGAGGCAGTAGACAAAGCTTCACTGTACTGGCTTTACACTGAAGGCTCTGGGCTGTGCAACTGTATCCGTTTATTGGAATGTGATTGACTGTATACTGTAAAAACGGCTGCACGGGGCACATTATATAAGGTACAGTTAATGTTCTTTTTTCTGCATGTGTACAAATGTATTTCACAATTAGAGGAATATGAATGTAATACAAACATTTATGATGTACTAGGATAATGATCTCATTCCATCATGACGTTTGCATGCAGCATGATTTTTTCTTCACTCTCTCCATCTGGTTTCTGTTCCTTATTTTTTTCTCATTCCCCAAAGCGAAAACCAAAAAGCACAGAAGCTACAGCAACAGGTATGCGTTTAATCTTTTTCATTTTAGGCAGATATATTGCATGAAACTAAATGCACTATGAACAGTTTTTTTTTTTTAAATGAAGGAGTGCATTTTTGTCTATGCAGTTTATATAGTAGAATGACTGAATTATTATTTTATTGCAAAACATACTCCAATAATTTTAAATGATTTACAATGATTTTTTCCCCCTCTAAACGTTCTCTCATTTTAATTAAGTAAATCTGCTCTGAAATGTAGTTACTTAAGGGAATAATGTTACATCATTATTGGCATTTTAAAGACATTTATGTCTTCAGCCAAAAACCTGAAACTTAATTTTTAATAAATAAATAAAAAAGAGAGAAGATGAAGATATATGGGCATATATGACAACTTGACAACATATTTATCATGTTACAATCAATGTTATATAATGTAATACATGAAAAATGAATGATTTTGAATTAATTTGATTTGAATTTAACTGTGTTTAAATTATTCATGGGTTTTGAAGAAAGACTTACATCATTTATCTAACAAATTAGGCAAAAAGACACATTAATAAACATGTTTAATCCATGAAAATAACATTCTCATCAAACCAAATTAATAACGCAATACATGTCCAAACAAGAATGTAAGCAGATGTATTACTGTATACCAGTGTGAAGCTGTCTCCAGCACTGAGAGCTGGATTTATCAATCTTCACCTCTGTAAACAGTACCAAAGCTTCCCTCAGGCAAAACTCTCTTTTCTTCTCAAAAAACTTCTGTTTTCTTACAAAGGAAAAAAATCAACTACTGTATATCACATGTAGCATACTTGCCCAGACCTGAGAGAATTTTTATGATGTCTGTTTTAACCACAACTCTGCTTTGAGAGATATAAAACATACCACATGTAAATAATGATGATGATTTGTTGTAATAATGATAGTATATATACGGAAACCATTGGCAGGAGGATATAAGATCTACAGCATGCATGTCTGTGCCTTAATGCTTGTAGAATGTAATAATGTTCTTAGAAGCTGCTCATATAAAACACAAAGAAATCTTGTGTGACTATGTTGGCTGCATACAGTGGGGTCTGAAATCACTTTGGAAATCTGGGATTTTATATGCATGTACTTGTTATTATACATATCTACTATGTTTACGTACATCTGGAAAATGTAGATTAAATACAAATTACGACATGAAATTTAAAAAGAATTTTCAGGGTCACTAATCAAATAAGTAAATGCGTGACACTGACATACAAGCAGTTACATGTTCTTCTACTGACGCACAAGAGACTCTTTAGTTCATTCTCAACTAATTATCATATTTTATCACCACCAATAATAGGCCTAGTAATAATAATAATAATCATAATACTTTAATTAACTTGCAATAACATTATTTTCAAAAATTGCATTTTTATGAATAATAATCCAAATGATAATAATGTTATTTGATATTTGATAATGATTTAAAGAATTGTAATGACAAATTATTCCTTATTATTGGTAATGTTTGTACGACAAAATAAAAAATTTAAGGGGGTCATATGATGCGATTTCAATTTTTCCTTTCTCTTTGGAGTGTTACAAGCTCTTGGTGCATAAAGAAGATCTGTAAAGTTGCAAAGACTAAAGTCTCAAAACCAAAGAGATATTCTTTATAAAAGTTAAGAGTTAACCACGCCTACCTAAAACGGCTCGTTCTAACACGCCCCCACATGTCTACGTCACGATTTGGGAAGATTTGCATAACACCTCCCAAATGTTCACACAAAGAAAGATGCGTACTTTATTCCCCCCCCCCCCCCCCCACCCGCTGTAGTGTGTTGTTGCCGCCATTTCGTGAGACACTGTGTTTCTTTGTGAAAGCGAAACTACTTTTTTTGGTCTTCCAAAAGAGGACGATATCCCTTCGTCATGCCTGGAGCTGATCCATCCTGGGCACTGAGGAAATACATCAACTTCGCACTGTGGATCGCCGGATTTGCTTTCACCGTGGACGAAGCGGAGTTCAGCCTGGGGTCATCACATGTGGTTGCTGCAAGCCTCCTACGTCGAATCCGCCGCCTCTGCTCACTCAAGGCCGCCGTGTGTAACGCTGTGTTTCGTTGTGAAAGCGAACTAATTTGTTTGGCCTTCCAAAAGAGGACACATTTAGAAATCAGTGGTTAAGTTGTATTACAACACTGTTCCAAAACAGTTCAAACCAAATATTCAGATATGTGCAACACATTTTATGGAGCACTGTTTACTGATCCTGGTAGAGTAGACAACAATGCCGTCTGTTCTGACTCACAGACTGCAAGTAAGTTTTCATATTTAAAGGATTTGCCCTGACTGCAAACGCGAGTGTTGAGCCGTGTAGAGTACGTTTGTAGTTTGGCATTTCTCCGATCACAAATGCAGACAAATAGTTTTATGTTTACGCAGCGCGATACGCAATGCGTAAAAACGTATAAATCATTATAATCTGTAATTATGTCCCCACTGGATGCAATGGATGCCTCGTTTATAATGGGTTTTCCTGTTTTTGTCTCATCGCTCTGGCCTGACACGGCATCACAATATGGTAAGGGAAGTAACATTTCCATCACACGCTTGAGAAATTCGGCCAATCACAACGCACTGGAAGCTGACCAATCAGAGCACACCTCGCTTTTTCTGACCGATGAGCTTTGTAAAAATCGTTTTTCAGAAAGGTGGGGCATAGAGGAGAAAAAATAATGTTACAGTATGTGGAAAATAATTGTTTTTTTTACTTTAAACCGCATAAAAAAATTTCATTACACCAACCACAAATAAGTCTTTTTAGCACATCATATGAGCCCTTTAAATTATAAAAAAATAAAATAATAATACTATATAATGTTTATTTATAATTGTTTAAAATAATAAAGAATGTGTACTGAAATTTATTAATGAATAATTCTAATGACAAATTACTGATTTACTGTAATTATAAAAATATAAAACCTAATAATGATATCATAATATATAATAATCATATTTAAAATAATTTAATAATAATTTAAATATTCTCAAAAAAATTTTATTAAATTATAATAAGAATATGATTATGGATATTTATAATTAAATGACTAATTCACTTATAAAAAGTTAAAAGAATATAAAGTTTTTTGCACTGAAAAAATATGAATTTATTATGAATAATGTCTAATTAGAAATTACTAATTTAATTATAAAAACATAAACATTTATGAAGTTTCAAAAATGATATTTGCATATATATTTGTGTCCTGACAGGAGACTCAGTCACAATGAAAGGCTGGATTTTACTGCTGATATTGACAAAGCTTGTCAGTTTTTCCATGACACAACCAACCAACTCTTTGACCTGGCTAAGTTATCTGCGCAACCGAGCCTACAGTCACGGTTATGGCCGCAGTCACAATAACAACCATGCCTCTCTAAGAGCAGAGGATGAGGATGAGCCTTCTGTGCTGGACTGTCCTTTGGAGTGCGACTGTCCTCCTTCCTACCCCAGCGCGATGTACTGCGACAACCGTCAGCTGCAGCACGTGCCGTTTGTCCCATCTCATATCAAGTATGTATACTTACAAAACAACCAGATCACGAGCATCACAAATGGTGTCTTTGACAATGCTCCAAATTTAGCTTGGATCAGCCTCCACACAAATAAACTGAGCTCTGACAAAATTGGTGACAAAATATTCACCAAGCTACCAAACCTTGAGCGCCTCTTTTTACACAACAACAACCTGAGCCGGGTTCCACAGGGTTTACCACGTTCCCTACGATATCTACACATGAATCACAACAATATCTCCAAGGTCCCGGTCGAATCTTTCCGTGGAATGAGCAACCTGACGGCCCTGCATCTCCAAGTGAACGGCATTGAAGACCTCGGCAATGCACTTGAGGGTCTGCTGTCCTTGACCCTGTTAGACTTACGAGGGAACCGACTGAAGAAGATTCCAGAAAGCCTGCCGCCAAAGCTGGGCCAACTCTACCTCGAGAACAATCGCATATCCAGCGTTCCTGTTGATTTTCTGAGCCAGCGGCCTGAGCTGCGCTTCGTACGGCTGTCCCACAACCAGCTCACCAATGGGGGAATTCCAGCCAGCGCTTTCAATGTCAGCACACTTGTGGAGCTCGATTTGTCTTTCAACAAGTTGGAAAGGATTCCCACTATCAGCACCAGTCTGGAAAATCTGTATCTCCAGGCCAACAAGATCAAAGGTACAGAAAACACACACCACACACACACACACACACACACCTGGAAACGCTACAGTACACATACGCCCACAAGGCATGTCAAAGGCTTATATGGCAAATCTTCGCATAAAAAATATCCTGTCCTAAATGGCAATGCCGTCAAACGCATTTATTACAAATAACATTGCTCTCAACAACAAATATTATATGTAAACAGAGTTGTATGTAGAGTTGATATAATTATTTCCATATAAAAAGGAGAAATTGTGAAATAGTACATGTAAACGTCTCCATTAAATAAAAATATATCTGCATACAAGGGTGTTTCTTCAATCTTTATTACACCAGGTTGATGTTTATTAAAGTAACACATTTAAACTTTGTCCTTTTGTTATATGAATATCACATTAAAATTGTCTCGGAAACCTTGTGACCTCATTTGTTTTTGCTAATATTAAAATGCATTTTATTTATGGATATTATTGTTTTACTCTTGGCCCAGAATTGTAATCTTTCTCCTGTGATGTATATCTCCACTGAAAGATAATTATAGATACGAGAACAGATATAGACAGAATTATAGATATAGATCATAGACAAATTAGACAAACTAGTGAGAGTGTTAAAGGTGTTATATTAAGTGTCTTCACTTAACAACATTAAAATGTATTATTTGATACAATACACATATTGTTTACATACATTTTTTTTGTACTCATAGTTACAAAAATACCTGCATGCAATTATTACATGTAATATAATTATAGTGTTGACCCTAAAACAAACAGCAAAACTGTTTTGCAATACATCATGAACACAATACGTACATTATACTAAACAATTAGTAGATAGTAGTTAAAGACGCAATGTAAATGATCAAAAGACTTTCAGTTCTAAACACTGCAGGACCCTAGTTGAAAAAATAAAAAAAATGTCCCTAGTTAAAGAAACACCTACAAACAAGGTTTGAAAAATATCACAAATGGTCTTCAAAAAGAATCATTTGTTTCACGCATTCCATGAAAACATATTGCGTTCCCTTTGATGTACTGCTCTGACAGTTGCCAATTTGACATTTTTTGTAAGATTAGGCATAGTTACTCTAATGTACATAGGCTCTGCTTGAGCCTGCTTGGATAAGACAGTAACTTAACGCTTTCCCTACATTTTCCAGAATTTTCAGTGAGCAGTTTCTGCAGAGTTGTGGATACAAACAATTACTCTAATCTACGTGTACTGCGGCTGGAAGCCAATGAAATTAGAGCCCAAGACATACCGACTGAAGCTGTGCTCTGTCTACGCCTGGCAACTAACATCGACCTGTAGGCCTGACATCAACACATCCACAGTAACCTACTGTCAAGCTTAAGCAGAGAGAGAGCGAGTGAGGAGAGAGAGAGGCGAGAGAGAGAGAGAGAGCGCATCTAGGAAATCAGAGTTTAAGTTTCTTTTCGTGTAAATGATGTGGGGTTATAATAAGCAAATGTATCACACTTGCTTTGCAATATCAACAGAAATATGTTAGGAAAATTATTATAACAAAAACATCTAATGTCTTTGTGTGAGAACAAGCCTGAGAATTTTGATATGGGTATTTTAAAGTCAATGTGAATTTTTGTTAATCCATTTTATTTCTGCATCAGTAAGGACAGGAATGCATGGATGCTAATTTCAGTCACGGAATAAAAATATCAAAACAGTAATTTAAACTTTTTATCTCACAATTCTGAATTTATAGCTTGTTCTTGTACTTCGGAGAAGAAAAATAATAATTTCACTCGATATATAACTTGCAATTGCGAGAAAAAAAAAAGTCAGATTTGCAATAAAAAAACAACAACAGAATTCTGAGTTTGTATCTCGCAATTGTGAATTTTTTCCATAATTGCGAAGAACAAAGTCCAGATTTTGAATTGGGCAAAAAAAGGGGGTTCCAAATTGGTACCCCTATAGGTCGCTTTTTATTCTTCTTCTCTGTGGCGAAACAAGCGTCCTAGGAATGTTAAATGCAGTGTGATGAGCATGCAGGACAAATGTAATTGATCAGTTGCATGAGTCGTGTACTTGACTACTAGGTGCAAAAGATCATTTTAGTATTATTTTAAAACACATTTATAGGTAATTGTGTTTATCTTTAACCTTTTAGTAAATGCATGGTACAAATAATGGTGTTGGCTGGGAAACTTTGGGGTTTTGTTTTGTAATTGTTAGCCAATATTTCTGGCAGTGGAACAAGATAAATTGCCTGAAGGTTAATTTTATTGTGATCACAATTTGAGAAGTTAGTTAATGAGGATGACCTCATGAAAACATAAATAATTGAAAACTGAAGAAAGATTACAAATCTAAAAGTTCAGTTCCTTGTAGAATGTTATGAAGACCTTGAGAAGCTCTGAAGGAGCAAGAGGAGAGGAACTCATCAAATGCAGAGGAGAACACATTATAACAGGCCTTTTTTAAAGGAGTTTTCCCAGTTTGGGCAGGTCACTAATTTATCTTTTAAATACCCATTTATAACACTAACCCAGAACAGACCCCGGAGAAGTCTTCTGTTCAATAAATTAGGTCAACTTACCTAACCTGAGAATAATAAAAAATAAGATAAAGGTGTCAAATTACACAAAATAAAAGAATATGTTAATGTACTTTGTCCCTAAACACAGTACAATCAATAATGAGAACAGAAAACAACAGTTTGTCACATTTATTATATTTGTTAATCAATAAATTTGAAACATTACTGTATGGATCATTGCCATAAAATGAGAAGATAAACTGAATGGCTTTGTTTGTTTGTCGTGCTTATTTTACATGTTATAAAGTCAAAACAAAAGGACAATCATTAAACAACTCAAGTGCTCAAAAAAAATAAAAAATAAATCAGGGGGGTTTCTTGCTCCCATTCAGTTTACCTCCAGATTAAAACTACACTACTTGATCTTGAATACTTCTTGATCAAATTTTGGTCTCAGAGGGAGGAGCAGGTAAAGTAATCAGGACTTAATGTTGTTCTTACCTTCTAGACTTTTCCAAGACTCCAGTCAGCAATCTGGCTCAAGTGATACATGAACTAGTAGCTAAGATCAAGAAAGACTGTGGTCTTTTCTCAAATTTTTCTCTGAAAATTTGGTCACAATTTAGTTTGTGGACCAATTCTAACTCTAAATAAACTATTAACTACGACTTTTGCCTCAACTCGTACTATTTCTTCTTTAATCACTGCTAATAATAGGATTACCTCTGTGCAGCGTGTAGATCTGTTAATTTAGTATGGGGCAGATTCAGGATCTAGATATTATAATTTATGAATAGGGCTTAGATGTGCTTTATATATATACCACAGCCAATTTCTACTATCTGCATGCTAATAAAGCAAAATCTTAAGTGAGTCCTTAATAAAGTGTTGCCTGAACCTTTTGTTTTCCAATGTTTCGTTTCAATGATATATTCCTTATTGTATCTTGTAGATCCCTCCAGGGCCGGATTTACCTCTTTTTGTGATATAGGCAAAACTAATTTTTGGGCCCCTCTTCCCTATTAATATAATAGGCCAAACAAAAATATTTCTTAATCAGTGCAAACCGTTACAATGTTTTCTATCGCAATAATCACTTGCTTTCAGTCAATAAAAATCGAAATGTAACTCTTAATTTGTTTGAGAACTCAAAGACCATTCCATTAATAGGCGCAGCGTACCACTTCGGGAGTTATTTCTCAAATAATTTTAATGGCCAGGAGTCACAACCACACATCAAGACATTGTTCAGATGATTTTTTTCAAGATATTTGACATGTTGGCCGTCCTGAATGTTTGACTTTTCTTTAAATCACCTCATGCCCAAACCATCACAAAACGTCATTTATTGAGCTCATACAGAGCTTGAGCCATTGATAATGCAGGCTATGCAGTATTAGGAGAGAGAGAAGAGAGCGAGAGAGAGAGAGAGAGATGAGAGAGAGAGAGCGCTGGTGTGTCTCTCAGCAGTGTTCAGCAGCAGCGTCTATTAATAGTGAATCTTTAAGTTAAACTGCTTCAAGAACCTCTCAACTGAGAAATGTCATGTAGCTTTAGCTGCGAAACTATTTTTTATTGATAAATTGCGTTGAGACCAGTTTCTGTCAGCGTGGTGCGTGTCTGTGAGTAGAGAACGAAAGCGCGACTTCCGTACATAAAAAAGGTGTAAGACATAGAGAGAACTGGAGAAAGCGTGATTTCCGTACATAAAAAAGGTGGAAAACATGGAAATAGGCTAGTTGTCATTTTTTACCCTATTGTTTGTTATATTTATTTTGCTCAATGTCTTCTGGGGTTTTGTTTTTTTACTGTTGTAGATATCCCATAGTAGGCTATAACAAAAATATTATATCTCTTCATTTTGTTTGGGCCCCCCTGAATGAGCGAGCATAGGCACGTGTCTAGAATGCCTATGCATAAATCCGGCCCTGGATCCATCACTGTTTCAAGAAAACAGTCTATTAGAGCAAACATACTCTGTGACTGCTAGAGGGAATTATTATCCTTCTTTCTCAGCAGAGAAAGTTTTGGATTAGTCATAATGCTCCTGAAGGCTTTTAAATATGAAATAGGGATATAGAGGAGTCAAAAACTGCAAATCCAGCATAGACAGGTTCAGTAAATGTGGTGTTGAATGTGTGTAAGTGTGTAAGTGTGTGTGTGTCCGAGACACTGAAGTATGACAGTGTGCCGGCCGAACAGTCCAGAGACACTCCTACTCTCTGAGACAGGCGTGAAGGGACAGACACGTCTGTGCTGTTATTATTGTGCCAAGCACTGAATCTATCGAGAGTACAAAAAAGACTCCATGACTTTTCATTGCGTCCAAATCTGCATTCACTCCCTCCTTTCCTGCTGATTCCTTTATATGACACTGATATAGCAGCATTATAGCCGCTCCATTCAGCTTCCCAGTAACAGCGTCCAGTCAGACTCTCTCTACACAAAACCTGCTCATAGTTCTCAAATCTCTCTAGATGATCAGGATATGACTGTCTTTTTTCCACATCTGTTACTTTGTTCCCGTCAGTCATAGAGAGACGTTGTGTGCTTGGTGTTTGGATTCAGTTTTAATACTTGTGCATACTCTCTGAAGGGCATAGGGTTGATGAGAGATTAGAATTGTATTAAGGATAGTTGTATTAAGTTAAATGTACAGCATATTAGATTGTGTAAAGAATGATTTAGTCTTACATTTTGCCAGTCTTGGTATGATCCTCAAGTGTCCTCCATGATCCAAACTAAACAAGACAAGTATATGTACATATCAGGGATAGTAAACATTTGATTTCTTAAAAAAAAGTGTCAGAGAAAGAGGACATTTGTTATTACTCTTATGGCCCACGCATTCCACTGGATCTCATTCTACCTAAGAATGGGTGTTTTTTCATAACATCACAGAAAAATACAAAATCTATAGGATTTTTGGTAATGCCTTACAATATGGTTCTACGAGTTCACATTAGTAAACCACATTAGTTAGCAAGCCAGTTTTTATATTTATAATAGGTATTTTAATTAATCCTGTTAACATTCATAACGTTTTATGTATTAATCTACAAAATAAACATTATATTTTGTCATGACAAAATTACATATATCTCAGAATATACCTTTTAATTATTTATCTTATATTATTATGTGGAAAAAATAAAGGTAATTGAACTGTTAAGCACCTACAGTACAGTATAAGCAAGCCCATCTCTCAAAAACACGTGTTCAAACAAGCATGAGAGATGAACTGCAAACACCTATGCTACCTTTAGGGAGACCTGAGGTCACGTATTAAGTTTCATTTTAAAATGGTAAAGTGTTGCCAAGATACAGCTGTCTAGAACATTTCATTACCCAATTTGACACACTTGTAGTGTTATAAAAATGCAACTGTTTACTGAGCTTTATTTTGAATTTCAAAATACTTTGCATTTTAACATAACCTTCTAAATGTCAGTTCAATAGTCCCTATAACAGACGACACAATTTAATAATTGTGGTGCTTCTATTTAAGTGATAAATGCAGTTGTAAATGGTATACAAAATACACATAATTTGCACATATAAAATGTTCAACACTGTTTTCTACCAAATTTTTTAAAATATCCATGATAACAATACCATGCATTTTACCGCAACATACAACCAAATACCACCATATGTTTAGTCTATCTAGTCTAATTTCATGAAGATCGAATAAAAGGTCTAGGAAAAGTTTTAAAAATACGTAGGTTAGATATGCTAATTAGCAGACAATCAAAATGACTGACCATGTAAAAGTTGGTATTATTGTATTCCACATAGCCCAAGGAATAAAAAGACCGGGCTCATGAATTTAGGTCTGTCATCAAAAGTCTAATTTCGGGACCAGGTAGCTCTGCTCCAAACTGTCCATGCACCCTACCACGGTAGTTTGTATCGATATGCCAAATTGTTGCTGATGCCGGGCACACACTGCACGACTTTCAAAGTCATCAGATTGCTGCTCTTCTCACACTGCATGACTGTCTGGGGAACCATCTAGTTGTTGTTGTGTACACACTACATGATGGAACGGCGACAGGGAGTCACACATTACATTTGTAACGTTTTAATAGGAAGAATCGCTGCCCTGTATTGTTTTCTCTCCTTGGCTGTAGGTTATTGCCGATGTAATTATCAGTCAAAACACATTTCACACTGCACAACTAATTTCTCAATATCTCACTGGCATCTGTGATGCATCGGTTGATCGTAGATTGCGTCTTGATAACACACACTATCGATTACCTACGTGAACAAGCACTGATTTGCCTCCGATTTCAGGTATTTGTCGGTGATTCCCACAAAACTGTTGGTGATTGAAAATTGGGGATAAAATCGTGAAGTGTGTGCCCAGCATAAGATACATATACTGACCTATATTCTACCTATTAGAGAAATTCAATGATGCCTTACAAAGAAACCAGTGGTACCAGTGGTATCCATGTTCTGAAGATGCCATGACAAATATGATGATCTGATGAAAGCTGTCTGAGTTATCAAAAGGAGGAAGAGGAAGAGCAACGCTAATGACAATACCAAACAGAATGAGTGTACTTCAAACGTACTTGAGTATCTCCAGTCTACAGTTGGGGTCCTTAAGTCTCTCACAGAGCAGCTTCACTCCTGAATCTCCTGGGTAATTGTAGCTCAGATCCAGCTCTCTCAAGTGTGAGGGGTTTGAACTCAGAGCTGAAAACGCATAACGACAGCCTTTCTCTGTCACCATACAGCCAGACAACCTACAGAATAGTCATTAGATTTTAAACTGGCACAATTGAATTGTAAATGCTGATCCTATAAAAACCTTTAGCATCATCTGTTAAATTCAGGGTTTATACAGACATCACTGAATCAACATTCAGGACTTTTTGATTATGATACTTTTCAAGCAACTTTTTTTTTTCAAGGCCTGCCAAAGTTTAGGTTTGACACAGAAGTGTAAATCATTATGGAGCAGAAACAGTCAGCGTTTAACACTTGTCAATGAAAGATGCATAGCTGTTTAAAATAGTCGTTATAATTTTTCAGTCAGTTCGTTTTTAAATTGTACTCAAAACTCTGATATTGTTAATTACTAACGATATCTGTAAAATTAGTAACTCGGATGTTATTTTAAGTATTATGCCATTAACAACACAATACAGTAATTCTCTTTTTTTTATACAGAAAAAAATATTATTTATAGAGTATTCTTCTGCTTTCTTAAATTACATACAAATTTATGTAAAATTACAATAATAACGGTGATAATAATTTGTGAAATCACCACAAGATGGTGCAGATGGAACCATTGCTCACACGGTTTAAAAGTAAAAGTAAAGAAATAGTCAAATGACTAGCAGCAAAAAATTATGCTGTTACATCGACATATTATATTGCACGCAATGTCGCCTAGACAGAATTCGAATAAAGTTTATTGTGAATAAATGTTAAAAGAATATGTAAGCACATATAATAATAGGTCTATAAAAAAGAGTTTATCCATCCCACAGTCATGTAAATCCTTTAACTGATCATTTCTTTTTTTCGCTCTACATATTTTATATTAATAATAATAATAATTATTATATTATATTTATATTAATTAATATTTTTGTCATGTATTTGCTTTATTTTCCCTTCATTAAGATCTCTTTACCTAATTAACATTCTGAATATGACTTAATATGTTTTGTAAATACTGTAAATGCCTGATCATACCAATAAAGTTTTGACCTAATGACATGCATTTCTGTAGCCAGTAGCCCATGTTACGATAAATGAGTATCTGTTTTCATTTGCAAATGTATAGACAAGCTACCTTGTGCCCTTGACAGCATTCAAATGAAGTTTGAGTAATTTGTTATTATTAACAGGCTATGTTAAAAGAATAGCCTATAGCTACACAAATACCGGCTGCAGTCATGTCCTCATCTCAAATAAGAACAGAACTACAGTTGTGTGATTCACAACTACTTGCTAAGAAACTCACATTCACATAAAGTAGCCTTCTTGAAAAGTTTGGGTGAGTAAGGACAAAACGCACAAGATATAGTATTTTCAGTGCCCTGTAGTTGGCAAAAGGATGAATTTAACATACAATATTTCATTCTATTTCGGCTAATTGATAGACTATAATTATAAACACTATAGTGTTTCATTGCAAAATGAATCCCAAAGTCAAAACTTTATTGGCATAATTGTCAGGCAATAACAGTTGCAAAAGATATGACAGCGTATTAATTAATACAAAATAATTATACAGACGGACTTAGGTAAAGAGATACAGAATTAAAGGGCATAAAAAAACGATAAATAAATCCACAGGGCATAACCAGTTATATAATAAAATAAATAATTATTATATTAGTAAATAACTAAATAAATGCCTAGTAAATGGATTTAGAGATGTGGGTTGGGATGGATAAATATTTTCTGAAGGCCTATATAAGTTTCTGTTGATTAACATTCTTTAACATTTATTCAGAACAACATAGGCCTAATTCATTCGAATGCCGTCTAGTGACAGATAATTTGAATTTAAAAATCAAAATGAAAAAAAAAAATTGGATAATAATAATTAAAAATAATAATGTAATAAATGTATAAATATTAGAGTCCCTGGAAATCGCGATCCAGAGGAGCGTTTTTTCAGCTGGGCCTACCTCTGGTCTAGTGCCCTGGGCACGTGCCTGGTAGGCCTGTGTTAATCCGGCCCTGGTCGTTACCACAACAAAATGATCTTGTGGCCATGACATATTATCACATTCCCACGAGTTAATATGTTGTGGCCACAACAAAACTAAGTAAACCGAACATGTCCCCTCCTGGTCACCATATCAAATGTCTGGCTGCAACAGAACATTAAACAGATCTCTCAAGATCTCAGCATCTTCATTTATTACTAACCAGTTTGACATTTCATAGAAAAGTTCTTGTTGAGAATTAACAGAGGTTTAGATGCTACTGTTTTATGGAAAATAGGAAAGTTTGATTTCACCATGATAAAGATCAGTATTTGCTTTGGCTGGGATCTTGCCCCTTGATTCCTTAAACATTAGTTTTTCTCTTGCTGCTTTAACTGTGTGTTTTTGAAGCACATTCCATAAAGCAACAAATGCAAGAGAAACTCTGATCAGGTGATGTTGGCTACTTCTTGCTGATGATATTGCCATCATGTGTTGGCCTGATTCACTGAACTCATCCAGAGGCTAATCTCGGAGTTCATTAGACGTTAATTTGACATTATTTACCGCAGCTTTCTGATATTATGGCATCATGAGATAAGATATACATCTGAACAAGTATGCAGAAAATTTAAACATTTTATAACTAGTGAAGTCAACTGTTACAGGTATAATAATAATCCAATGAATCACTTCAGACTCTATAGCCAACAAAGAAAGTGTGTACAATTTTTTTAGAGTCATTGTTGTCCTCAGCTCATCTTTCATTCATTTATATTTAGTTTACAAAAACATTTTCTAATGTTTTACTCCCTTAAAAGAAACGTGTAAAAAGGGTGTTTTCCGAAATGCGACTGAGTGCATGATCTAGTTTGTAATAACATATACAGTGCTTATCAAATTGATTAGACCACCACCCAATGCAAGGTTTTTGCCACAGCTGCCCTAAATTAGCAGTATTGGTCTCTAAGGGTATTCCACTAGTATGTGTAAGCTCTTTAGTCACATTAGTGTTTCTAATGCTAAAATATAATTATTGTTGGGATTTAATAGATTCAAAGATAGATCGCACAAAAGTTCAAAAGTAAGTCTTTGGGAACAACTAGAAACTCTTTGCAAGTCAGTAACAACAGAGACTGTGGAAAAGTACATAAAAAAATGGCAGCAAGAATGCAAGTCAAGGCCAACGGAGGACATACAAAATAAAAATAAAATACACATAATATAATATACTTACAATAATATACTTATACGTTTTTTGGTTGTGTGTGAATAAAGACTACTTAGTTGTTTCAGTATTTTGTCTCATTAAGTACAATAAAATCTTTAGTTTTAAACAAGTTTTTGAAGGGATGTCTAAAAAAAATGTACGCACTGTATATACAGTAGCTACAGAGTTTTGAGGATTTGAATGAAAATCTTACAAACTCCACTTGTTTACACTATGCCCTTTCTTGATTGCCAACGCGAAATGGTAGTGGATTCACACATCAATGAGGAGTGGTAACCCTTTATTTATATAGTGCATTATACAATTACAGATTGTGATAAAGGCAGCCTTTACAGTGAAACCACAGGAAAATAGGTAGTTTCATTTCGGCTGATCTCCTAGGATCTGTTTGAGTAATATGGGCATTTAAACGAAAACGCACAATCTCACGCAGTATGTGTGAATCCGGAGTAGACAGTGTTGGGAAAGTTACTTTTAAAAGTAAAGAATTACAATATTGCGTTACGCCATAAAAAAAGTAACTAATTACATTACTTAATTACTTTTTATGGAAAGTAACGGGATATACTTTTTGTTTTTTGTTACTTTCGCGTTATTTTAAGAGGAACAGGGCCTTGATGTTTAATATAAGACGTCTATTTATCGCAAATATAAAACTCTTTCACCAAAAAGGGTAATGAATAAACCTCAGGCTGAAGCAAAAGTACACTGAACAAAATTATAAACGCAACACTTTGTTTTTGCCCCCATTTGTCATGAGCTGAACTCCAAGATCTAAGACTCTTTCTATGTACACAAAAGGCCTACTTCTCTCAAATATTGTTCACAAATCTAAATCTGTCTAAATCTGTGTTAGTGAACACTTCTCCTTTGCCGAATAATCAATCCATCCTCACAGGTGTGGCATATCAAGATGCGATTGCCAGCAGATAGCAGTGTTAGGAAGGTTACTTTGGAAATGTAGGTTACAGATTACAAGTTGCCCTACTTAAATTGTAATAAGTAGTGTAACTTTTCAATGACTTTATAAAAGTAAAGTAACTGATTACATTTGATTACTTTTAAACAAATGTTTCCAACTGTTAATCATTTTCAAACATTTAAACAGGCAGGATCCGTAAAGTGGTACTCAACACTGATTACTGTCAGACTTTTGAAATCCTTCATCACTTGAATTAATATTATATTTAAATTTTAAAGTAGGCATTGGATGCAAAATTCAATTTTACATGGTGCACAAATGTATCTTAGCAGTGTGTGGACACAACCACCCTACAATGATAAAAATCCATTCACTCCTTTTTTTAATCCTCCAAAATCATAAACAGTCTCAATTATCAAGCGTTTTGATTTTCTGAGCAGTATGAGTTTCATATTGTTCACCCCCCCCCCCCCCCCCCCCCCCCCCCCCCGGCCCCGCACAAAACCGCTGATTTAATGCAGTATTAGCATATTGTCACCTTCAGCCAGTTGTACGAAGTCCATCATTTTCTCCACGCTCCAGCAGCTGTAGTGACAATGTCTTGTAAGCAATGCAGGTGTTTTGTAGTTGGATGTAAAAGTGAATATAAGGGTCTTAATTTTCTCCTGATATCAGAACCACTGAGGACGCAGTGCATTAGTTTAGTTTTTAATGGTAATGCGCCACCGAATACACCTAAATAATTTATGTCTGCACAAATAATTTTACTCCAGACTGCTTTCTGAATGAGGGACAATTCAAGGCAGGTTTTGTTAAAAAGTTCAAACTCAAGGATAGATCAATAATACCCATTGTTTGTGATCCAAAAACCAAAAAAAACGGCACCTTTTTTTCTTTTTCCTTTGTCTTTTTTTCCAGAAGAAGTAAGTCTGACACTTTATATTTTTTTATGATTATTTGCAAATCGCTTTTGCTCTGCCACAGAAGAAAGGGGCAGGTGAGGAGAGCTCATTAGCATTTAAAGAGACAAGCACCAAAATGGGTCGCTGTGAACAGAGCAAGGTAAAAAGGGTGTTGTTTTTACGACCACTGAGGAATTTTAACCAAAATATGTTGCAGACATTTCATGAGGACCCTAAAGAATCATACCGACTTGTGGAAAATGGGCATCCAATGTCCCATTTGAAGCACAGCCACCACAAAATCAGACTTACTTTGAGATCATACTGAGGTTAGATACATATTTAAAGGGGTTGTTAACTGGGTTTTTTCTAGGCTTGATTGTGTTTATGGGGTACAGTCTAACATGTGTTAATGCTTCGTTTGTTAAAAAACGCTTTATTTCACATAATTTACCTTTATTCCACACCGCTCTGTCCCTTCACCTCTGAACGCGCTGATCATTTCCTGCTTTTATGAAGCCCCTCCCTCAGAAATACATGATGGGCTCTGATTGATTAGCTGGCCCAGTGTGTTGTGATTGGCTAAACCGCCTCTAGCGCGCGTCTAAACGTCCCGCCCCTCAAGCTCAGAATGTGCTCTGGTTGTATTGTAAACAATGACGTTGTCTATATTGCTTATCAATTTGAGCCAGATTGAGAAGCAGAGGATATTAGTGAAGAGGATCGTGCAGAACCTGTGCAAGCATGGCTTTTAATGGTAGGCCTAAGATTTGTGTGTGTTGTTCTATACTTTTAGATAAGCTGTTCTTTGTAAATTGCTACTGTTTCTGTTAGCTTTTATATATATACGGTTTTATTCTGATTAAAGATTTAATACAGTTCGGCAACCACACGCGCGTCCATGTATAACGCTTCTCATAACTATAGTATGTGATAAGTGTATTCACTGAGCTGATTATCTGAATGAGAGAGAGAGAGAGATGTAGAGCGTGTGCAGAGCAGGGGACGTGAGGAACAGTATTAAGAACCGCTGCTTTAGAACATTCACAAACTTGTGAATCCATTAGAATCATTAGAAGACAGAATCGTGATTCATATATGAATAGATTTTTACATGCACCTCTAGTTTTCTCTTCCTCTTCTCTAAAGCAGCACAGCATGGCCTGCCCTCTTTGCTGCGTGTTCCCTGAGGCGGGGTTTATGTAAAATTCTGGGTTCTTGATGTAACGGACCCGGGAAGTAACTCATTGTAGTCCCTTACCAGTCGTTTTTGTAGGCATTAAAACTGCCAGAATTTTAAAAGACGACATCTCCATTTGCATTGAACTTTCAGCACAGCAACTTTGCAGATATTGTTTATGATCAAACAGCAACATTACACACTAACTAACATTAAAAAAGTGAAATCGCAATCAACCACCCCTTTAAGATCACAACAAGAAATATTTTATTAGCTATGATACTGTTTTTGGAATCAAATCTTTACATAGCTATGACAGTAAACACTGGAATCTAACAATGCCTTGGAAAAAAACAGTTAATCTTTAAAAAATTAATCATAGCTACATAAACCCATATAGGAAATAAAAGAGTTATCGAATAAGTTTGTTCTAAACTCCTGAAACATTGGCGTTTCATATTTTAGAGCAGTCACTGCAATTCGGGAAATAATTCAATTAAATCTGTATGTGGGTGTGTGTGAAAAAAGCAGATGTAACCCTCTTTGTAATCCTTAATTTTCATAAGTAACTGTAATTTAATTACATGTTTTTTCTCAGTAACTGTAATTGATTACAATTACTTTTATTTTGTAACTAAATTACGTAATTCCGTTACATGTAACTAGTTACTCCCCAACAGCATGATTATTGCACAGGTGTGCCTTAGGCTGGCCACAGTAAAAGGTCACTCTAAAATGTGCAGTTTTATCACACAGCACAATGACACAGATGTCGCAAATTTTGAGGGAGAGTGCAATTGGCATGCTGACTGCAGGAATGTCAACCAGAGTTGTTGCGAGCATGTTTGGGATGCTCTGGATCTGTGTATACGACAGTGTGTTCCAGTTCCTGACAATATCCAGAAACTTTGCACAGCCATTGAAGAGGAGTGGAACAACATTCCACAGGCCACAATCAACAACCTGATCAACTCAATCGAAGGAGATGTGTTGGCACTGCGTGAGGCAAATTGTGTTCACACCAGATACTGACTGGTTTTCGGAACCCCCCGGAACCCCCCCCCAATACAGTAAAACTGCACATTTTAGGCTGGGTTTTTATTGTGGCCAGCCTAAGGCACACTTGGCCAATAATCATGCTGTCTAATCAGCATATAGATATGCCACACCTGTGAGGTGGATGAACTATCTCGGCAAAGGAGAAGTGCTCACAAACACAGATTTAGACAGAATTGTGAACAATATTTGAGAGAAATAGAAAAAGTACATAGAAAAAGTCTTAGATCTTTAAGTTCAGCTCATGAAAAATGGGGGCAAAAACAAAAGTGTTGCGTTTATAATTTTGTTCAGTGTAAATTCACGTCTGTACAGTAGAACGCAGGAGAAGAAACTCTTCAGCAATAAAAAAACAAAGCAAAATTAAAATCTAAAGTCATTTTTGCTTATTAGTAAGGTTGAATTGGATCATCGAAGGTCAGAAGCAAAGACACTGGTTAATAAAATGGGATTAGATACATTTGTGTTATGTAACATATTTAATTATTGCAGGTTTGCGTCATATTCTGAGTTTTTTTAATTCATTTTGATGAATACTAAATTGTTTTTTTTTTGTGAGTGGGATGAATTAATGCACATTCACATTTAGTCTAGAACTACAGTAGCATCATGTTCACACAGCGCACACAATTCCTCTGCACTTCCGATTTCTCCCAATATGGGGACAGGAGACTTGTCAGTCAATATAAATGGGAAAACAAAGTAACTGGCTTACTTTTTTGAAAAAGTAACTCAGATATTTTCTGCTAAATTTAAAAGTAATGCGTTACTTTACAAGTTACCTGAGAAAAGTAATCTGATTACGTAACTCACATTACTTGTAATGAGTTACCCCCAACACTGCATATAAGTATCTACACGTACGCTGATTCACGCAGGGAGAAAAAAAAAAAATTTAACAAATCATTCAGGGAACTTATGTTCTGATGAAAGGGTATATATAGGCCATGACATCTGAGAATGCATCGCTTGTCTTACCGGAGAAAAATTATTTGAGTCCCTAGGCACCACCCTAGGCGTGGTGACCCTGGGCAATTACTCATATGTTTAATCCACATATTGGTACAATCCCAGCTGGGGGTTGGGGGAGGCACTGTGTCCACCCCATAACTTGTAAAAATCTAGGGTTATAGCGCCACTTAGCATTCAAGAGCAGAAACATTTCCCACCACAACTGCAGCAGTAAAAAAAAAATACTGGTTGGGTGACCCACCCTACCCACAAATTACAAACATGATTACATATTATGAAAATGAATTACTATTAACAAGAACACAAATAACACTAGCAAGAGCCTTAATCCACTAAACGTTGGGATGCTGATGACTCAATTACCTTTAATTAAATTAATTTATAAAAGTAACCTGAATATTAAACTCACCTCAGTATCTCCAGTCTGCAGTTTGGACTCTTGAGTCCTTCAGAGAGCAGCTTCACTCCTGAATCTTGCAGGTCATTGTTACTCAGGTCCAGCTCTCTCAAGGGTGAGTCTGATGATTGGAGAGCTGAGACCACAATTTTATACCAGTAATCAGTGAGATTACAACCAGCAAGTCTGTAAAGGATTAAAAAAAAAATGTAAGTAAAAAAAGAGTAAAAATTTCAATTGAGTCTAATAAATAACAAAAAAAAACAGTCAGTGATAAACAACAATTCAAATTCTTTTACAGCTAGAAAAACAGCGTACAGCTTTTTTTATTACAGCTTTTCTGTTGTAAGCTTTACAACATCAAAATCAAGCCACTCATGCAAATGGCAAGTGTTTCTATTATGTTCTATTATTCTATTATTATTAATTGTGCTGCCCAGAATCAAAAGAATTCTAATTCTTAGCACATAAGTGTTGCTAATGTTTAACCTGTGTCAGATTCTCCCTTTCCTCAATCCTCCGTTTATAAACCACTCATGCTGTTAGGTTCAGTTATGCTCGCTAAGATTTCAAAATCTAGAAATATCATCATATTGAGAGACACAGGGGCAGCACAGTCTCTCACGCTAGACATTACTACAATTCTCAGCCAAGACTTACACAGGAGTTAAAGACCCAGAATCACACCAAGATTCCTGACTTGATTTTTGTTTGTTTGTTGAACCCTATAGTCAAGGTATTCGTTCACCTCGAGCAGTTCATCTTTTTTCCAAATACAATGACTTCAGGTTTGTCTTTGTTTAACTGAAGAAAGTTTTGGCACATCCAACTGTTAATTTCATCTGGGAATCAATGGGGCTGTGGTCACTGAGAGATAGGGCTAAGTAGATCTGTGTGTCAACTTCATAGCTGTGGCAAGTAATTTGGTTCTTTCTCATTATTTGGGTCAGTGAGACCATATACAAGTTCAGCAAAAGTGGTGCAAGAATTAAGCCTTGTGGGACTCTGCATGTCATGGATGACTACTTATGGTCACCAAGGTTCACATAGTAACCCCTCCCTTCTAAGTATGACCTGAACCATTTGAGGAAACCCCTACAACATTTTCCAGCCTGTCAAGAAGTATGTTGTGATTGGCAGTGTCAAATGCAGCACTGAGATCAAGTCGTACAAGCACTGATATTTTGCCAGTATCTGGATTTAGGCATTTATCATGTTTATGTCTCTGTACTATGATGTGGTCTGAAACCACACTGAAAATTGTCCAAGCATCCATTCAAGCTTAAGAATTTGTTCAGGTGACTGAAAACAACTTTTTTTAATAATCTTGCCAATGAAAGGAAGCTTTGAGTTTGGTCTGTAGTTGTTCAATATGGTGTTATTTAGATTGCTCTTTTTTAGGAGGGACTTAACTGCAGTTTTCAGGGACTTTGGAAAAGTCCCAGAAAGAAGTGAGGCATTTACCACTTCCAGGAGATCTGCTTCTAAACAGTTAAACACAGTTTTGTAAGACAAAAAAATGTGAGGAGTGTGTCAAGGGAGCAGCTTAATGTTTTAAGATGCTGTATAGTTTCTTTCAACATCAACTGCCTCGAAATTAGACATAGTAACTCATTTCTGAAGTTTTGGTCGAGTCTGTCTGACCTCAGTGCAACATAAGGATATGCTGATTGCCTTTTTGATATTATTGATCTTTACAAAAAAAGAAAGTAAACTCATTGCATTTAAAGCCTTAGACTTTCTATTACTTAACAATAGATGTAGAGTAAGCTCAGGCACAGTGGAGAAAGTTACTGTTATCATAGTGGGGACCCAACACATATGGAGTTTTCTCCACCTTACATAACAGGATAAATCATGGAATATATACAATTATTGTAATGTCTGTTCCCAGAGGAGGATGGGCCTCCCCTGCTGACTCTGGTTTCTCCCAAAGTTTTTCTCCCTCTAAACTAATATCATATTAGGGAGTATTCCTTGCTGATGGAGGATACACACTTCCAGATTTAGTAGGTCCCACATGTTTATTTTACATGTATGGTGTGAGCAGTCAAGCCACAGCTCGACGATTGGACCATATAGTGTGAGCACATAAATTTGGCTTTCGATCGCATGCGGCTTACTCGTACAGTAAGAGTTGGTATTTAACAAAAACATTGCTGAAATTGCACAGTGTATGCCTGGCTTGAGCCTAGATTAATGGTAACATTTTGGTTTAGCCAGGATTAGTCTGTAAGCATTTTTAAATACCACCTTAGTTGAGAGTCTGCCACATCTGACAGTACCATGCCAAAATGTATAAGAACAGCTGAAATTGTAAAAAAACAAACAAAAAAAAACTACGTCATATACATTGATTACTGATGAACAGGTGTGGAAACACTTTTCAACTTTTTAAAAACAATTATTTACATAATTTAACTATCAAATAAATTAGTTTTGTAAAAATAATACTTTTGTCAGCATAATACTCACAGAGCCTTTCTGCAGTTGACCACAGCTGGTATAAGTCTTCTTCTGCCCTCCTCTGTTGTGTTGTATTTCTTTAAGTCCAGCACATCCAGCACCTCTTCTGATATCTGAAGCATGTAGGCTATTGCTGAGCAGTGAGCAGCAGAGAGTTTATTCACAAAGTGTTTCTCTGATTTCAGAAACTCCTGAATCTCTCTGAACAGAGTCTGATCATTCACTTCAAGCAGACAGAGGAACAGATTGATGGATCTGTCAGCTGAGATATTTTTGTCACTTATGATTTTGTTTTTGATGTACTGTGTGGTTTTCCTGATGGTCTCTGAGCTGTTCTCTGTGTGTGTCAGTAGATCTTGTAAGAGTATCTGACAGGATTCCAGTGAAATGCCCAGCAGGAATCGCAGAAAAAGATCCATGCCTCCACTCTTGCTCATTAGAGCTTTTTTGACTACTCTTTTATGCAGATCATACAGTGAATCAAATAGTGTTTCTGTAGCGCTACTCATATAGAAGTAAAACACATAGAAAGCAGCCAGAAACTCCTGAAAGCTCAGATGTACAAAGCAGTAGACTTTCCTCTGATGAATGACAGATTCCTCCTTAAAGATCTCAGTGCAAATCCCAGAATACACTGAGGCCTCCGTGACGTCTATGCCACACTCTCTAAGGTCCTCCTCATAGAACATGACATTACCATTCATTAGCTGTTCGAAAGCCAGTTCAGCAAGTTTCACAATCACTTCTCTGTTGGACTGCAGGAGTTTTTCTGGATCTCTCTCATCATACTTCTGATTCCTTGTGTTGATCTGAATTAGCAGGAAGTGGATGTACATTTCAGTCAGAGTTTTAGGGATTTCTGCTCTGTGATCTTGTTTGAGAATGTTTTGAAGCACAGTGGCTGAGATCCAACAGAAGACTGGTATGTGGCACATGATATGGAGGCTTCTTGCTCCTCTAATGTGTGAGATGATTCTGCTAGCTTCATGCTGATCACTGATTCTCTTCCTGAAATATTCCTCCTTCTGAGGGTCAGTGAACCCCTGAATTTCTGTCAGACGCTTGATGAATTTAGAGGGGATCTGATTGGCTGCTGCTGGTCTGGAGGTGATCCAGATGAGAGCAGATGGAAGCAGCTCTCCTGTGATGAGGTTTGTCATCAACACACCCACTGATGAAGCCTCAGTCACATCAGAAACTTTCTGACTGTCTAAAAACATCAGTGTACTTCTGCTTTCATCCAGACCATCAAAGATGAACACAACTTTACACTTCTCATAAATCGTTGAATCCAGATCTCGAAGTTCAGGATGAAAGTCAAGCAGAAGTCTGTGAAGACTGTACTGCTCATCTTTAATCAAGTTCAGCTCTCGGAATGAAAACACAAACATGAAATCTACATCCTGATTGGCTTTTCCCTCAGCCCAATCCAGAATGAACTTTTGCACAGAGACCGTTTTCCCAATTCCAGCAATCCCTTTAGTAAGAACAGTCTTTATTTCTTCTTTCCTCATTCTTTTATTTGTCTTATATCTTGGTTCAGGTAAGAGATCAAAGATATCATTGCAGTTGATTGGAGTGTCTTGTAAGTGTTGCGTTCTGGGTGTTTTCTCCATATGTGAAACCTCATGTTCTTCATTCACCCATTCATTCTCTCCCTCTATGATGTAGAGCTGTGTGTAAATCCTGTGCAGGAGGGTTTGATTCTCTTGTAGTTTGATTCCATCAAATAAGCTCTCGTAATTTTTCTTCATGCTGGTTTTGTGAGTCTCTTTGACTTTCTGCAGAACATTATCCACTGGTTGGTGTGAATCCTGTTGCAGGTCTCCAGTCTGACCATCTCTTTCCACATTGCTGAAATGAGGAGAAAAGTACCACATAGTAAGTGCTCTTATTTGAAGTGACACCACATTAAAGTGTTTAATTTACTCTCTTTTAGATAAAACATGCAAGTAGCTACTGTCACAATCCTTTTACTGACTGATCTTTATCTGTCTTTTTCTGATGTAAAGAATGGAGTTCCTCACCAATTTGGTTTCTTACATAATGTAATGATGCATAGCAGGCATTCAAGGAATATAAGATATACTTACAATTATATGCAATATTGTGTAATGACATTTTAACATCTCAAAATGAATGAGATAAAAAATATGTTAATATATAGTATGTGATATATAATGCTAATATATAAACATAATACAAATTGTACAGAGCTGTCCTCTGATTTTACAAATGGAGAGGATACCTTACTAGAACTTTTGTGATGACTTGGTGCCTGACTTAAATTCAAAAAAAGAATAAACACATTTTGACCACACTAATTAACAATGTTAATTTTTACTATTGCACTAGTGATTTCATCTGAAAAGCACACAAAGCTGCTCTTCACAGGCATGTTATACTCACACTGGGTCAGAGGTCACTGATTCTCTGAGATCAGGTGGATTTCGAGTCATTGATTTATTACTGTTAATAGACACACAACTGGGTTCTGGAGATGCTGCTGTCTCTCTTTGAACAGCATGACCATCCTCTCTTTTCTTCATTTTAGAGACAGTGTCCCTTTCCCCTCTGTCCTGACTGAGGTTCATTTTAGAAGCAGCACCGATTTTCTCTCCCTCCAGGGAAAGTTATTGGGCTGCAAATTCATAAATATTTAATGCATTACTAGGCATTATGCAACATGAACTGACATTAAAACTGAAAACAGAACTTATCTGAAACACTGATTTTGGTTCAGGAATTGAGCTTACACAAAACGTGTCACAGCTGGACAATCTCAAAATGTTGGCTGGAGCTAAACTATGTATGTGGATAACCTGTTGTACAGGTAGAACAGCTTTCTCACTTTGTATGCTCAAACACAAGCAATATGACTCGGGTAAGTAAAGCTTCTAGTACATATGCAAATAAGAGCAATACACATTTATAGAAGGCACAATAATGCTGACAGAAGACAGAAAAGACATGGTACAGATGATATGCAGAACTATGCAATAGGTAAAACAATGGCAGAAGGTAATAGATATACAGGTAATAGAATAAATAGGAGAGAATTTCTATCATGAACAAGAAATTATATCCACAGCAAAAAAAAATGCACTAGGCTGGATGAATGGAGGCAATTAATTGTCAAATTTATTTGTAAAGCACTTTTTACATAAATATTGTTTCAAATCAGCTTTATGGCGCATTTATTCATGAGGGACATGGCCAGGCTGCTCTTGTGCCTGGATGTTCTGGTGCTCAGTGCTCTTTAGCACCAGAGAGCAACAGTTCAAATAATTTGTGGCTTGGGTACAAGGGGTCTGAAATTATTTTTCTTGCCCATTTCCTCACTCTGTAAGAGGTACAGGTCCTTTAGGGAGGGCAGGGGAGCACTAGTAGCTTTTCTGTTAGCTGAACCAAACCAGAAAGTTATTACAGTTTTTGAAGTGCACAGACCACACTGGATTACCAGCGAGTAGAACGGTTTCAGCAGTTCCTATGGCAGGTTGAACTTCCTCAATATGGCACAGGAAGTACAGTCTCTGCTGGGCCTATTTTCACAATGGAGTCTATGTGGGTCTCCCGCTTCAGGTCCTGTGAGATGGTAGAGCCCAGGAAACTGAAGGACTCTTCGCCTACTCCAGTTCTAGTCAGGATGGTGACTAGTATAGAATAATATTTATCATCATCAATATTAATTATCAATTGTGTATTATCAATAAATGAGCCTGCAACTGAAACAAAAGTTATTTTACAAAAATCATCAAACTGCAGCAAAGCAGGAGGGCACACACTATCTTCCAATCAGCTGCGAGCAGAATAGTTTTGGAGATGGAAAAGGAAAATAAGATAAGACAGGAGCACTAAGGGGAAGCTTTAATATAGCCACATATTTATAATAAAATAAACTTGAACAACTACTATTAGTATTACTGCTTGTTTATTCATAGATTTAATGATTAATGCATTATAAAAATATTTTACAAATTGAATTAGGTCCATTTCCTCCCCTGCACCGTTCACCACCTCCCATGTTTCCTCTCCACCTCTATACATCTCTTTTGGTGCCGTTGTTTGTCTTTTTACATCTATTAACTATCATCGCTTGGATTACAACATCACATGTCAGCACGTTAAATGTAATTTTACTCCAATGAAGGGGAGGAGAGGGCACGATGTGAGATGATGAATCACTCTACAGCACTTTTATTACTGCACTTATTGGCTATTAGCTGTGAGCAGACAGTGTCAACAATATATTGGAAAAGACAGTGACCATAAATGTAAAGAAACAAAGGTTTTCCTAACAAGCAATCATATTTTTTTAAATAACCCCCAAAAACCACAACCCGTGATTTTTTAATGTGACTTAACAAAAAAAAAAGCCCAAAGTCATGTAAAATACGTGGACTTGGCAACTCTGGAGAGAACTTGACTAGAACAATAATGACACTTGACTAGAACAAATTTAAGATTTGTTATATGTTCAATTGCTCTGCACTAGGTGAGCTCGAGGTGGGGACTCAGGAATAGGTGAATAAAACAGAGCATGGGTTTGAGTGAGTTACAGCTTTTTCTTTACCATTTTAATAAAGTGTACGGCACAACATTTGGGGACAGGGATGGCAGCACTCAGTTTACCTACACCTACTTTGTTTTTGTCATGCCCGGGTCAGTCCCCGGTACAGATTCATACTGAGAATTATCTTGTCACCATCGATGCCACTGGAGACAAAAACGAGCCTTCCTACTAGAGTGTCTGGGAGCCGAGGGGTTAAAAGATTTTTTACACTCTACCAAATACAGGACAGACTGTTGTGGACACTTTCAAAACATTAGAGGAACATTTTCAGCCTGCTACAAATGTTGTTGTTAAATGTCACCAATTCAGACAACGTGCTCAAAGGCCTGATGAATCAGCATTATATGAATCGAGAGTACATTGTGAGTCTGGTGATCATACAGACGAGATGATACAGGATCACCTGGTGGAAAAAGCACCCATCCTCTGCACCCATTCGAAAGTGACTTTTGCTACAGCCACAGCTTACGTTGAAGGTTGCAATGCTCTTAGCAGGCCAAATGGAGACTGCTGTGAGGCACGTGCAAACACTGGAGGTGGCATCAGTGCACGAGATCAAACCAGATCAGCACGGGGCACGACAACATAATCTGAAATTCTTTAGAAAAGCACTGAGTAGAACACGATTGGAGTATAATGCACAGGTCAATCGTAATTGCTTTTGTTGCAGGTCCAGCTCGCATATCGCTAATGCTTCAAATTGCCCTGCTGCTATAGTTAAACACATGAGCTGTGGTAAAAAGGGACATTTTACAAGGGTTTGACGCTCCATTCCGCTTACATTCATTCTCTGACAGTAGGTGGAGCTTTTGGAACAGCAGAATATAGCGTTTACCTGACGTTGAAACGTGCAGCGCTCATTTATTCATTGAAATCATAGCCTTTTGTGTTGAGCGACTGATATGGCGCACTTCGTTCTCGTCTACAAACCGATCGCAAATCAACCGTTTCTAACCATCTCTGGTGAACTAACTCTACTAATCAGGTTCAACCGAGGCCCCTGCAATTACTTCTCATTTACTTGAAAACAATCAAATAGCTCTCCTCACACATTGTACACCTGTTTCACTGAGCAGCATTTTATTTTTTCTGCACAACCACAACATCAGAAGAGAGAACAATGGATATAGACCAACATGTGTTCTGTCCTATATTTATTTACCCAGCAGCTGGGCTGAAAACAACCCAAATTGAGTTGATTTTAAACCAGTGTTTTTATACCATTTTATGATTTCTGTTCCTGCATATTCCACGCCTTTTAAAGTTGATCATACTCTTGTCGCAAACACGCCCACGATAACATGGGACATTCCTTTCAGTGGATTAAACTTGTCGCACACTTAAGTAAAATTTTAAGTATTTTCTTTGCAACACGTATCATAGGTAGATATGTGTCTGACTCTGTAGTGAACTGTCATGCGTTCCAATCAAAAATAACAAAATATTATTTATTTTAAAAAATGTAGGTCCATATCAGCTTTTGCTTGACAAAAATTGCAGCATCCTTTCTTTATTAACAAGTCCTACATTCTACTTTCTGTTATTAACAAGTCTTATTAATTTATCTATTGTTTATTATTGTTCGTAATCAAGTTAGTTACAGTATAAACACTGGAGATGCAAAAGCCTTAAGTACAGTATTTCCCTTCAATGTTTGTAAAGGATAAGCAGAATAATCAAACAGTCACTTTACATGTCACTTTCTAAGTTTATAACTGCAGTGATACTGCTGCTCACCTCAAAATGTAAATAAGCCATAAATATAGTTTAAAAAATCTGCCTAGGCCTATACAATAGTGCTGCAAAGAAACAAAATTAACTTCATATAATGTGCTCAAATGATTAAAAGTGTCAAAATTTGTTTCCATTGAAACAAATGTCTCAAATATTGTGGGCGTGGCTTGCGAGGCATAACGTTAAAAACACTTTTAAACTTTGTGAAATACATGAGAACAGAGACCGAGGAAACGACACAGTCCAGTAATGGTACTAATATTTACAAATAATGTGACACATTTTTGTCTATTTGTGTTCTGTAAAGGCAGGTAAAGTTAGAGTCTGGCTGCAGACAGACATACACCTGTGCTTCTGCAAGTGACGTCACTTGCAATCTTTTATTTATTTATTCTCTCAACATTTTACAAAAGTAGCCAGGTGGTGAACACAAGAAAAAAAGAAACAAAATGACAATTGTCACTTGCAATCGCCACCTGCAGTCTCCGCGACGTCACTAGCAATCGACACAAATCATGCGTGTTGCCAATGGAGACTCTGTGGTGGTTAAACGATGAAAACTAATTTAGTACCATAAGTACAGGGTCCTGCAAGACACCTGTAGGAGAAAAAGACAAGACCCGCAAATCTATGGCCACAGAACAGCAGAATATGAACACAATGCGTCTCTCGTTAAGCGTTTTCCTCCCGAAGAAAACCATAAACACTTAATATGGCTTCATGTATTAAGACAGTGCTATTAAAAGATCAAATTCGATATACTGCCTAAATGGAGGGTGTTACTGTACTGCAATTAAATAGTCAGTTGTAATTGAATCTTTAGTGGAATACGTGGTAGCCTACCAAACAATGGTTACAATTACAGGAAACGCAGACATAATAATCCTTAGCATAATTTAGGAATTACTGATTTCAAACACATTCGCTGATGTGCTGCATACTTATAAATGCTTTAAAAAAATAAAAAAATAATCCAATTAACATTATATGCTCCACATATCGCGTCACATACCTTCTTTATAATTGCTTGTTAATGTTACCGTTCAGCTCCTTCTTCTCGAACCCTTCGCATTTCACTTTCGGTTTTACTGACAATTGACTTCAAACTGTGACTGACTCCCTTCTGTGCCAGTAAACACACCTGTTCCTCAACAGTGGGCGATGCTCAAACCGTGTGTGTAAAACCCAGTTCCTGTGGGGAAAAAACTGTTCCAATGGGTGGAGTATAAATGAATAGGGATATATGTGTTACGAGATTCTCAGTTTCTGAGATTCTCGGTTCCAGTGGGCGTGCCCGGGAAAGTCCTGTGATTTCAGCTGCTCTAACCATGATAGTCATGATTTTCCGGACATGCACGTGCAAACTGAAATTTTATTAACAATGAAATATTTAAAAAAAGCAAATATATTTTCAGCGTATTCCTAAAACTAAATTTGTTCCATTATTTCTGAACAGTTTTAGAATGTTTTTTATAGTTTGCGACGTTTTTGCAGTGCAGAGAGCCGTCCCTGACTGAATGATTGCAGACATCTTTTGTGTGATGTTAGGATAAAGCACAGCAAACTTCAACTAGTGTATGCACTGATTTCAGTTCGTCGTGCTGTAGCATATTAGTTATCATTTGGGTGCAGCAACTGAAATGAACTTGTATATGGACTAATAAGTTTTCATCTATCCTGGACCAGTATTCCTGGTATGATTGTTCTTAAACCATTTGACTTATATTTACAAAATGAACCGGAATCTAAGTTCTAAGTAACACACACCCACACACACCACACACCCACACACACACACGATAAGTAAGAAGTTGATAAACCATTGTATGGACAAAATGTAAAAAGTAGCTAACATTTTGGTACACTGTAAATGAGAAAACAAATACTTCACAGCATTTTATTGAATTGAATAAGCACCTGATTTGATGTTAACAAAACATTTTTATTCACAAATATTCACAAGTGTCCTTGTGCTTGTTTTGATATGATTACTGTTTAAAGGTTTTGTATTAGTATTTGTTCATGTTCACCAACTGCATTTATCTGATTAAAAATATAGTCAAAAACAGTAATATTGTGAAATAATATTACAAATTAAAATAACTGTTTTCCATTTTTTTCCCCCTGTCTGTCAAATATCAACTTACTCCAGTCTTCATTGTCACATGATTTTTCAGAAATCATTGTGATATGCTGATTTGCTGCTTAAGAAACATCTCTTATTATTATCAGTTGAAAATGGTTGTACTGCTTAATAAAGTGTGGAAACCATTATACAGAAGAGCCCATTATTTTAATAGAAATCTTTTGTAACATTATGCCATTTTTTATATATTTTTTGCATTCATTTAATGCATTGTCGAACAAAATTATAAATTTCTTTAAAAAATCATCTCCCAAACTTTTGATGTGTAGTGTCCCCTGAATCAAATGCCAAAGAAATGTCCCAAAAAAAATTTTAGGCTACATATCTTACATTTGATCTTATAAGAATAGCTTTATTATGTGTCATATTTTTATAAAGCAGATTCAACAAGGATATTTACATCACACTCTCTCGTCTCAATTGTTGTCTTGTTTTGGTGCATAAATCTATTTTGTTTGTAACAAGGATTCAATAGTGGTTCATACTCAAAATTCATCACATCCTCATGGCTAACATTTTCCTGGTTTTGAGCGTGAATCATTGAATTCAATTTTAAATCAACAATGTCACTGTCCACATAATATCAAACATCCACACCAATGTTATACCAACATCTAGTTAGCAAAAGCTAATCAAGGCCATGATCCAATCTTTATAACACTTCCTCTAATTAAAGCCCAATTAAGAATATGTTTATGAAACTTTATGGCTTATAAATTATGTTGAATGAGTGTTTGTTGTGCATCAAAATAGATCATGCTTTTGTATCATTGATCTTCTTGTATCATCCAGGTACAGTGCAACACTTGTTCAAAGAACAGATGACAGGGAATAACATCAGTGTAGGTTGCAAAAAGTTTATTAGGCTATATGGTGGTGAATGTTATTTCATTCATTGCCAGAAGAAGACAGTTTTAAAACTTAAAGGTAACAGAAGAGCATAGCAATAAATAATTGAAATGGTAGATGGTGCACATGCCTGTATCTGCGCTATCATTGGAAATTAGTAGCTGTAATCATGCAGGTGTTCTGGGATTTTTGATTTCACTGTGCAAATGGAACCTTGTGATAATCTTCATTTGTAAAATTATATTTGTTTGTAAAAGTTTAAATATTTTATATTTGAAACATGAAAAAACAATGACATTTCAGCAACATTTGCAGCAGTGCATGACTATCATAGTTTCCAACCAGACAGCAGACGGTTCACAACCAAGACAACACTGAGACTGTTGAATAGACTCGGAACATTCATAAAGGTTTATTTCATTTGTTGCAGGCAGTGATTGATTCAACAAGTGTTGAGTGGGGTATGAGTGGTTATGAACGAATGAAAGAAACGTATTTGTCTGTGTTTCACTCCGTCCTGAAGAGCAGTGTAGCACACAGTGGCTGCATCCGAAAACTCTAAAATGCTGCCTTCAGAGGCAGCATTCCAAGGCAGGAAGGCATCAAGGCACGTCCGAATCCAAATTCTGCTGCACTTCCTATCTATGGAGGTACCTTCTTCTGATCGAATTTTGAAGGCAGCATAGATGTATCCTTCGCTGCCTTTGATATCCCACAATCCTGTGCGTTTAAATCCGTGAGGTTGAGCTAAAAAATAAAGTCGGAAAAGTTGCGTTTGGTGGCCAGTTTGTGTGTAAATTTATATTTCTGACTAACTTTTTGCACTTTTGATGATATTTCTAGCGAGAAATCAGTATTATATTATATTATGTTATCATCAAAACTCGTTCTATTTTGTTGTAGGTCATTAAACCGTTACGCTGCCTCAGATGCCTGTCCGAAATCAGTTTCATGAGGTGCCTTCATGCAAATCACTGATCACTGCCTGCAAAGTCATGACGCCCTCATCCGGCAGCGAGCGCATCAGCTTCTTAGTTTTTTGGATGCAGCCAGTGTATCTTCCGCAGTTCGGTATGCTTTCAACTCGTTTTTTTCGTATCGAGCAAAACTGTACGACAATCATGATACATGATTTTACAGATTTTTACATAGAAAGGGTGACAGCGCACCGCATTAAAATAAATTACATAAGCGGTTTCCATTACCTCTGGCCAAATTCAAAAACGAAACAAATTAAATAATCTTTGCGAGCAAGGGGGCCCTGGTGTTCCGGGGGCCCTACGCAGCTTGCGTATTTTGCGTGGAGGATTGGCTCTGAGTATGCTGACAATAATGCCTGAAAACCTCCACAAATGGATCTGTGGGCTAATAACATGTAAGCTAGCCTGGTGTGAGTAAGCCTATTCTGTCATTATTTTCTTTTAAAATCTTTCCACATACACCTCTTTGGGCATCATTGATATCCAAGTACTAACAGATTATGATAGATTATAGGTAGGCCTAGTCCACCCCAAAATTAAACCTCTGTCATCATTTACTCACTCGAAACCAGTATAAACTTTTTTTCTTCTGTGGAACACAAAATATATTCTGAAATACATTGGGAACCGGTAGAACCAATATTCGTTCAAAATATTTTTCAAAATATCTTACACAAAAGAATAAGTCATACAACCTGAAAACAATGTGAGGGTGAGAGAGTTTTTATATTTGAATGAACTATTCCTTTAAAATGTTGCTACAAAAACATGCTTTTTTTCTTAGTTAACAGTAAAAAAAGAGCAAATACAGAGCATTGCACAACAATTTAGAAAATCTGAGATAAAGAACTACTACTAATAAATATTAATAAATACCAGACACAAACAGACCTACTTATCTTTAAAAAGTTATTAGTGTAGCTGTCTAAAGAATAAGCAGCTAATTAATAAGTACTAGTAGCCTACCTAATGAAAAAGATACTTGTAGCAAAAAAAAAAAAAAAAGGAATTTGTAAGCTGTAAAATGTTGGTCAAACTGTTTGTCATCCAAGTATTCACGAATGAACGATTTATTTGATTTGCTGAATCGCCACTAAACACTAGATGATGCTGTTGCAGTACAATTTTACTGAAGCTCAATCATGGAATCAAATTTCCCAGTCTGGTGCTTCTACAAGAATATACCTATAAGATCTAGCACGGTGTCCTCATTTGAGATTTAATTTCCGTCTGTATGAAAAGGTTTTTAAATTAAGCTTGCCCGAAAATAAAAGGCTCAAGTAGAACATTTTTATTTTAGGAAAAGGACTCACCTCAGCTTCACCTCTTTAAGATTGAATCAACCTAAATCAAAATGTCAGCTTTGGTAATAACCAAAAATTGGTTTTGCTTTATTAGTCGTAAAAAAGAGAGTTCCAGAGAGGCGTGTAATCAGACAATCTTCTAATATTGAATGCTTATTTTCACAATCACAAGCTCAGGGGTCATGGACAGTGTTCAGTACTGTGTCAACAATTGGATAAAAAGAGAGAGATGAGCTCTGATGTGTTTGGGTTGGTCTTAATGCTTCATTAGAGAAGCTTCTGTTTTCAAAGATATTTTTTTCATGGGCTGTCCCAGAAATGTTCGTTCTGTACTAAGGACCTCCACAACCACCAAGTTCCTTCTCCCTGACTCTTTGAAGTGAAGCATCTTTTACATAAGTTAAGGGTGGAAGATAGGAAGACGGGTTATCGCAGATGACAGGAAACCTTTGTGTGAGGGCTGAAATGAGAATTAGAATGGAGAGTGAGTCCCGTGTTAGAGATGATCCTGGATATGAAGGTGCATCACAAAGTAGATATGGCATGTAGTCAAAGTGAAGAATGTTTAATGAAGGTATTAACTCCATGCAACTGTAATGATCAAAAAAGAAACTTGTTAAAGGCAATGAAATGTTGAGATCTGGTGCCACTGTGGAGATTTCAGTTCACTGTTGTTTGAACTGTCTAATTAAAAACCTCTTTGCTTATCTGTATTATTTTTAAATAGTCATTGTCAGTTGTTAATAGTATAAATCGCTCATGATGACAATCTTTTAATATTGCATGAAATTCTTTGATGAATTAATATTCTTTCTCTGTTCTTTCTTTCTCTCTTTCAACAAAAAGATACTTATTTAGTGGTATAGGGATCGGAATGGAAACATGGAAACAGAAAGCTCAGCCAATTTTCACAGAACTTAAACATTCTTTATTTTCAACATTCTATACAGGCCCTTTTTTAATTGTTTATTTAATTGTTTTTGCTAATTTGCTCTTTTTTAAAAATGTACACATAGCATACTTTTGAAAACAGTACTTATTACAGCAATAATATACTTTAAATTAAAATATACTTTAAGTGTGAAATGTAATGTTTTTGGACACTTAATTGGATGCTATGTACAATTAAATGTGCTGCAACTTGTTTAAATTGTGATTGAAGATGTACTATAGTTTAAATTTGTATTAAATGCAATCAGTTGAACTTAGTGCTTTCTGACCTTAAGTCAGACTTCTTTATATGCAGTTTCATAATTACTTATGAAGCACTGTCGAATGTACTGATAAGAATTTATGGCAAACTATTATAATCAAGTACTTTACATGTGCTTTACTATGTTTGCCAACACATCAAAATAAGTGTAATTCTTTAATTATTATTAAATATAGCAATTTAAAATGTGCTTTAAAACTTTTAATTTGATATTACAAAGTGCAATTAAAAAAAGGTGTTAATAAACAGTTATTAAAGTGCACTTAAGTGTCCTTTTATTTCAGCAATATTATAAGTACACTATTTTTTTTTAAATATTACTTTTAAGATTTTTAAGTACTCAACAAGAGCACATTCAATACAGTTAAGTGCACTTCTTTTTCACAAGGGTGATTAACTAATAGACGACAATAGTTGTTTATTTTAATATGTCAAAAACTGGAGTTATGGTTTTTAAATTAGGGGACTTTTTAGTTATTTTTCTATTATTTTTCTATTATCTCCTGGTGTGATATTAAAGAAAAATGGCATTTAACAAAAAAAATTAAAAAATCATTCTAATTTTAAATGACAATTGTAGAGGGGTAGGCCTTATGCAATTATTTATTTATTTATTTCACGATTTTAAAATAGTGTAGTTTCAACATATACCAGCAGGGGCTAATAATGCGACACTAGCCAAACCCTGATCTGTCCTTTCCGCATCCAGCCGTCAGATTAACCGTCACGAGAGGAAATTTTTTCAGAGGAAGCAGCGAGTTAGTCATTTGATTAAAGATTACAAAGACAAACATTTTTTTCTTTGGAATAACATATACTAATGAATTGATCACAATAAGACCAGTAAAGTGCATTAAGAAAGTAAATAGGGTCAAGTTTGATATCATGTTGACTTTAAAGGCACTCCTAACCTGCAGAACCTATTAAATAAAGGGTGTTACATGTTGTATTGTGGGTCGTGTTGTGGGGCCCATCGGATTATGTCACAAGGGTAAAATGTGAGTCAGTTTCTCATTTTATTTAATATAATATATATAATTATATCTATCAAAATAATATATATAATGATATATATATATACACACCGTGGCCAAAGTTTTTGCGAATGAACAAATATTTATTTTCACGAGTCCGGACTTTTGGAGAATGGCCGGGTGTCAAGAAGAGAAGCAAAGAACCCACTTCTCTCCAGGAAAGACATCAGGTACAGACTGATATTCTCCAAAAGGCACAGGGATTGGACTGCTGAGGACTGGGGGTAAAGTCATTTTGTCTGATGAATCACCTTTCTGATTGTTTGGGGCATCCGGAATAAAGCTTGTCCGGAGAAGAAAAGGTGAGCGCTACCATTAGTCCTGTGTCATGCCAACAGTAAAACATCCTGACACTATTCATGTGTGGGGTTGCTACTCAGCCAAGGGAGTGATCTCACTCACAATTGTGCCTAAGAACACAGCCATGAATAAAGAATTGTACAAAAACATCCTCCGAGAGCTACTTCTCCCAACCATCCAAGACCAGTTTGGTAAGGAACAATGCCCTTTCCAGCATGCTGGAGCACCTTGCCATAAGGCAAAAGTGATAACTAAGTGGCTCGGGGAACAAAACATCTACATTTTGGGTCCATGGCCAGGAAACTCCCCAGACCTTAATCCAATTGAGATCTTGTGGTCAATCCTCAAGAGGCTGGTGGACAAACAAAAACCCACAAATTCTGACAAACTCCAAGCATTGATTATGCAAGAATGGGCTGCCATCAGTCAGGATGTGGCCCAGAAGTTGATTGACAGCATGCCAGGGCGAATCGCCGAGGTCTTGAAAAAGAAGGGTCAACACTGCAAATACTTTTTATTTGTATTGAGTCTTTGCATAAACTTGTTGTAATTGTCAATAAAAGCCTTTGACACTTATAACATTCTTGTAATTATACTTCAGTATACCATAGTAACAGCTGACAAAAATATCTAAAAACACTAGCAGCAGACTTTGTGAAAATTAATATTTGTGTCATTCTCAACTTATATATATATATACACACACAAGCAAAAAAATATGCATCACATCCTTAAGCCAAGTGTAAATAGACTAACTCAAGCACTGAACTTGAGTTACCAAAGTAGTGTGGTACCCGTTTCTTTCTGCACTCCTGACATAAGTGTATTATTTTAATCCGCAACATTTGTATTCATACTGAAATGTGTAGTCTCAGCCGTAGGCTGTTTCATAGCAACACTAAATCTTTGATTTCTTGTGACTAGGGATGTAACGATATGAAAATTTCTTATCTTGATTATAGTGACCAAAATTATAATCATTATTATCACGGTATTGTTAAAATGTGTTGGAGATGTTCAAAAAGTACTGACACACAAATCGTTTCACCAAGTTTTATATTTAAAAACCACAAACAACAAATAAAATTACTTTTTTGTTTGCATAATCACTAAAACAATAACATTTACCAATGATGTTCGGATTTTAAATGACAACTTGACTGACAACAGTTTAATAGCATGTTAAAATATCTAATGTAAATGTTCAAATAAAGCTTTGAAAAAGTTTCATAAAAAGGTAAACCTTACATTTCAGCCTTTAAATAAAGAAAAGATATAAGTCAAAATGATAAATGATTATATGTAATTTATCTGCTCCATAAATAATTCTAGATAACTTATCTGAAGCTTGTTTTTCATAAACCGGTCAAAATTTACAGCAGGGCATGCAAATTCGGTCCGTTTTTGTCCAGACAGAACCTGCACACAGGCTGAATGTAAATATAAGTCTCTGTAAATGCACTCTCTGACAGCAGGTGGCGCTGATGGAAAAGCTGAATTAGAGCTGTTTCCCGTAACCTCCGTGGACAAAGCAGTATTGTGATTAAGAACACTTCTTTATTAGATATTACATAGAGCGAAGATGAAAACAAAATGCCATCAATCGTTTCTGAAGACAGTCAGAACCTTCAGAGGTACATTCATATAATTAATTCATTAATTCATTTGTATAATTCCCTTAGCACTCTTTTAAAACCGCCCAGCTTTTCCGCCCTGTTTTCACACAAAACGAAACTACTCTGCGTGCTGTGCTCACCTGAGACTGTTACTTAAAACTGTGCTTTATGCTGGACAGTATTTATTTATCGCGAGTTGTTCAAATCGCGGTAATCTAATACAGTTTTAATGATAATTAAAAGATGAAACGGTAATACTAACCGTGGGGAATTTTATCATGATTTATCGTCAAACCGGTAATCGTTACATCCCTACTTGTGACAGCATCATCTTGGGGTAGATATATGTAAATGCGGTTTTCTCTCCTGCACTGTTCCAGATGACAACACTGATCTCACTCAACTCAATGACGAAACGTCAGTGAAGTAGTGCACACACTGCACATCTGGATCCCATCCGTGTGTTGGACACAGTCAGGGGTGAATACCTGAGTGGGCAGCTTCCTCTAGTCTCTCGTCCACATCTCTAAATATGCACACTATCTATCAGAGAGCTAATGATTTCCACAAGCAATGAACCAAACTTGACAATCATATCAAAAGCCATAGAGTTCTCGTTGTACCACGCCATGCTGATAGCAGCGGTTTCTTTGAGGAGTCAAGTCAAAAATTGCCCTAATGCCCTGAAAACATAAGCACAGGCAATAGTACTTGTGCAAATTGACTTGCTGGTACAAAGCCAGTGCAATCTGCCCTGAGTGGCCCAAGTCTAAAGTGGACATTGGTGCCAGCAAATGAAAAGATGTGCTTTATTATTCAGAGCAATAGCGGCTGTTGTGAAATAACTTTTCTTAGGCATTTTATTATGAATTTGATGGACTTTATTTAAAAGATAATGCATGGAATTTGACCTTGACCCTCATACAGTGTATCTATGATTTAAACAACAGTCACATTAATAATAATATAATAAATAGATTTTTAAATATACTTAAAGGGATATGTTAAAAAAGTTGTCTGTCATCATTTACTCACTCAGTCGTTCCACCTTACAGTTTTTTTCTTTTTTTTTCCTTTGAAGAATGTTATACACCAAGCAGTTTTCGTTCCCATTTACTTACATTGTACGGGGAAAACAATTATCAAAATACCGCTTTTTTATGTTCCAGAGAAGAAGGAAATGCATATAGGTCTAGCACAACATGAGCGTGATTAAATTAAGACAATTTTCATTTTTGGGTAAACTATCCCTTGAATCCATTACTTTCTCATAAACTAGTTAACTAATATTAACTTATACAAGCCAAAATCGTATACTGTATTGATATGAAGAATTTAACATCAACCAAGAATTAAAAAGAAAATGCTGTAAAAGTATTGTTTATTATTTTATGCTAACTACTGAAATAACCAATGAAATTGAACCGTACTGTTAATTGTTACTATATATTGTTCTTTATTCCATATGATATATGATATATAAAAAAATAATTGGTTAGGAAAAGGAGAAAATACAAACATTGGGAAATGCAGTGGTGTGGCAACTCCAGGACAGGTTTGAGAAGCAATGTTCTAATCTGAAGGTTGTATGCAGTTTCTGGGAGTATAAAGGTGCCGGGTTGATACAGCCAGTGCTTCTGAAAATGAAACAGTCACTGATTTGTCAAATAGATCAGATTAGTGACATCAAATGTTTAAAAGATTTTCAGAGTTTTGTTTGAGACTGCACCTTTATTTAAATTTGTTTTTGAACACTAGTGTGGTGTAATATTTATCAGATAACCCCCTAAACAGCATGGAAATGAACTAAACAAATGCAATGATTGCTTTACAGGTCAGTCAAGATTCTCTTCCTGTGTATGTGGGTGGTTTTTGACTAATAACAAGCTGCGGAATAGACCAGCATCTGACAGCTTCATGACTTCATAACATCTACATTGTTTACCAAGAACTGGATGACTGAATGGTCCAAAAAGAACTATATAAAATAACTGAATGTGTTTGTGGGTGAAGATGTACTGTTCAAAAGCTTGGGGCTGGTATTAAAATTTGAGTAAGAGTTTTTAAAAGTTAAGAGCCATGAGTTTTAATAGGAGCCTAACGAGATACTTATCACAAGATGCCTGTATATAATCAAAAGTACAGTAAAATAATAATATTGTGAAATAATATTACAATTTAAAATAACTGTTTATGTGATTATATATTAAAAAATGTAATGTATTCCTGCGATGACAGAATTTCCAACAGATATAATTCTAACATGCTGATCTGGGGCTTTAAGAAAAAAATTATTACTATGATCAATGTTGAAAACATTTCTGCTGTAGATGTATTTTGTATTCTTTGATGAATAGAAAGTTCAAAAGAGCAGCATTTATTTAAATATAGAAAAAATGCATAACCTAATAAATGTCTTTACTGCCACTTTGCTGAATTAAAGTATTAGTTTCTTAAAACAGTAAAACAAGCAAAGAAAAAAAAAACTATTTGAAGGTCTGTGGTCACAGATGTCCCACTCAGTATTTTCCTTTTCTGAAAAGCACATCTATCATGAAGAATAAAACTGAGCATCAGTGTAAAATGTAAAGCCATTCGTAGCTTGTTGTCTGATAGTTGCCCATTTTCAATAGCCTCAGGAAATGACTCCTCACACATTTGACAATTCTCGAGTCTGAACAATTTGTGGTTTCTTTTCCCAAAGAGAAAGAACACACTGAACGCAATGCTGAAATCGGCCATGCAGAAAACTGAAGGCAGACTTTTCTCTCACAGCTCCGCTGACTGTCTCCGTTTTATTCCTTCTAAAGGAATGGTGTTTTCATTTGATGCTCTCGTTTTACAGCAATGTTGGCATGGCCTTGGTCCAGAATCACATCTCACTGTATCTTTCCCATAATGCTTAGCCCAGCCCACTATTTTCACTGTTCTGACAATGGCAATTATAAATAGAATTGAAAGACTCATACTTAATATTTTTGACAGAATATCGATAGCAAATTCTGCTATTCATTCAATTAGAGAACGATCATGGTAAATGATCAGCAGTGCTAATTTTGTTAATGAAATGAAAAAGTTAATTAACAGTTTTATTTTTATTTCATCGGCGTTCGTGAAGATGAAACAAAAATGGCACAACACAACTATAATTAAATGATTTTAATTAAAACGTACTGTTGGTGAAAATATGACATGGAAAAAAAGATATTGACAACGTTTTCGGAAAAAGAAGAATGTTGTATTTCGTTTATATTGATAAATCTTTTATCAATATAAATCTTTTACATGTTTAAATACTAAATATTTTTATAAGTTTGGTCTTTTAGACTTTGACTGGGGCCAACTGCATAAACCTAGACAATATGTTAAAACTGAGTCTTAAGAACTAGTCTGACCAACTAGCAGTAAGCAGTAGCAGTTAAGGGGTATTAAGTCTTACTTTTCGGATTAAAATTAGACCAATCTATGCTTTAACGTAACTTAAAGTTCTAACTAGTCTTAAAAAAAAGGATAGCAGATTGTATAGGATAATAGAGTTTTAACCCAAGTGCAGTACATTCAGTACCAAAAATGTATATCAAATGCAAAATAAAGGAAACAAATGATGACTTGAACAAACTTGAATAAATGGAAACAAATTAGTTGGCTTAAACATACATGTTAACAAATGACATGAACAAAATTGAATCAACAGATTTATTTATCATGTATGTTTTATGGGGACTCTCCGTAAGCATAATAAATTCCCCACAAAGATAGCAATACCAGTCATTTTTGACCTTGTGGTGACATTGGGTCCCCATAATGTAAGGAATACCAGTTACAGACAGACAGACACACACACACACTTTACTTAACTATCTAATTGGGGACATTCCATAGGCGTAATGGTTTTTATACTGTACAAACTGTATATTCTATCACCCTACACCTAAACCTACCCCTCACAGGAAACTTTCTGCATTTTTACAATAAAAAAAAAAAAAACGTTGTTTACTTTTTTTTTTTATGCCAGTTTTACAAATGAGGACGTTCCCAAAGGGAGGTTTTTGGAGAGTATGTCAGGTTTAGCTCACTTTTGGGTACAAATTTGTCCCCAAAATATGGTTAAGTAGGCACACACACACACCAAACTAATTAGGTAACAAGAAAAATCAAGGCAGGAAACAGCGGGCAAGACAAGAATGAAGTTCAAAATAAAAAGCATGACGTCAGAACATAAAACAAAGTCTACACAGACATTTTTGTTGACTGAAAATATATCAATAAGAATAAAATGGACTGTATTTATTGAATATGACATCACAAAATATTGACTAAATTTAAAGGACATTTTCATCAAACACTAAACTCAACTAAAACTAAAACATGAAAACTGATTAAAGCAAAAAAGAAGTAAAATTAACCCTTTTTTTGTAAGAACACAATCATTGATCTTACAAACATACATCAGTTGTAAACCTGCAAGCTTTATCAGTAATGTGTCAAGACCAGAAAATGGATGTTTGAAGTCATAAGCTGTACAGAGAGGAGGAAGGTGATGATGTCTCTGCTGTCGTGGTTCCTCTCATATCTCTCTTTCTTCCATTATCATTCCTTCCACGGCAATCAGCTCAGATCAGTGAGGATAAGAGGAAGAGAGATCGAAGGAGCGATGTGTAAGCTTCCTGTGGAATGTGCCTAATATCTTCTCTTTAAGTTTGTGTATTGTTTGCATGAGTGTGTGTGGGGGTTCTGCTCAAGCTGAAGAGACAGATGTGAATCCACAACTGCCCAAATGCACCTGTTCCTTTCATGCGCAAGCCTGTGTCTGGTCTTGCACAACCGCTCATTCTAACTTGTCATCAATAAAAGTAGTCGACTTAGCAAGCAAGTCAGTGTTTATCTAATGTAAATTACTCACCATATACTGGGCAGCTTCAGTGGTCTTTGCTGTTTCTGGCAAGTCTAGTGCTGTGTTGATGGAGTGTGTGAGAGTGGGGAGAGTGTTCGCACAGCTGAGACCATGTGGGTGAGAAATGAAAGCTTGCATTTCTCCAGTGCCAATTCATTCTGCTTTCATTGTCTTAAACAGTGCAAAAACAGACATCCCCACTCTTGAAGTTTCTTTAAAGGGGTCATATGATGCTATTTCAAGTTTTCCTTTCTCTTTGAGGTGTTACAAGCTCTTGGTGCATAAATTAGATCTGTAAAGTTGCAAAGACTAAATCCAAAAGAGATATTCTTTATAAATGTTAAGAGTCAACCACGCCCTCCTAAAACGGCTCGTTCAAACACACCCCCACATGTCTACATCACTATGTGGAAATATTAGCATGATGCCGCCCAAATGTGCATGCAAAGAAAGAAGGCGTGGTTTCAGGAACATCAGTCGTGTTGATGCAGCCATGTCAGGGAGACGCTGTGTGTTTCAGTGCGAAAGCAAAAGCACTTTATTTGACCTTAGATGCAATTAGGAATCATTGGTTAAGATTTATTTACAACAGAACAGCACAACCCAGATGTTCGAATTTGTGCAACGCATTTTATGGACGACAGTTTTTTGAACCTAGAAGAGTACAAGGCTGGCTGTGCACAAAGGCTATTTCTAAAGAGAAAAAAAAAGGGGTGAATTCCGACTTTGCTATGACTATCTGGCTCTTCTGAATCAGCAACTGTTAGTATGTTTTGTTATTAGTTTAAGTACTTGCTATTGACTGTTCAAATGCGGAGTTTTGCGCAGCACAGAGTAACGCGTCATGTGTGTGAGGGGAACAGGGTCACATCACAGAGAGTGAACTGTCTGTCAGAAATCATAGCAGGTCAGCTGTCTTAACCGCGGCTTGTGTACTGCATCATCACTGTGTCTGTCACGCGACTCTGTTGCCCTTTCGGGCTTGAACTGATGGTAAAACTAACAACATTATTAACTGTCTTGATATTTACTTTGAAAGCTGAAGCTGCGATTATGGTAAGGGGCATTACATTTCCGATGTGTGCTTGTGGTGTTCGGCCAATCAAAATGCACTGTGTCAGCTGGCCAATCAGATCAGACTGTGCTTGTCAAAGGAGGGGGTTTTGTTGAAAACGAAGCGTTTGAGAGAGGGGGCATAGAGGACCTACAATAATGTAACATTATTGAATAATATGTGTTTGTTGAAGCATTACAGCTGTCCACATCCGTTACACCAAATCCACAAAATAATGATCTTTAAAGTAGCATCATATGACCCCTTTAACAATTTTGGATTTTGAATAAGGTCTAACTGAACTGTTTCAAGATCACAAAGCTATCTGCTGTTAGCTGCAATCCAGGCTCATTGGAAATATGTGACTCTGCCTACATTCCTTCAAAACCTGAAATACAGTTCTCCAAGTACATTTCCGTCTTCACTTGTCAGGGGACACTCCCCAGATGAGCTACACTCCTCTTCTCAAAAACACAAAAAGTACAAAGCTGTCACTGGGGTGGTATCCTTTCAAAAGTTACTAATATGTACACTTTAGGATCTAATATGTATCTTTAAGGTATACTAATATGCACCCTTTATAGTTACAAATGTGTACCTTCTGAAAACAGTGACAGTAACAGCTTATGTACTTTTTTTCTGAGAGTGAAAGGGTTAGGGTTGCCAAACAGCTTTTTTGTGACACTGCCAAACAGCTTTTTTTGTTCAGAGCTGGACTAACAGCAGTATTAGGATTGTTGAAAGTAACAAAGGGATCCTGACCTCACTATGGGGGTATTTGCATTAAAGGGTCCTATTTTTGCGATATATTTTCCTTTCTCTTTGGTGTTACAAGCTCTTGGTGCATACAGAAGATCTGTAAAAGTGCAAAGACTAAAGTCTCAAACCCAAAAGAGATATTCTTTATAAAAGTTAAGAGTCAAACACGCCCTCCTAAAACGGCTCATTCTACCACGCCCCCACACATCTACATCACGATGTGGGAAGATTTGCATAACGCCGCCCAAATGTTCATGCAAAGAAACAAGGCGTAACTTTTATTCTCGCCCTAGTATTGTTGTTGCCGCTGCTTGCCATGTTGTGAAGATGCTGTGTTTTTCATTGTGAAAGCGAAAATACTTTGACCTTCCAAAAGAGGACGATATATGCTTCATCATGCCTGTAGCTGATCTGTGCTGGTCGCTGAGGAAAAACATCAACTTAGTGCTGTGGATCACCGGATCGGCTTTCACCAACCGTGACGAATCAAGTCCAGCCCGGGTGTCATGTCACAGTGTTTACCACAAGCACGCCGCACTCCGTCGAATTCGCTGGCCGCACCGTTCTCAAGCCCACCTGCCTTTGCTCACTCTAGGCCACCGTGTGTGATGATGTGTTTTTTGTGAAAGCTAAACTACTTTGTTTGGGCTTCCAAAAGAGACACAACTAGAAATCAGTGGTTAATAAGTTGTATTTACAACACTGCTCCAAAACACTTCAACCCAAATATTCAGATGAGTGCAGGGAAAAACATTTTTTGGAGGATGTTTCCTGATCCTGCTAGAGTAGACTACAATGCCGGTTTTTGTTTCTATAAAGTGGGGCAGTTCCACCTTTGCAAGGACAGTCTGGCGCTTCTGACTCACAGCATGTAAGTACGTTTTCATATTTAAAGGATTTGCCACTGATGATTCAAATGCGAGTTTTGAGCTGTGTAGAGTAGCGCTTGTTTTTTGTCATTTCTCCAGACATGGTTTTATGTTTACACAGCGCGAGACGCATGCAACGTGTAAGAAGACGTATAAGTCATTATAATCAGTAATTATGTCCCCACTGGATGCAACAAATGCCTCGTTTATAATGGGTTTTAATGTTTTTGTCTCGTCGATCTGGCTGGACAGGGCATCACAGTATGGTAGGGGCGCAACATTTCCGTCTAACTGGAGGGTATTCGTCCATCACAACGCAACACAAAGTATGCGGCCATCATCAGCGTACACCTCGCTTTTCAGAATGATGAGCTTTGTAAAAAACGACACATTTCAGAAAGGCAGGGCATAGAGGAGCAACAATAATGTACATTATGTGGAAAATAATGTGTTTTTTTAACCTTAAACGGCATCACCACATGCATTAGACCAAATTTCACCAGCTGTTATTTTTTTAGCAACGTCATATGACCCCTTTAATGGACATTAAAGCAATCAAGGATATGACAGCGTGGCTTGTAAAATCAGGAGGTATGTTGAGGTCAGCTGAGGATCATGTACATATTGCTTTACACAACCTCAATCAATCATCTTCAACCTGTGAGGTATTTAATGGGCCAAATGCAATCTATTTCCACCCTTTTTGTCATTAGTTACACACACAAAACATCCTTTGAAATCCCTTTACTGATCAATATCACACCTGGAAATAATCTCAAAGTACTTGATTCGTTTGGGTCACAATCAGAGAGTCCTGATAACGAATGCTTTCGAACGAATAACAAATAAGAAATGCTTTCTAACAAAGAACGAATGCATTCCCAGCCAGCATCAAAAAGATGCCTGATGCAGTCTCTCAAAGTAACCGAATTTAGGAAGCGTGTGTTTGAACAGACTACAAAGAACAAGATGATGTAATGAGAGCTAAAAACGATATGCGTGAACTCCTGCTGCACCTGGTCACTTTCCGATGACTGATAACCAAGAGTTGACTGATTCATTTACTCAGAGGAGTTGAAAACAAGATGACCAGGTGCACGTACAAAAATCATTTTCTTTTTCAGCTTTTTTGTTTTGTTCTTCAGTAAAACACTTAAACTTATTTGATTACTGCTAGTTTTCAAGGCAACACATCTCATTTTCATTCTGTTTAACTTGATGTACTAAAATAACTAAAACTGAAATAAAATGTAATAAAAGCTATAGACAAACAAACCAAAAAAATGACAAAAACACAACAAAATTACTAAAACTACCAAAAAAATAATTCAAACTATTAATAAAAAATATAATAGTATCATAATGTATTTATATAAACATAAATAAGTCATAAACAATGTCATTAACTCAAAACTGGTGTTGGCTTGTATGTCCTAATTCAGGTAATTTATTCCAAATAATAATAACAATTATCATATTTTTCTACAGTAGATAATATATTTTTTTTCTATAATTTTTTTTTTCAGGAAAAATAAACCAGGAAAATAATTTTCTCATTCATAATTCCAGAAAACAATGTAACAGTGTTCATGACTGATATACTGATGAGAAGAATTGATCATAAAATAACATTTTATAACATCCAGTATGGTGTATTTTTTTATCCACTTTATGAAGTATTTTTGAGTCATATGGGGAAATCTGCCAGGTTCTTTGAATCACAGGGAGACATATTATTAAAATGGTAATAACAGTAAACGTATGTCTAAATCAATATTTCTGTGGCCATGAAACTATAAACAGTTTCAGGCCAACGTTAAATACAGACTAACATCTTTTGGAATAACAACAGCATTTTCGAAACACATGTTCTTAATTGCAAGATGATATCTTTTTGGAGAAGATCTTAAAAGTGCACAGAGTTCTTACAATGTGACACCACAGTGAATCAGATATATTAACCCTCCCTGACTCATTCAGCTGGAAGTCACTGATATGAATCAAGACAGAAAGCAGTCATAAGTAAGTAGCAAAAAACATGGGAGGGAGAACAAGAACTAACAAGAACCAAATGATAAGTCTTGCATAACCAGAGATTCCCTGTGGACTTCAGTGCTGACTCCATCTTGGTCTCATGCATAACCGCCTTTGGCCATGATTTACAAACTTTAAAGCACAATTTCAATGTTTATTACGCTCCTGTAGCTCAAAAATGAAACATGGCTATGGAAAGATCATGGGTTTGATTACCAGTGAATGCAGCGAAGTGATAAAAATGTACACATTGATTGCAATTCGCTTTGGATCTACCAAATGCATAAATAGAGCGTAATGTGAATGTTTATGTAGAGCAAGGAGGTATTTGAAATGATTTAATGATTAAGTTTCTAAATTTCTATTATGTCTTTAAGAAGATTAATTTAGCATTAAAGGTGAGGTAATTTATCCGCCACTCGATTTCAAACAGATTTGAAAACAATGACTGTTTTCAAAAAGGTTTCCCTGAACACTGTCCCCATCTGCCAATTGGTATACAATCACTGATGAACATCTTTGATTTTAATAAGGGGGGGAAAATTCTGCGAGGGCAGATTAGAAACCAAAACCTCTGACTGTTCATTGTATATCTATGTATTAATTCACTGATGTGAAGAATCTCGGGCCTAATAATAAATTTTATTATAGTACATGCAAGAATGAAACTGCATTACAGATATTAACATTTTGTATTTTTTTTGGCTGTCAACAGTTCCAGCAGTAAAATGTTCGGTATCCTGACCCACAACACAAAAATACTGCAGGAATCATGAAAACATGAACATTACAGCCAGTTCACACATAGTGTTGTCAGAATTTCATATGCTCATCTGCGTTACAAAAGCTGTAGATGCTTACAGCTGCTTGTTATCACACCCACTTGAAATTACGTGATGGGTGAAGTGTCTGGGACCATTTTGAACATGTTCCGGATGGAAATAATCGCTCCACTATTCGTGTTCCAAGTGCTGAGTGGGCCAGGGACAGGGAAGCAGATATTTATGTTTGACTGCCAAATGAAAGCGTATGATCTGCCCAGACTGAGTGGAAGATGAGTGAAAATCCAAATAAATACAAAAAGTAGAAATTGCCTTTTTAAGTCAATTATGTCCATGAGAGATGGACGCATGACAGAAGTGAGTGATTAAAAGTTTTTGGAAACTGTTATGTGATAGGGCACCAAGCATTTCATTCGTTAATTACATTTTTAAAAAGCTAAGTACTTTTTCCACATTTCTATGATACTGACAAGCATTTAAAACAGAACTAAATGAGGATACTAATAAAGTGCTTCAAAATCGTCACTTGCCAAAAAAGAGATTTTTTTTCAATGAAATATTATTTTATATAAAAAAATATTACAAATGTTTACATTTAGATTAGTACCAAAGATTCAGCTAAAATTGTTATTTTTTTAGTAAACTAGTGCCCCTTTACAAACTGTCACCATTTTGCACGTTAGCTTAACTATTAACTGATTTCCCTGATCAGAAAAGGTTTCCATCCCAGAATGCTCTAAGTGTAGACATGCTTCATGCTGAGCCGTGTGGTTGAAACTGAAGAGGAGCATTTCAAATTGTCATGCTGTCCTTGCAGCATCTGGCACCGAAAGCATCAGTATCAGAGGCCTTCAACCAGTCATGTATGGGAAAAAATGACATTGAACAAACAACTGTAATTAGTTTTAATGACTGATTAAGGTTACATAGTAGTAGAGATTAACTGCTACTAAAATACAATCTAATACATGGATCCCATTCCAAAGTATGATAATAATTATATTAAGTGTCATTTTTTCCTTCTCATTTTGACTATTTATTATTTTAAAGAAGAGAACCATTCACAACAGTCTAAACATAGAAATAAATGAATCTTCCACTGTCTGAGTTGCTCTTGGACCCTGACCATCGGTGCCTGGTTGGCGCATGAGCAAATTAGTCTGGGCAGAAGTTACTGCTACTTTGCCACAAGTCCAGCTTTCCTCACCCAAGCACCGATCTTGACAACTTGTGAAGCGATTGAGAGAATTGTTTCAGATGAGAGAAAGGTCAACTTTGAATAAAACCAAATATCCCATCATGCTCTGAACCTGTCAACAATTTAAAGAAGGTCCATGATGCACCTGGGCACTGTATAACCTGCCAAATTCAAACAAAAGTGAACCGACTACCATGAACAATGAGAAAGAGAGAATAAACTAACACAGATGAACAGAAGACAAACATTGCTCCACAATCATATTTTATATATATATACAATAATAAAGAGTTGATGTGTCTTTGCTTTCCCTTTCATTTTGCGCAAGCGCTCATTATTTCTCTTTCTCTATACCTCATTAGTCAAATATATAAACTTTTGAAAAGTTTCCCATGCCAGTGTTTTTCTACTGCATGGAAGTATTTATCAATTTCATTCAAACCAACTGCTGAATAATGTTAAGAACTAATCATTTTTCCACATTCAGCTATAGAAAAATGGGTTAAAAATGGGTACAATTCCAACGGCATGAACTGAATTGTGCCTTATTTCACAATAATTTTAAGTAAATGAACTGGTGCTGGGGACAAAGTAGTGAAAGGTGACTATTAATAATAACAGCTGAAAAAAGCTAGTATGAGCAAATAAAATCTACATGAAATATGATTTTACTCTGTTATTATAGATTTTATTTTCAGGGAATGTAATGCAATATTATAAAAACTATTAACTTCATAAAAAAATATATAACTTGATTTTAATAATTGTATGTAAACAGGAAAGTTCACCCCCCCCCAAAAATTAAAATTTGCTACCCGAGGCCATCTGAGATGTCAGTGAGTTTATTTCTTCTTCAGAACCACTTAACCCCGGTTGACAGAACAGATTTGGAGAAATGTAGCCTTACATCACTTGCTCACCAGTGGATTGTCTGCAGTGAATGGGTGCCGTCAGTATAGTGTGAGTTCAAACAGCTGATAAAAACATGCACAATAATCCAAAACGCCATCCCTTAATGTCCATTTTGTTGAAGGACAAGTTGTGTGTTTAAGAAACAAATCCATCAAGGCGTTTTGAAACTTAAACCGTTGCTTCTGGCCAAAAATGATCCTAACCATAAAAAGCTCTTATGGTCCTCTCACAATCAAAATCCACCCCCCCCCAGGAATTGTTTGAGCGTTTCTGGGCTGTTTTCGCTTGGTAACGTACTTGATCAGGATGCCAACTATTTCGCTTCGTATTCAACAATAGATGACTTTTTCCCAATCATAATAAGCAATATGGATAGATTCTATTTTAGTTCTGACTTTCATTCTGACGACAAACCCATTCACTGCAGAGGATCCATTGCTGAGCAAGTGATGGATGTCACGGCACTGGTATAACAGAGGACTCAAATGCAGAGGAGTTGGAGAAAACGGATATTTATTCTCTCAGGGCAAAGAAGAAAACAATCTTTCTTGATAGTAAAAGATAAATGCTATTCCATTTGCTTTTAACCCAGAAACCGTGTAAACATCAAATATAACTGGAACATAAGACAAAAAACTCTAGACACAGAGAGGGGACTTTGCCTCATTTTAGAAGTCCACTGCACTCCAGTGCTTCAGCATTAGCCAGATGGAAAGCATAAGCAGAGGCTTTTGTCTCCCAGCTCTACAAAGCTCTCAGGAGATACCCACTGACATGAAGGATGCTCCGCTCTGGTCTGCAGGGCCATGCACTGTCAATGCAGATGTTTGAGAACCTCATCCATAATAGACAGATTCACAGGGACAGCCTCCTCAGATGACCAGCTGTGTGTTTCTGATTCCAAACTGACAGAATTAAGTGGTGGATGCAAATGCAGATGACCCAGAGGAACCCAAGGCCCAAATGAATTGTCATAATATCATGTCCAGTTATGCATGTCAAACAATATGGAAATAATCAGTGGACGGTCAGAGCAGGACAAAAGAAAACATAGCAAAAGTTCTCATGATTATTGACATGACAAGTTTAACGACGCTGGACTCGGCTGCAGTTAAGAGGCACAAACTATTATATTTGACACTGTACAAGAAAATAAATATTATTTATATCTTGCAGGAAAAAAGCCAAGAAAATCTCTTATCTGTCTATATTGGATTTGGCATGGATTTGTGCAAACATCTCAGACAGGTTATCTGAATAATGGAGGAGACTGGTACAGTTGTGTGTGGCCTTGTCTTGGCTGTAGAACTGTTCATATGAAGCCAAGTATCTTTATTTGATTTTTTTTCAAACCTCAGGTCATTTTCTTCCAAATTTCAGATTATTTGACTACTATAAAGTCATGAAAAAAACTAAAAAAAAATTTGGTTTTGGATGAAGACACAGAACAAAAGGAATGCATTGAAGGCTGTTGTGCTGCATAACGTTTGCTTGATTTCCATATTTTATTTGTTGATACGCAAAGTAAACCGCATGAATAATACTCACAGGTGTATTTGTATATATAAAATGTGTATTATACAAAATTGTCTACATATAATTGTGAGTGAGGGGAGGATAATCAAGATTATAGCGAATATTATTTTCAATGTATAACAAAGATAATACTTTTTTAATTAATCTATTAATAAGATGAATAAATTAGGACGTGTGGTTGGTAATTGTATTATGTTTCTTTAATAGTGATTTCCGTCAGGTAGCACTGTGTGCATTTTTTGTGTTTTTTTTCAGGGATGCGTTTTTAGATCTCCATTCCCGAAGCTTTAATAGCAGTGAAAGTTAGTCCCAAACTATTTGAAATGAATAATTTTTAATCAAAAAGGCCTTTTTTTCCCCATTATACCAGGAAAGTGCTTACAATGCATTTAATTCAATAGCAACTGGAACTGAAAATAACTTCTTGTGACAGAGAATCCTGTGTTTTAAAGAAAAGAGCGAGCAGGGTGGGACACAGACGGGGTGCAGACAAGCTTTCCTGATCTCACTGTCAGCCAATCCCACACAAAATATTCATGCTTTAGTGCTCCAACCACAAAGCTTCCCCACTAAACGCTCACTGAAAACTGCACTGAAGCTCCATCAGCGCTGCAACCCACTTTTACCTGCCAAGTTACAGAGACAAAACCATTTACTTGACCAATTCACTGAGGCTGTGAGTGACAAGAAGCTGTAAAATGAATTTGATTAAAAGTTTGGCTCCAATTTGCCAATATTCCACAGCTGCTATTTCTTTTGTGCTAATGTGGAGTATTTCATCCTTCAGTGTGCAAACCATAAGTTACAAGTACTCTAATTTGCGTTGGAAAGAAGTACACTCTTAAAAATAAGATTTCTTCAGAGGCCAAGAAGAACCGTTTTTTCTTAAATGTGTTCCAAAAGAACCTCAACCATGCTTAAGCAACCTTTATGTTTCACAAAAGGTTCTTTGTGGCTAAAGAAGGTTCTTCAGATTATAAAAATTTAAGAAAGAGATGGTTCTTTAAAGAATTTTTGACTGAATGGTTCTTTGTGGAACCAAAAATGGTTCTTCTATGGCATCGCTTGAAGAACCTTTTGAAGCACCTTTATTGTGGTGAGGGTTGGTATGACGTGCTACCTTGTCGCTAAATGAACATCGAAAGATAACTTAATCTATCAGGTGCAAGGCGCACAGACACTCCATTCATGTGTTCTTCTCTAAAAAGTGGTTGTTAGATCAGCATTGACCAGCCCTATAGGGACTAAATGGCACTGTACTGTATTATATCCATCTCTGTGTGTCACTAATGACTCATATGTCATGCCAAACATTTTGTTCCCATGTCCTATTGACATTGCTGTGATATTTACCAGCAGAATAATGTTGTCATATAAAGCTACATTTTCCATGTGGTTCTCTGTTTTTTACATACAGTCATGGTCAGATATGTGGATATTCGACTACATCATTTTCTGATGTTATTGCATCATTTTCTGAAGCTGCTTTGTTATTCAACACCACCAGCTAAATGGATTATAAACCGCATTTCTTTTTCCAATCCCAGTAAGGAGAATGACCATGTTCACAGCCTTTATGAATTCAGAGTTTTTATTAATGACCAGCCGCAATCACATGGGTTTATGAAGTGGAGACAACACCAATTTACTGCCGCAATTAATCATGCGGTTGAAAGTCTGTCCTGGAAAGGATTAATGAGGAATGAGGCTCGGCTCCAGCCTTGACAAACTCCAAATAGGAGCTGTGTGCTGGGCACACGGTGAACGCCTTACACTGACACTCATTCAGGGCTAGCGCTCTGTTTTCATTCATTAAAGCATAAACAGGAAAATGCCAATACGATGTCTTCATACAGAACGGTTCAGATTTCACTATTTTGTGTAACGATAGTGGTGCTTCATGGTAAAGATAATACATAATAAAGCTAATCTCGGATCATGATGTAAAAATATATTTCATTTATTTATTTATTATCTTTAGACTGTTACTCTGCTGCTCTACTGGAGTTCCTGTTATCATATCTCTTCTCATTTTTATTACTGATGTGGTAATGACAGCAGTATAAACAAACAAACAAACAAATAAATATTACTAATACTAATTATAGGTAATGATCAATTGGTAAGTTTCATCTTCTCACCCTTCAAAATCAGAAAAAGACAATTATATACAGTATATATATATATATATGATTTATATTATACAGTGGGGGAAAAAAGTATTTATTCAGCCACCAATTGTGCAAGTTCTCCTCACTTAAAAAGATGAGAGAGGCCTGTAATTTTCATCATAGGTATACCTCAACTATGAGAGACAATGAGAAAAAAAAAATCCAAAAATCACATTGTAGATTTTTAAAGAATTTATTTGCAAATTATGGTGGAAAATAAGTATTTGGTCAATAACAAATTTAATCTCAATACTTTGTTATATACCCTTTGTTGGCAATGACAGAGGTCAAATGTTTTCTTTAAGTCTTCACAAGGTTTTCACACCCTGTTGCTGGTATTTTGGCCCATTCCTCCATGCAGATCTCCTCTAGAGCAGTAATTTTTTTGGGGCTGTCGCTGGGCAACACGGATTTTCAACTCCCTCCAAAGGTTTTCTATGGGGTTGAGATCTGGAGACTGGCTAGGCCACTCTAGGACCTTGAAATGCTTCTTACGAAGGCCACTCCTTCGTTGCCCGGGCGGTGTTTTTGGGATCATTGTCATGCTGAAAGACCCATCCACGTTTCATCTTCAATGCCCTTGCAGATGGAAGGAGGTTTTCACTCAAAATATCAAGATACATGGCCCCATTCATTCTTTCGTTTACACGAATCAGTCGTCCTGGTCCCTTTGCAGAAAAACAGCCCAAAGCAGATGTTTCCGACAAGTTGAATTTTTTCCAAAAATTTCTATTTTGGTTTCATCTGACCATATGACATTCTCCAATCCTCTTCTGGATCATCCAAATGCTCTCTATCAAACTTCATACGGGCCTGGACATGTACTGGCTTAAGCAGGGGGACACGTCTGGCACTGCAGGTTTGAGTCCCTGGCGGCGCAGTGTGTTGGTAGCCTTTGTTACTTTGGTCCCATCTCTCTGCAGGTCATTCACTAGGTCCCCCCGTGTGGTTCTGGGATTTTTGCTCAGTTCTTGTGATCATTTTGGCCCCATGGGGTGATATCTTGCGTGGAGCCCCAGATCGAGGAGATTATCAGTGGTCTTGTATGTCTTCCATTTTCTAATAATTGCTCCCACAGTTTTCTTCACACCAAGCTGCTTACCTATTGCCGATTCAGTCTTCCCAGCCTGGTGCAGTTCTACAATTTTGTTTCTGGTGTCCTTTTACAGCTCTTTTGTCTTGGCCATGGTGGAGTTTGTAGTGTGACTGTTTGAGGTTTTGGACAGGTGTCTTTTATACTGATAATTAGTTCAAACAGATGCCATTAATACAGTAACCAGTGGAGGACAGAGGAGCCTCTTAAAGAAGAAGTTACAGGTCTGTGAGAACCAGAAATCTTGCTTGTTTGTAGGTGACCAAATCCTTATTTTACCGAGGAATTTACCAATGAATTCTTTAAAAAATCTACAATGTGATTTTCTGGATTTTTTTTCTCATTTTGTCTCTCCTAGTTGAGGTATACCTATGATGAAAATTACAGGCCTCTCTCATCTTTTTAATTTGGAGAACTTGCACAATTGGTGGCTGCCTAAATACTTTTTTGCCCCACTGTATTATATATTTAGAGAGAGAGATAGAGAGAGGAGAGACAGAGAGAGAGGAGAGAGAGAGAGAGAGGAGAGAGAGAAGAGAGAGAGAGAGAGAAAGAGCTGGATTGATTTTAGGCAAGCAAAATAACCTGAAAAATGTTTACGTCGCACAGAAAATAGGAAAAGGTAAATTAAAATACACAAAAAGCTAATTATTACTTGATTATTTTGGATAATACTTTTAATAACACCATTATATTATATATAAATTCTTGAAAGTCTTGAAAGATTGGGAATGATGAATGAATATTTATAATGATTCTAAAAAATATTGTAATGACTTAAAAATGTCTCATGAAATGATTCCAAAGTTTCTCATGAAAAAGCAATGGGGAAAAGTAAAGAATTACAAATGAGAAAAGTTTCAAACCTAATGATGATACAACTCACCAATAATCAATCATGGATACATACAGATCTGAATCGTGTGTTTGAGTGAATCTTCCTTGGCGAACTTTTCAGCCTCCTATATGAATTTATGTTGTTTGTTTGTTTGTTTGTGTTGTTAAATAAATACATCATTTTTCCAAAAAGTTATTAATTGTTATATAATAATTCATTTTTAACATTAACATTTGAATTTCATATACATTCTTGCACCTTTTGGATGATTGGGATAAATAAATGGATAAATCAATAAATAAACCATATATTTTTTCAATGATTAAAAAAAAAAAAAGAATGTTCTTTTTATGCTTACTATTCAGATAAAAGACTTTAATTTATTCATAAAAAAGACTTAACATGAAAGATTTCCATTGTTTCTCGTTTCTGCATAGAAGTCTTCTTCAGCGAGCGATTCTAATCACTAGCTTGTTAACTGAGCGCTGTGCTGATAAACACTGGTTTGATCATTTTATTCTTAAAATATCGCAGACTGCACTACGACAAAAGCAGCCCTGTTTCAGGGCATTTCTTCGATACCGTGAATGCCCTGACTGTTATTTTGCGCGCCAGGACAGAACGTCTAATCGTGCCCTTGATTATATCCATTAGCAATGGGGAAGCAGGGGCCCCTGGGAACCCAAGGCTAAGAGGACACAGTTAAAGTCCCACATAGCAAGACATTTCCCTCCAAGATAATACCTCTCAATTATAGTCCAAAATCCCTTACGTAATTGGAGGGGTGGGGAGTTCTTCAGTATACATGAATTGAGAAAGGCAAAGAAAATTCCCCCTTTTTCCTTTTCCATGCGCTTCTGCTCAGCACTAAATGAGTCTGTGTAAGAATGCAGGTCTGTGTTTTCTCATGTATGAGTAGTTTAACATGTCTGGATGGTGCAGCCCAACACCTGTGTGCTAGAGGAGACTGATACTGATGTAATGTTAGATGCTGCTGCACAGCCTGAATGCTTCACCCAGAGATCTGCTGTCATTATGGTCAGCGTCACGCATGACTGACTTCCAGCTCTTTTTCCTGAACTAAGCTAGCGCAGCAATCAAATGCAATCTCTTTCGTTTAGTTGATGGAGAGCAGACAATTGTGAGCTTAAAGCTGTGGAGGTGTGAAACAATTGAAAGTACATTTTATGTGCAGTAAAACTACAGTGTCCATGCTGCAAAGCCACGGTAATTCCTAGAGGATTTTTATTGCTGAGGTTCGGGAGTTTTATTACAGTATTTTATGTTTCCTAAAATTTCTTTGACATACAGATTTTTGACATACGACAGACTCACACAAAAATTAAATAAAAACATTGACATAAATTTTGTGGCCGTTTATATTATATATAATAATATTATATATATATATAATATATATATTTTATATATAATATATATATATATATACTGTATATCGAACTGTACTTATCCTTAAAGTATCTGCTAAGAAAAAAAACATCCTTTTCCATAATGTACAAAACAATCAGCACAGCAACAAGACCAATGCTGCAACGTTACAGTAATATTAATAATGAAATCCTCTGAGGTCATTTTCCCTACATCAATAGCGACCATTTGTATTTGTAAATGAAAGTCTTGCTGGTTTGTGTTCACCCAAATGTGCGGAATGATACGGCCTTTTTTTTTAAATAACATAAATGAAGTGCAATATACACATTATTCCGTGACTGTGTTGAATTATATAATTACGTTAAACTGTTTTCACCAATGTTTTTGGTTTTTACTCTTTTCACAGGCCTTTTTTATTGGGAATTTGTTACTCTCTTTATAATTACCTTGGTAACTCTAATCAAAAATAATTCAAAATTAGGGCAGATTTTCTGACGATTTCCTCTTATGAAAAAGAATATGAAATAATATTTAATAAATTTAAAACAAAAACACGGTTGGCATCGCTGTTGAAATACGCATTGCATACCAATTGAATATATGGATGGAATGTAATTCAACATTATATCTCCAAATGCAAGTTTATATCCGCAATTTCAAAATTGTGAAAAAAAATTCAGATTGTTGAGATAAAAAGGTTACCAGACCTTTTGTTTTTTTTATTATGTGGTAACAAAAAACTATCTAATATATATAAATAAATATCGATATAATATATTATATTATGCAAGATGTACTCACAATTCAGATAAAATAAAGGAATTGAGAGACAAACTCAGAATTGTGAACAGTATAGTTGAAAATCTAAAATTCTCAGTTTACTTCTCACAACTCTAAATTTATATCACATTAGAAACAAAGTCTGAATTGTGAGATCTACTCAGAATGTCATGCAAAAAATTCATAATTGTGAGAAAGAGTTTGCAATTAACCTATATTTTTTATACAGTGGCAGAAACAAGCTTCCATTGTATTTATTTAAATTGACATTTTAATACTATAATCTTGAACAGGGTGTATTCTATGACTAATATAAAAAAGAGAAAAAATATTAGTTATTAGTTTTTATTAGTTAATAAGTATTTGTTACATTGATTGAATGTTAGGAAATCTCATCTGATCTCAATGCAACGACTGACGAATAAGAATTGAGTATTCCTGGGAAATATATGATAAATATGGATAGCAGCTCAGATAATTCAGTATTGGAAGAATTTTTTTTTTGGCAAATCTGAGCACAGTCTGTTATATTGTTCAGATCTTTTTTGAAGCTCTAGGGGAGATTTCCGAGGAAAAACAAAAATCTGAAACACTTTTTTCTCCCTGCTGTCAATGAGAAACAATGAGGCTAATAAAGAGATCTCATGTGTGATTTTCTTTCCTGTGGGTTTGCTTTATACTTCATTATGGTACATTGGAGAACTCCACTGGTGCTTTGTCTATCACAGCTTTATCAAAATATGGCCAATGAGTCCAATTAAGATGTTATCATGGATGCTTATTAAAGTGTCAGCTGGCACACTGTGGCATGATTGGTGAACGGACAGGAAATCCTGCTGAATTTTGTCTGTAATGTGCAATGCTACCTTTTCAGAATCGCTCACACAGCCTGTGGGGAACTGTTGTGGTTTGTGGCTGAGGAAGTGGCCATTACAACACAATGAGTGCTAATTGCTTCACACCGAAAAGAAAAAATGTTGGATGAAAGAGAGGCAGAGAGAGAGAAACGGAGCTCATAAAACGCTTTGAGTGTGCACACGGTTGATGGTTTCTGAGTGCTGTTGTTTGATTCTAACGGAAAGTAGATGTTTTCAAGCTGTATTAGGGTTATTTAGTGTTTTTAACATTACTGAAACTGTGATGAAATCAGGAAAAAACAGGAGATTGGAGAGATCTCAACATCACACATAACAAAATATCACAGTTAATGTATCATTAAAAAGTTTGGGGTTGGTAAGACATTTTAATGTTTTTGAAAGTCTCTTATGCTCTCCAAGGCTGCATTTATGTAATCAAAATTACAGTAAAAACAGTAATATTGTGAAATATTATTACAATTTAAAATAACTGTTTTATATTTGAATATATTTTAAAATGTATTTTAATTCTGTAATGCAAAGCTGAATTTTCAGCAGCCATTATTCCGTCTTTGGTGTCACATGATCCTGTAGAAATAATTCTAATATGCTGATTTGCAGCTCAAGAGATATTTCGTATTATAATCAATGTTGAAAACAGTTGTGCTGCTTAATTTTGTGGCATTTTGTTTCATGATTCTTTGATAAATACAAAGTTCAAAAGAACATCATTTACTTGAAATATAAATCTTTTCTAACTTTACGAATGTCTTTACTGCCACTTTTGATCAATTTAATGCATCCTTGCTGAATAAAAGTATGAATTTCTTCATTAATTTTAACCAAGGTCGTAGGTTTGCTTTTGACTTTTGTTGGGGACATAACAGTATAACAGTAGAACCCTCAACACAACTTTCACGTGTATCTGAGTGACAGATAAACCGCACGCTCTTATCTCAGTGTTATAGGATATCTCAGCTAACAGTTTACATTGTTTAACAACATTACATTAACGTTATAGACTGTCTGACTCAGGACGCTGTTCCAAATCCTGCTGCACAACAGAGCGCCACTTCCATAAAATCACATTATATTTGTACATTCGTAAACCCGGGTAATTTGCCAAATGAATAAACTTGAAACTGGAAATGAATAAAAAAGAGATATGAAAGTGTTGTGATTTATAAAACCTTATTTTTATACCATGTCTGTGGTGAAGTCTGGTTTAGTGGTTTTCTGAATTAAGATGTTAACCTGAAATTAATCGCAGCAAAGGGAACTAGTTTAAGATGATATGGGAACAAAAAATAAGATAGAGCACAGCATTTAACAGAAATGTCTTATCTCCTGTTATTCAGATCCAAACACAAACCCCACTGGGTCAACTAAAGTAGGGCTTCTTTGTCCTGATAATCTGTCTGAGTGCTATGCCCATCTAAACATTCTGATAATTTTGGGTGTGCTCTGAGTTTCAAAGTGAAATCTGTACATATGTGTCTTTCTTGAGTGAAATAGGATGAATGCAGTGAGCGCTGCAGACATGGCTGTGTATATACTGTACCTCTTTTCACTCTTTCACTGTTTATCAGACGGTGGTTTAGCTGAACATGCAACACTTGAATAAACGGGCTTAGGCTGAATATACTGCTGCTTGTCGACGTATTTCATATATTGTTCATATATTGTAAAGAGTCCTTAAAATAGCCAGAAAAGAAGTATATGGAATTCTAAATGCCCCGAATTTCCATAACCTGAAAAAGTCTTATTAATCCACCCAAAGTAAATTCAAACTAAGAACTCGGATGAACTACAAACCAGGTCTTCAGAAAGGCAGTAAAGTTCTGAAAGGAGTAAAGATTTGAAATAACGTCGACACAAAATACACAAAAAAAAAATTTATTGATTTATTATTATTATTATTCCAGGAATTTTCTAGCATTTTTAAAAAAGTTTTCTCCAGATTCTACAGTAAAATCTGTGGAATTCTGCAGAATACATTACAGTATGGACACGCACTTTTAACTGAAACTTCATTATCAAAGTACAATTTTTATTTTAATTACATCTTTTCTTACATTTTATTTCATATTTTTATTTTATATTTCATTTTATTTAATTTGCAGTCCAATAAGAAATCACAACAATTAAATAAACAAATTCCTAATCCTTCCACAATTTATTTCAATGTAATTTAACTTTTTTCTATTTTATTACTTCCTTTTATTATTACATTTTTATATTTGTATTGTAATGTTTTTATTTAATTTTATTTAATTTATTTTATTTTGAAGTTGCATTCAAAATCAACTTTATATTATTATTTTATTTATTATTCATTTTATTTTTAATTTAGTTGCACCCAAAATCAACTTCAAAAATAAACAGAACGGCAAATCACTTTCACAATTTATTTTAATTTAATTTAAATTTTTAATGAAGTTGAACTCAAAATCAACTTCAAAAATGACCAGAATGGCAAATCACTTCAGCAAGCAATATTTTCATGTATATTAGTTTCATTCATTTGGCAAAACCCGCATTATTCAACAAAGAGCAATGAATGATTTGAAAAGCAAAATGACTAACTTATATGTGCTGATCTTTCAGCGACGTATACGCACATTGTTAAAATAAAGATGCAAGACATGTAGTGCATTAATCTAGGACTAAATGTAGTCTATTATTTTATTCTAATTAGATTAGAGGTACATTGAGGTTTTGGTCTTATTCAAAACAAACCAGTAAAAATATCATTTTGGTTCCAAGCCTTGATGACAGGACACATTAAAATCCTTTGATATGAAGTTACAAAGCCCTCAGTCATCCAAACCTGGATTAAAAACCTCTGTCCCTTGTTAAGGATCACTTATGCTCTAGATAAGTGCCGTTTCTTTGCTTACATTATTAAGTATGTGAGCGTAAATTGTGAACTAGAATGACCTGGTCAGATAAGGTTGTTCAGACTCGCCAAAGCAGGCGTCAATATTATGACGGTTCACATTGTAAGTGCCAACTAAAAAGAGACTGCGAGAGGCATCAAGGCTTTTCTCACATCATTAAACATCCCGCGATTATGGCAACAAGCAGAAAGAAATGAACAGAACTAGCAGTGAAATGAGAACATGTGCTTGAAGTGATGATATGTAGGTCTTGGACGACAGATAGGGGCCTACGCTTAGCTAAGCATGTGTCTGGAGATGAACTTGCCATAATGAAGGACAAGCTAAAAAGAGAAACGGTTATTGCGTAAATATTTTTAGCTCTCTACTTTAAAGTCGAACTGAATCTTTCGGCTTATGAGAAACTCCAGGTAGGGAAGTTACAAGAGAAAATGACAAGCTCTTCAGAGCCTTTGAATCTGGGGGGAAAAAAGGAATGGAATGTGACAAAACAAACCGCAACAACAATAAAAACCCTGCAATAAATCTTCAGAATGGAATAACAAAATGCATAGGATGAGTAAACAAACGTAATTTCCTCCATTTTCAAAGGATACCATCAGTCCCTGGAGGTTTTAGTCTGGGGCCTCCTCTGTGCCGGGGCAGGGTTCCCACAAAACCCCATTGGCTAGTTGCGTAGGGTGTACAGATAAATCATGTTGGCATAAAACACTTTGCTGTTTGTTCACAATAGCTTCATGCTCCACCTCACCCTCCCCTTCCCATTGTTTCCTCCAGTAAAAACACTCACGTCTCTCTCCCACCACTGATAGCTGTACTGGACAAACTGCAGTCTTGTTTGTTCAGGCAATTTAAAATGATTTCACCAGTAAAGCCACTTCTCACTGACATTATCACACACAGATTCTTGTTATGCAAGTCTGGAAGCCAGTTGAGAATAAAAAGATCAATTACTTGGGAAAAAAAGTTTGGCCGCTTGCAATCTTATCATGAGCTGTCCTATCATAACTGTTGATAGTGAAAGAGGAACTGGTTCTTTTTGTTTTTGTTTGGATTTACTGTCCACATGTAGAGCATGTTTGGAAATCTATATAATATCGTAATATAGTGGTGTTAACAAAGTCGACTCTAAGTGATGAAAGTCGAGTCGAATTCGACTAGTCGCTGATGACGTCATTAAAGAACAAATAAGTCTGGAGCTGTGATAAACACCTTGTGCACAGCTATGGCATCTGACACAGCCTTGCCCACATGGCTATTGCTCCTATAACGGCTCATTTTTAAACAGTTCTCATGTCTTGAGTCGTTATTTTCTCAGCCGGTTTTCTGCTTGTTCTAAATCATATCCAGAAAAGTAGCACGTAAAGCTTAGCATTCATATGAAGCCATTAGTGAGAGCCTTGAGTGGCTGAATTACTTCCTATCTGTAGCGCGCCTCCTACTAGTATGAAGCTGCTGGATTTAGGTAGTTATTAAGAAATATAATGCTTTGAACTTTTGTTTCTAAGTTATTTATATTGAGAATCACAGAACTTGTTGACAATACATTTCTCCCTGAATGATTTTCTGTGTGCGCACGATCGTGTGTGAAGTACGAGCTACTGTCATTCATGTGTGTGAGGTGTACAGCGCAGCAGCGCATTAGATAGAACGGCGATAATGTACGCCTACCTGTACAATAGTGATTTTAAAACGTGCAGCTCCCTTCAATTCGAGCTCAGTAATATATCCCACATGTCCTTGTGAGCGCGTTCAGATTATGCGTTTATTTGTCATTTTAACTGTTTGGAAACGGCGTAAATGTGGAAGTCCTTCAAAGAATTCTTATCCTGTTGCACCCTCTGTAGGACCAGCGACTAGTCAACGTCAAGCTTAAAGCATCATGGCAAAGCATTGAAGTCGACTATCGGCGCCACCCCTAATATATGTAACTGTATATATATATATATATATAATATATATATATATAATATCTGCTAAAATATCATCGACTCTCATCTACAATTCGTTAAGTAACAACCGTGTAGCGTCTGGACCAATCAAAACACACAATATATATTTTGTTAGCTCGATTTAACAAATACTCTGTAACACCCCTCATTTAACAAGCCATATGAGGACCTATGGACCCTTCCCCCCAAAATGCGTAACACCCCAGAAAGCCGAACAGGCACCTGGTTGCATGTCAACCAACGCTGATATCACTGGGTTTAATGGCCAAAAGAATGCAAAGCAGGGAAAATCCCTGCATGTCCCAGAGCAAGAGGCACAAATGCACAGTAGAAATTTACTTTTCTACTAATTAATCATAGAAAACTTCTCTTTGATGAACAGTTATCCTCAGGTCATTGATGTATATTATTGTCACGTGTATGTTGTCTTAGATTTTATATTGTTTTATGCAGGCTTATGATCGAAATACTCATTCCTGTCAGCTTACATATATATATAACCCTCCATGTTTAGTATCTATTAATTAGGATTCGATGATCTAATTGAGCGTGTAATATTGTATGTTTTATACCTATTAAACATATGATTTTCTAAAAATCTTTACTAGTTTTGCATCCACACCCCCAACGAATACATTTCACCTTACCGATGCCCTCAAACAAATGGTCATAAACCTCCAGCAATTGCCCTCCCGCTTTTGAATTTCTGCTTCTCATTGGACAACCCACTGAGATAGTCTTGACTCTTCCGAACCTTAACGGCCCCGCCTCGCCCCCTGTCCAGGGACCCGCCCAGGTCGGTGTTCTGTAGGTTTGAGAAGATTGAGCTCCCAATGCCCAGACATCCTCAAGTTTTTGTGCAGGCCCTTCGCCTTTGGCTTCCATTCATCAAGATTCTCTGACTTAAAACTTTTTTTTTTTCATCAACCAACTTCAGCAAAAATCCACGTGAGCCTTCAGATTGCATCAAGCCTTTCTTTCAGACAGACGAGACGTGCAAGTATTCAAACTTATTCTTATTAATTGATACATTAGGTATAATTTGCACCTTTTTACAAAGGTGTGTTTGAACTAAGAATCTGATGTTTCCCTCAGGTGTAAATCTGCTGAATATGCAAATGGTTCAATAACTTAATTTCTTATTTCTCTCCTCTTTACTGCTTAAACTTCAATCCTTTCCTATACCAACTGTATGCGTGCGTGTGCGTGTGTTAGATCCAGTTGATGTGTTTTATGTAGTTAATTGTAACCAGTTTAAGTGTTTTTATGTAGTATGTTGGGGGGTTGGGTCCAGTTTAAGTGTTTTGTAGTTAATAAAACCTTACTTGTATCACGCTTGACGTGGTTCATTGTTTGCTCATAACCGGAGTCACTTAATCATGCAAATTTATGCTACAAGCTTTTGTAGACTTGTACAGTAAGGAAGTTATTTCCCTTAACCAGGAAATTAACGTTCTTAGAATTGACAAGACAGTTGACCCTGAGAGGTCAGCTAAATATCTACAGCGGATCTAAAATATTCATAATTAATTATAACTAGTTATGGTTAATTATTCATATTTCCCATGAGCTGATTCGTTACAACTGGCATTGGTCATATGGTACTTTCCATTAATAGCTATATTTTTTTAAGCATTAAAGGCACAAATGCCAAGTTTTTGTCATGAGAATATGTCAGAAAAACTAGTATCCAACATAAAATTACCCTAGCATAAAAAAGTAGCATGCTAATTTTGGCATATCTTTGTTCTGTAAAAAATCATTAAAATCCTGCAAAGCTGTTAAACTGATATTCAATTAATTACTGGAAAGACTATCGTTAATTTTTTATTGATTCTAATTACCAAAACATAATAATAAAAAAGATATAATAGTTATTTGTGTCCTACATTTTGTTACCCAAGTTATTAGTTTACAACAAATATAAATCTAACTATAAATCCTTTGGTCAACTAAACCATAGCTAACACCAAAATAAGCTTAATTTAGGCTCCTTATTACTAGTCTGTTTCTTGCAACACTGTAATCTTTTAAATACGCTACTATTCAAAAGTTTTTGTGAAAGAAATCTCATATGCTCACAACAGTAATATTGTGAAAAAATTACTACAATTTAAAATACCATGTTCAATTTTAAATGTTTTTATTAAAATATAATTTATTTCTGTGATGCGATGCTGAATTTTCAGCATCATTTACTCCAGTATTCAGTGTCACGTGATCCTTTAGAATTCATTCTAATATGCTGATACCTGAAGAGTTTACTGTTATTTTTAGAATCTATGTATGTATATATATATATATAGTATATGTATGCAGTGTTTTTGTGTGTGCGCGCGTGTAATATTTTGTTTTCTTGGGTTCACAATCAACATTTTCTGAAGGTTAAGAACCTTATTTTACTGATTTTTTTGCTGAAATGAAGTGTTTTGCTCCTTATTAATGAAAAGTGCCATATATTTATTGAACAAATAGTTGAAACGATTTAAGTCATCAGACTTAAATCCAGAATCAATTGAGAACGTCTTGACGTCTGTATTCTAGAATGTAGAAGTATGATAATGTAACCTGACTAAAGATCCAAAACACTTGAGCAGATCAACAACAGCGTGACTCAAACTCTCTATTGAATGGCCAAGTGAGTGTCCTGACCTCAGCCCTATTGAAATGATGTGAAATAGCATGATTCGAAGCAGAATGGAGCAAGACATCCAATACAAACACTTGAAATGAGAGAGAGAAAAAAGCAAATACCTGGTAAAAGTTGTTCTACAGATATACAGAAAGCTTTAGTTGGTTCCACTATTTAATAAATTACAGTTTGCATGTTTATTGTAAGAACAAACCTGGATTTTTAATCATTGTCAAATGAAACTGGTTGAATGAAGGTTGCTGGTTCAATCCCAGCATGAAGTATCATGCAAATTAGTTCACATAAAAAGCATCTGTGAACTGATTATTTGCTTACTTGCACATATAATTGTTTACACTTATTTCCTTACAACTATCAGACCTCTACCTTGTGTCATAAACAAGAAACATCTGCTTGAGACTCATTGCTTAACAATGGCTTCATCTCTCCTCCCTTTGATCTATGATCAGTGCATAGTTAGAAACAATGCAGTTGAATGTTTTTCCTGTGACTAAGATGAGATACTTTTGGGGACAATTCACTGACGTCTGACATGTCATCATATTTCAAAAGAATCCGCCCTTCGCCCATAACACATCTACATACAAAAGGCCCTTTCGCACCGCTTTAGTTCCAGAACTAAATGTACGGTACTAAAGTACAGGGACGATTTTGCACGAACTATTTCCCAGTACTATTTAAAGGGTTGCATTCGCACCGAGAGTGTGTACTAGGAAGTGACGTAAGCCGGTCGACTGCGACGTCATTTGTGTGCGGCGTTCAACAACAGAAACAAAGAAGAACAACATTAACAACAGGAGGATGGAGGACGCTGTGATCGGAGCTGTGTTTTTGTTGTGTCTCGCGGGTTTCACAATAACGCACATGGAAAGTTGATGTATACGTAAAGCGATTGAAAGAACGGAAAGGAGGACTAAGACTCTCCAACGACAACTGGCAGTGCTACATTTGCTACAAGTGCCTGCACTTCAGCGTCCGTCCATCTATTGCTGCTCTCCATACTTGCGAAAATAGTTGACACGATGTTTACAGTATGTTTACATGGAGTTTTAAATCATGGCGGGTGAGGGCGTTTTCATACGCGTTTGGCCAATCAATGTCTACTTACGTCACGATTAGTACCAGTTGTGCTGGTTAGACCCTGCTCCGGAGTAGGAGCTAATTTGGTTCTAGAAAAAGGCAGTCTGGTACTAAAATCGCTCCCAGTTCCGGCAGTGCGTACACGCCGAAAAGTGGGTAGTTCCACCATTTAGCTTCTGGTACTATGAAAGGTTTCCTGCTGTGCGAAAGGCCCTAAAGACTCCAACACAAACATCATCTGCATGTAGACAAAGCCATGCATTGTTGCATCAATCTCTGACCCCCAAACTTGCATATGTCTTCATTAGTGACTAAATAAAGACCCAGTGCCACTGGAAGCCACATACTGTAACACTATGTGCTTGAATTCTACACAGTGACAAAAGTGAGGAGGAGTTATTTTGCTTTTGACAGACGTGTCAAACAATGTGTTAAGAAGGGCCTGTAAAGAAGTCAAACTGAAATGATTCAGAATGATTTAAGAACAATAAATAAATAAATAAAAATACATACAAAGAGAAGACAGAAACATCTATAAAATTGGTGTATTCTTTTAATTCTGATCGAGCAAGTTGCGTCTGAATAATATAGAAAGTATGAATGAAATACTCAAATAAATATTCAATCTGTGAATAATGAATATCATAATGATCTGAATGATGTTCTGTTTCAGCCTCTTAGGATGATTTTAGTATTAATAACTTAAAAAAAAAAAATTTAATGAAATGAATGAACCAATGATAAATTAATATATCTAATATATATATATATATAATATATATAATTATATATAATACATATATATATACAATAGTATATATATATATATTATAATATTTATTTTTCCTTTTTATTTTCTTTTTCAAAATTCTTTCAGAATATCCTAGGGGGGAAACATTGATTTTTCTTTTACATTTTAATGTTCTTATTCTGGCAGGAAAATGAACGAATAGTTCCTGATTTATATATTTATATATATATATATTATATATATAATATATATATATATACTATATATATCTAATTATATAATATATCTATAATTAAATATATATAGAATTGTCCATCCACTGCGAAGGCAAAATCACAATGACTGGTTCAGTTAAGAAATTGTTCTGGGTCATATCACAATTTCTTCTATTTCAGTTATTTGTGCTGGCCTATTCTGAACTGATGGATGAAGTCTCAGGATGTCTTGGCATTAAGATGATTTCAGAGCTCTGTTTTGAATGTTTTCAGCAGATGATATCATACAGAATGTCTTCCAGAAACCAGATGCTTCATTTCAATCAAACAGCCATGCTGTAGTCAATGAAAAAGCAGCTGACCATCACAGTTTAAACAGAGCATGAGCATATTGTACTAATATAACTACTCATTTGTTTCACAGTCAGTAATGAATACTCAATGATTGCTACTGTGTTAGTCCAATTAAAAAAAAAAAAAACCTTTGGAAAGAGATGTGTTTTCCAAAGTCTGTGACGCTTTACTCCGGTCTGGAAATTCTCAATTGCACGTCTTTGAGCAGCAGCACCTGCTGTGCATTTACACAAACCATGTGATGAGTTCAAACAGCAGCATTAGACTCTAAAATTTCTCTCACAGAAGCGGCTGTGCTTAACTGAGGCTTAACATCACTGATCAGGTTCTAAGAAGGAATTTGATAACACTTTAAGATAACACCCAACAGACAAGAAACAGATGAATATTCTGATTTACGCCAAAAGCAAATGGTCTTCAGGTCAGACGGCTAAAGCGCCTGAGGAAGTATAACGCTGTAGCTGAGCAATACTCCATAAAGAGTTCAATAACAACACAACTTTCTCTCTAATCTGTTACCTGTTATCAAAGCTGTTGACATGAATGAAGATTAAATCGTATTCTCTATTCCAAGATGAGACATTCTTTAGTTTACAACTTCCAAATAAAAAAAATAAAAAAATGACTGGATATGACCATTATGGGATGAACACACCAGTACTCTCAGGAGACTATCTTTGGCAAATCAAAAGCTCCAGCATGACGACAATTGCATATTTTTATTATAAAAATGTAATAGGGGAGACTGGGACTAGCTGCTCAACTTTACGCCAGTAAAAAAAAAAAAAAAAACTACTATAGCGGTCAAAATAGAATTTAATAACCTCTAAAACAATAAATAAATCAATTGTATTATTTACAAATTACAATTGTAGCCCAGACAGTTACCTATGGCTATGACTTTATTAATACAGTTGTCTGATTGATTTTATAGTCTCAAGCATTCAGAAATCACGCAAAAGAAAATTAAGCAGTTTTACTACGATAAAACCATGGTTAATTTTTGTAAGGGTTGTGATGTCCATGTGTTTTTGTTGAAGAAATTATAGAGGCTGTGTCATCTATAGCAAAAAGCATTAAATGTGTTTAAAATTTTGATTCGATGAAACCATATATGTATAATTAACCAATATTTTTATTATTGCCTAATTGTTTTTAATATATTGCATTTTAGTCATGTACAGGCTTATTGTTTGGCTTGTCTGTTTTTATACCACAAAAATATCCTTATCCTAATACTTATTTGGAAATTACTATTTGAAGTAACAAAACCATGGTTAATTTGCAGTTACCATGGCTACAAGAACCATGAATTTTGGTTTTATTTGTGTTAAAACCATGGCTAATTTTCATAAGGGAACATGGAAAGTCAGGGAGAATATTAGATGCGTTATTTGTGGTGAAATTATTTCCGACATTAAAACACGTAAGGTCAACAGCCAAAAAAGTTTCACAGGATTATGAACATACCTGAAAGGAATGCACGGGCTTCATCTTGGGCTTTTTCTTTTTCTTTTCTCTGCGCCGGATTGCTGATGTCTTTTCACGGGCATAGATGTCCACCCATTCAGATATTTGCTTCACTGAACTTAGGTGCTAGCGTTTGTGGGCGGGGAATGTCTGGAATGTTATGTTGTTTTTTTTTTTTTTTTGGTGCAATCTACAAAACTCAAAGAGTGCTAGCCTTCGGAGCAGAAAGGCATCAAGGCATGTCCGACTCCAAATTCTGCTTTCCGTCCTGTCTCCGGAGGTTAACCTCTTCTGATCGAATTTTGAAGGCAGCATATGTATCCTTCGCTGCCTTTGATATCCCATAATCCTTTGATTTTTTTTTTCTATAGTAATATAAATTGCTGTTCTTTTTAACTATTATATATATATATCAAATCTATAATATCTTTTGTTTTAAATCCTGCAAAAAAGAATCACCGATTTCACTAAAAAACAAAGCAGCACAACTGTTTTTTTCCATTGATAATAAGAAATGTTTCTTGCACAGCAAATCAGATTTTAATTAATTTACATTATAATAAGATTGTACAATATTTCTGTATTTTTGGCTTTGCTGAGAAAAAAAAAATCTTACCAACCCAATATTTTTGAACAGTGGTGTATTTAAAACATTTGAAAAACATCAAAGATCCTATTTGATAATTTGAAAAATATTCTAAATAAAATAAATACATTTGCACAAGCCCATTATGTGCTAAAAATTAAATAGTCTTAGACTTTCACATCACTAAAATAAATAAATAAAGTATCATAGGCTGGTGCTGATGTAGCAATTCTTTGTTACGTAACATGCTTTTAAAGGACAACAAATTCATTATGCAACATGGCATCAGCTATTCTGGTGAAAAAATGAGAAACATGCTAAAGGCAGCAGACAGTCCGAGATAAAGACGAGACAGTATATGCTACATGTTCGTGTAGGTATGTGCCAGTGACAGTCTTCTAAAATGACAGAAGATAACCTGATTACTGGGTCTCTCGCACTCCATCTCGAGTGATGGGAGTGAAGTGCGTAATAGCGGTAGGTAATGCACTGTGACAGTGGCTGCTGCGGCCATGACTGACAAAATGCATGATCTTAAAGGGATATTGACCGGAAATGACATCTGTCTCATTGCCTCACCCTCATAGCCGTTCCAAACTACTTTCTTATTCTTACTTTTCTACTGCAGAACACAAAAAGAAGATATTTTTAAAGAATGTGGGTCACCACTGACTTCCATTGTATGGACAAACAAACAAAATGGAAGTCAATTTCTTTAATGTGATTAGATTGCACGAGGATGGCCCTAAAGTGTATTTCATTTTTGGGAGAACTATCCCTTTAATAAAGACAACATAATGTGTATGTAGTGTATACAGAAGTCCACATTGAACTCAGAATCTAATTTAAACCTCGAAAAAAAGATAATTTAAGAATTTATAAAAAAAAAAAAAAAAACAATATGATTTAATAAGAAGATAACATATTTAAGACTATTTCTAGTACGCAATAATCATATAAGCAAATTACTGATTGTAATTGATCATGGGAACTCCTTTAAGAGAACACACCACTATTTTTGAAAATAGGCTCATTTTCCAACTCCCCTATAGAGTATAGTATAGTTCCTAGCCACATCTCCTAGAAAATCGCAACTTTTCATTTTCCATCGGTCTTAGTACACGATGTAACTACAGAAGTGTCAGGTTTTAAATAGGAAAAATATTGAAACTCTTTGGTCATTTTTGAGCGAGATGCTAACGGTCAGATTCAATTATCTATGCTAAGCTACAGCTAAAAGTGCTACGAAAACAAAAAAACCAAAGCAAAAAAACACCAACGGCCAGAGCCGATCTCTGTTTAACTTTTAGAGGAGTTGGAAAATTTTCAAAAATAGTGGCATGTTCCTTTAATCCAAAGGTCAAATTATAGCACAAGATGCTCTTTGGATCATTGTAAAATCATGCTGGAGAACATGACCATCAGGTTTTGTTCATGTCAGCTTGAGTCCTGCTGTCATTAAAGCAAAAGGAGGGCATCCTTAAAATCATGCCAATCTTTCCATTCAACCTTTATTTAATTTTTTTATGCTAATAATATAATTCACAATAAAATTACATAAACGTAAAATGGAAGCATTCCCATAATGCTAATTTCCAGTGGTGGACAGTAACGGAGTAGTTTTAATTCGTTACTGTACTTAAGTAAATTTTTCAAGTAGCTGTACTTTACTGGAGTAGTTTTATTTTAAGTAACTTTTACTTTTACTTCACTACATTCCAAAGCATAAGATCGTACTTTTTACTTCACTACATTTCATAAAACATATCGTTACTCCTTATAATATATCACGTGCTCCAAGACGCAGAAGCGGTATCTGAATTATGAACGAACTGATTCTTTTCAATGAACCTTTTAAATCGGTTCGCAAATCGCACCAAATGATTCATTCACGAATTAGAATGAACCGATTGCAGCTGTTTCGAGTCGACAACTCACTGATTCAAATGATCCGTTTAGTGCGAGACTCAGTGAACTGAATTCACAAGTAAGAACCGTGCGCGCGACTGATGCTGCTAAAAGTTAAGTTACTAATGTCGAATTTTAGGATTAATTATTGTAACTGAAAATTATATTTAGGTCAAAGCTGTCAGTTGTTTGTGAACTAAATCTGCTGTAAAGGGTGATCTGTTTAAGCCCACTGAAATGATTGAATGAAGACACATTAACATCAGAGTCTCTATATTTTAGGTCAAAAAACATTAAAATAACACAGATTAAAATAACTTCCCCGCTGCCGTAATGTTAACAGTTTTATTAAAATGCTAAGCATTTAGCCCTATGTGACGTCTGTTTTTATATTGTTTATCAACAGTATACATTTTTATATTGTTTGGATTAACTAGCATAGTAGACAGATATGAATGTTTATTCATTGTAACCATACTGAAAATAAGTAAATATTTTTAGCTGATGCTAACTGTCTAGCTAATAAGCTTGCTGGTGTTAAGTTGAGGTAATTTTTAGATATAAAAGTCCAAATATTTTTATTCAACCACCTAGATAGATTACATCTGAGGAAAAAGAAAGGATGTGATGTTCAGTACATGGTAACTACAGTAATTATCAAAGTGGGAGGTGATGCCCTCTGGGGGCATTTGGCCTGGGGTGTTTTTTCACCACAGACACGGTTTGAGAAGAAAAATATCATTATGAAAATATAATTATATTTCCTTAAAATGTTCTTCCTAACTTCAGACCTTAATCTCATGTCATATATAACTGTGATGTCCTGCAAAACAACAAGCTTTAAAACACATTTTTCTTACTGGTGAAAATCAGATGATCAAATCTGTTTTCTCATCAGGTACTTCGCAGTGTAAGCTTCACAATGAACATTACTAACGTTACATCACTCTCGTCAACGTAGTCCACATCAACAACAAAAATATATCTTGACTCAATATAGTGGTTATTTGTGTAAAATTCTGGTTGTAGGAGTACTTTTTACTGGAGTAATCTTTTATTTATATGGGTATCTGTAACTTTTACTGCAAGTACTTGATTTGTTACTTCGTCCACCACTGCTAATTTTTCCTGCTGATCTCCGACTCAGCGGTCTCAACTACACGTATTTGCAGGTTACAATGATTCCACCTTTTGGTAGTGTAACGGCTGATGATAGTTTTACAATACAGTGCTATTATGTTGTGCATGTGTGTTTGTTCATGGTCCGTCTTATATTAGGGTTGTGGCCTTTCCCCACCTGGACTTCAAGGGCAACAGCTAAAATCACCTCTTATACTTCTTGTCAAAGCAATTCCCTGGCTTCATGCTATAGTGTGCCTACACTTTGTTTGCATGTGAGGCCTGCAGATTGGACAAAGTCATTTTAAACATAAACCCCAGTGTACTTCAAAAGCTAGACATATTTTTTTTTAAAATCTGCAGTAAAAATCTGATAATTGTTATCCTTAAAATACTCCTTTTATTCATTACAGCGAGGTGGTCTTTATGCTGGACCTTAGGCCTGTCGCACCTCCTATGGTGCCTATGGTGGACTATGCATGGCTGGGGCGTCCTCTTCCCTGAGGCAGGCCTTAACCTGACCGCATACCACGTGGTTTTTCTGCAGGGTCTTCAGCTGGGGACCACTGCTCATTGACGTTTCGCCCCTTGACCCAGAACGTCTCCTGGTGGCGGGGTAGTGAACAGGGACGTCTCCCTGACACCCCCTGCAGCAAAAGCTAATTTGATGTTACTCCCCAAGCCTTGTCTCGTCGTTTCAGCCTGAGCCAGTGGCTTGCTTTCTCCGCTTCCTCAGAGAGTTCTTTGGTGGATCTGCTCAGTGTGGCTCCCCGTAGTCCCAGATCCTTGAGCAGGCATGATATTGATCTGCCCACAAAGCCTCTGGCTCCCACCTCCACCGGGTACAGCCTCACACTCCATCCACTTTCTCTGCACTCCGCGACCAAGTCTGCATACTTCGCCTTCTTTCTCTCGTAGGCAGCTTCCAGTCTCTCCTCCCATGGCACTGTCAGCTCGATCATTATCACTGACTTCACAGCTGCAGACCACAGCACCATGTCTGGTCTTAATGTGGTGCTGCATATCTCCTGTGGGAACTGGAGCTGCCTTCCCAGGTCTACTTCCATCTTCCACCCTGCCCCTGGTGTTAATAGCTTGGTGGGTGGTCTCTTACTGGTATGCATTGCGGGTTTCCCCTGCCTGAGGAAGTGGATCTTACATTGACTCTCTAATGGACTCTGATTATTTGCCTCCTGCCGACTTTTCTCCAGCACCTCTGCCAGCTTCCTGAGCACTTGGTCATGCCGCCATCTAAGCCGACCCTGTGTCAGTGCTGTTTTACAGCCCGACAGAACATGCTGGAGTGAAGCATTGATGGTCCCGCAGAGGTCACAGGATTGCTCTGTCCCAAGCCATTGATGGAGGTTTTTAGGGCTCGGAGGGTGTCGTATGTTGCCCTAATGAGGAAACTGAGCCGAGCCTGTGGTAGTTTCCAGAGCTCTGCCCAGCTGATTGCTCGGCTCGCGACACCCTCCCAAGTTGTCCACCGCCCCTGCTGCCCCTGTGCCACAGACCTTACTCTGAGCTCCTCCTGCTCAATCCTGGTGACCTCTGCAACAACTAGGTCCTTCCTCTCCTTCCTACTTGCCTTGGACCATAGGATGGGTGGCTCGCTCCATCCAAGGCCTGCCCGCCCTGTCTGGACCATGCCCACCATTTGTTGATGTTGCAGTCTTCCCATCACCTTCTGCACCTCCTCCTTAGCCCTCCATTTCCTTCCAGTCTCAACTCTGGCATTTGCATCAGCCACTGCCCTGTCGGAGGAGTCCCTTAATTCCATCACCAGCCTTGTCTTCTCCTGCCTATAGCCCAAGGTGATGGATTTCAGGGGTAGCTGGAGTGAGTTCCATCCATACAGCCCAGCAGCTGTACCATATATTATAAAAATGTAAATGGTTGAACATTGTTACTTTACTGTAAAATGCGGTCAAATTGATAGTTTTTAGAAGTAAAATCTATAATAGCCACATGATGAATCAAAGTTCATCACAAGAAGAAAATGCTAAAAAACTGTATAGCAGGTGCACACAAAACCCTAATGGTATTACATGTGACACTACAATAATGCAATAAACATTAATTTAACATGAGATTTAATTTAACAACATAAAGCCCTATTGTGTATAACTGTACAAATCTAGGAAGAAACAGTTATTTCAATGAAAATCCATTAAGGGTCATATGTACTAACAGCTTGTGCCAGCGCAAATCCTCTTTTGGCATAACAAAAAAAAACAATTACTGTCAAGATTTACTAAAGTGCAGTGAAACTTCAGCAATAAAAAGGTGTGGACAGTTATTTTAGTGGCTGCATTTGTAGTAGTTTCCCTTTCAGATACAAAATTTATGAGGAGAGTAGTTAAATGAATCATGAATCAAGGTGATTTACTGTACTAAGGTTTGCGGATAGTCAATTTATTGGTATTTGTGTCATTATATAATGCCTGTGTTGTTAGTTGATTAGCCACACCTGATTATCATCAGCTCTGCTTGTTTGCGACCCTGCATTCATTTGCACTGCTCTAGATTACATTGGGCTGCAGGTTGTGGCTGTGGGTCCTGGTGTTTTCCCTGGAGAATCGTCACCACCTAACTCCCCGATAACCACCGCCCTGGTCATAATAAACTGCTGTGTCTGTGCTCTTTTATTTGGTCACTGTCAGTAGATCACCCCCTAGATCACTGTCCACTCCCATCGGCACTTTTATGGGATTGCGCTTTCACACTAATTTGCCCTGTTAAGTACATATGGCCCTGTTAAGTGTCACACAGGGAATTTTGGGAATGTCAATTCAGTTTTTCCACTGTAAATTATAAGATGCTTTGTTCTTTTTCACTTCCAAAAACTGTGAAGTTAACCTCATATAGTGAAAATCAAGCTTTTAACATTGTTTACGTGTTAATCGGAAGTTTTAATATGCTTAAGGACAAACCATGTGGAAATTTATAAGTCAACGCCATTGCTAAGCATTTTCTCCTTACAACTGCAGTTTACTAAAGACAGTTTCAAAATGAGGTTTGAAACGGCTGCTGTTTCCTACCATCACAAACAAGTAACCAATCTCGTCAACCTGCAGGTTGGGGCTTTTCATATCATTAACCTGTCTGAGATGGTGAACAGAAATGTGGTTTGTGCAATACAGGTGCATCTCAATAAATTAGAATGTCGTGGAAAAGTTCATTTATTTCAGTAATTCAACTCAAATTGTGAAACTCGTGTATTAAATAAATTCAATGCACAATGGCTCACATTTAACAAAAACCCACCAATTCACTATCTCAACAAATTAGAATACTTCATAAGACCAATAAAAAAACATTTTTAGTGAATTGTTGGCCTTCTGGAAAGTATGTTCATTTACTGTACATGTACTCAATACTTGGTAGGGGCTCCTTTTGCTTTAATTACTGCCTCAATTCGGCGTGGCATGGAGGTGATCAGTTTGTGGCACTGCTGAGGTGGTATGGAAGCCCAGGTAGACCACCCTGTATAATTCGCTCTTCCTCTTCTTCAGAATCAGTTTCTGGTTCAAACACATATGGCTAAATTAATCCAATATTGCCATTGTGTAGCATTTACTACCTCTGTTAACTGAGTGAAAGTGGCTAACTTTAGTTAATGTGTAATGTTGCTGCTTGAGCATAAAAAAGATCTGCAAGGTTACAAAGCTCAAAGTCAAGGAGATATTTAACAGAAAACACTTTTCAAGAATTACAACAAATGGCTTGTTCGGACTACAGCGCTCTTCTTTCGGATATTGTGAAGTCACATTGTCACTCTGTTTTAGTAGCATGCTTTAGAGCTGCTTTAGTGGCATGTTGTTGCCATGGCAAAGAGACACTGTTTCTTCCACCCCGGTTCCAAAACCCCTTTATTTTTGTTTGTAGAGGTTCTGCATGATCCTCTTGTTCGTAAACATTATCAGGGTATGAATCGGGCTCAAAATGATATGGCAAAATTGACACCATTGTTAATATTTACATCTGAGCAGATGGAAACTCGAGGTCAAGGTAAGGGGCGTGACATTTCCAGAACACACTCGAAGTGGTTTGCCAATCACGACACACTGGGTCAGCTAACCAATCAGAACACATTTTGGATTTCGGAAGGAGGGGCTTCATCGAAACAGGAAGTAAACAGAGCATTCGAGACTGACTGGGAATAGAAGTACTGCAATAATATAAAATATGTAAAAAAAAAAAAAAGAGAACAATGTTTTTGGAACAATGAAGCAAAAAAAAACTATTCTAGCACACCCCAAAAACCAAATGAAGACTTCGTAAAAGGGCATAATAGGACCCCTTTAAGGCATGAAGAAATTTTCATGGGAACATTTTCTTTAAAGGAGTCATTAAATTAGTGACTGCAGGGGAACTTTAACAGTAATTTGCTGTAAAATTACATGAAATTTTCCTTTAGATTTATTACAGTTTTTTACCGTATTTAGCAAGGGATCTTACTGTTAGCCAATTGACAGGTTTTTGTCATAGTATCTTTATAGTCGTTTACAGTTAAAATTACAACTATTGTTTTACATGACCGTGAAACATTAGACTACAATAAAGGGGCAGAGTAGTATCTGCCTTAAAACCACTGTCAACAGAAATGTGTTTAACACAATACAATGATTTTGCGGTTGGAGCTGTGATGTTCCTCTAACCCATTAATCTTCTCTCAGCAGTTTGAGCGAGTGTTTCTCCAGGTGTTTAATACGTGTTGATGGAGATGTAGTTCTGCAGGACTCCTATTACACGCTCAGCAGTCTGTGGACCTCCACATCAAACTCCTTCACTGCCCAAAGGTGACAGCTACTCGCAATGAGAGAGTAACATGTGGCCTGACTGTTATTACAAGCAGAATCGTGAGTGTAATGCTTAAGTGGAAAGGTGTTTTTCCAGGTTGATGTTAAAACAACTCTCCATGTCTCTCTCACAGCTAATCTTGAGCTAGAGTTGCCATTTTCTCAGACCACAACTAGAAAGTTTGAGAAATGCTCAAGCTGCCTCATCAAGGCAAAGTGACATTTGACAAAAACAAGGCATTATGAGATAATCCTGCTGTTGTCCAAGTGCTGCTTCTCACATAGGTACTCGTTTACTTTTTCTATCATTCCTCACGCTTGAAGTCTTAAGGGTGGTGTCTAGTTACATGCGTCCATGGCTTGGCTGTCCATTCTAGCTGCAATGCTAATCCCAGCATGGAAAAATACATCTCTCTGACAAATATTTGTCTACACTTCACATCTGTTCAGTGCCTCTGTCAGGGTCCACATCTTTGACAGTGAGTTTAGTGAGAGTGATGTATGAGATATAGGGAACCTCAGGAGGTTCAAAACCTCAACAGTGAAGTTACTAGACACCATATGGATGATCACTGGAGGCACTAGGTTTTATTTTAATTTTTTTTGCTAGACAAATGCCAATGGCTTTATCAAAGCTACTCCTTTGAATTGTGTATTTTTTTGCACCATTAGTGGCACCTAATAGAATTGCAAAATAATTATTTTTTCAGACAGGTTTTCCAGACATTCCTTCCCTCTTTTAATGTTCGGACAAGAGCAATGGTTTGAAAGCATCACAGATTTAGAGTGTTACCATAGTTATTATGCTAACTGATTTAAAATGTTTTTTATTATTTAAATTTAAATATGTTTAACAGTATTACATTTCTGTATAGGTTCTTCATGTTTAATGAAAACTGTTGTAAAGTTTTGAAATATGCTATACTGTGTATTAAAAACTACAAGTAAAATTCCTTTTTGGTCATTTTTAGTTTATTTTAGCTATTTTCTGATTGTGTATTTTTTTGTACCTTCAGTGTAGCTGTCAGTTTTTCAGCATTTCTATTTTTATATCAGTTAAAGAAACTGTTTTCATTTAGTTTTCATTAAATTGTTCATTAACACACTTTTTGTGTGCCTGCTGGACGCCGCAGCAAATCACACAAACGTCAAGACCGACAAGTCATCAAATGCAAATTAGCGAAAACTTACTGCAAGTTTCTCCTCATGACATGTTATCATGAATGAACTCCACCATTAATATGTGCCACATTTTATAGGAGAGTGCATTTCATAATTGTAGCTTCAGTCGGGGAGGAGAATGATTGTAATTGAAGCACCTAGTCTGCAATTAGTTAAAGGGCAGATCAACATGACAGAAAATGAGAAACTAAGTCTTTTAATGTGCCTTGTAGAGTGCACTTGGCATTACGAGTGGATTATTTACAGTTGTCTCTGCACATTAAACGTCAAACTAATTACACACTTCACCTTTAATTAATACCTTTGGGCCAATGGAAATGCCAGTGTAATGCAAGTGGATTGTCTGACAAGGACTTCTCTTCTCAGGCTTTTCCATCGCAAAACAACTAAAGTACTAATTAAGGATACACTGCTTACTGGCTGATCCTCTTCTGCCAACAGGAACAAATGAGTCAAAACAGATTTTAGAGTCCCAAGCACCTTGGATAACAACAACAACACTGACTAGAGTAAAAAGGTGCACAGGACACAGAACAGGAACAGGAAATGGCCAGCAGCGTAAACAAAAACCACTTCAGGGACTTAATTTCAACCAGCTTCCCTTTTCTCTCTGAAAACTTCTTACTTAAAAACAATGGCCAACACTAAGAAAAAGAGGTTAGTCAATGCTTATATGACTTATATGTGGTTACACAAGCATAAAGGGTGAAAGTCATCTGTCTGATATCTCAATGAACAACTTCCTCTTGGCTCAAACTGACTCATTCAACAGCACTATGGTATCTGGCATCATTGAAGAAGGATATTAAAAGGAATGTGTTTCCAAACCAGCTGACTCTAATCAGTTATCTCGCAGGGCTGCTGTGCAAAGGGAAATCACTGGGAAACATCTGAGATGAGATCTGCTAACCAGACACTAACAGATGGGGCACTAAACTGTTTAATTTTTTAATTTGACTGATTTATTATTTTTTTATGTATTTATTTATTTTACTTGTGACATTTGACTACAGCTTATTCATGCCAGAAACTGTCTGCACACACCATTGTTTAAAGGTTTGGGGTCGTTATATTATTATTATTATCTTATTATTTAGCAAGGAACTCCATCAATAGTGACAGTAAGGGGACAATGTTTTTCTAATTTCAAATCCAAAGCTAAGCTGGTGTATCATCAGCGATCTATGCGATTAATATGACAGTGTCTTGAGCAGCAAATCAGCATATTAGGGTAATTTCTGAAGGATCATGTGCCACTGACGACTGGAGTAATGATGCTGAAAACTCAACTTTGATCACAGAAATAAATTACACTTAAAAAATATTCAAATAGAAAACATTATAAATTGTAATAATATCTTTCCACAGTATATAATGTTTTTAAGGGATTTGGTCAAAGGCCGTCTTCTGATTGTATTTTTATAATTGAGATATACTAGAGCTTGTATTAATATTTGGAATTATTTAATGTATATTTCCATTTTCATGTTAATTAGTTAATAAAGTTTTTTTTTTTATTTTTTTTTTTTACAAAAAATACGTTTTAATTTTATTTCATTTCATTTTCATTTTTATGTCATTTTAGTACAAAAAGTTATATGGAAATTAGAAGGGTGTCTTGCTATAAACTAATAAAATTTTCTTTAATATTTTTTAGTGGTTATAGTTTTATTAAAAGATAATATAAAAATAGTAAAAGTAGGTATGTTTTCAATAATCAGAAAAAGTTTTATGTTGGTTTATCTTTTACTCATTGACTTACTATAAGCTGTACACAGATAAAAATTCAGTACTATTATGATTTACTGTAATAAAACCAATAAGACAGTAAATTCCACATCAGTTTTATATATTGTAGTTATTGTAATTTTTTTTTACACAATGTCTCTGAACTTTCAAAGGACCATCTAGTGCGCAGGTGGTCAGGAACCTTTTTTTGACCAACGAGCCAAGTTTTTTACTTTTGGTAATGCATTTTTTACACACCCACACCACACCACACACACACACACACACACACACACACACACAGATATCGATATATATATATATATATAGCCCATAATATTATATAAAATGCAGTTTTTTTTGCCATTACGTTTTAATACTAGTACCTTTCTTATGATAATGGAAACTTAAATTACATTTTTGTAAAATAATGATTTTCCGAGACAAATTGGGGGCAGGGCTTTTACTGTGAGGTTGATTAAAGGGGTGAATTCTCTTCAGAGTTCTCTCTCTCTGTCTCTCTTTGTGTCTGTGTGTGTGTGTGTGTGTGTGAGTGTGAGAGAGAGAGAGAGAGAGTGTGAAGAATAATGCACGTTGCTTATGTCGACCGTATTTATGTGAATAAATAAATAAATAATAAATATGCACCACCGAAGACAAAGTCTTTGCTTCTAAGTGTTCCACTCAGACCTCGCGCGCAGAAAACACCCAGTCAGAAGTGGATTGAGTTCTGTATCGCGGCTTTGAGTTTTTAATACTGTCTGTCTTTTTAATATCAAGAATGTCGCGCTCTTTACTGTCTCATTCATTCAAGTTCCTTTATTAATAACGCTAACAGTCCCACCCGCTGAAAGCAGTACATGTTTCAGTCCGGTCACCTTTTTTTATACATACTTTTACACTTTTTCTGCTGTTCAAAAAAATCTTTCTTTTCGCTATTACCCCAAACAAGCTTGAATCTGAGTTTATTAGCTCTGCATTACCATAGAAACAACTTGACTCTTGTGTCGCGAACAGCACTGCATGTGCACTGAACGCCACTTTGTCCGGTGCAAAAAAAATGTATTATTATTTTAAACCTTTTAGCAGCTTATGTAGGCTCTACAACAAATGATCTCTAGTGATGTAAAATGTTTGTAATAGATCATTTGTTGGTAAAGGGCGAGAGATCTAGCGAGCCATATGATTTTTGTCAAAGAGCCAGGTGTGGCTGGCGAGCCATAGGTTCCCGACCCCTGATCTAACATCTCGCTGGATCCCACTTTGAAAACCCTTAGACTGGCATGGGAACAAAAGTATACAGTAAAGTTACAATTACAAGAAATAAGTGGCTGATCCTTTTGGTGTCAGCTGGACATCCCATAATGTAGGTTTGTGGAGGCTATTTAAAGTTTCACAAGCAATATGAATAGAATGTAACTGTGCTTTTAAAAGTGCCACTGCTGACAAAGGTCTTACTATAATCCTTCCAGGACCCCTTTTAAAGCTCAACTTCATTGAGAGATGAGTTGTGTCCAGACAAGAGTCCAATATCATATTGCCATAAGTGCTCATTAGAGTGAAACATTAGCTTGTTCTTGGCTGGCTATGTGGACATCTCTTGTTTGATTTGTCCGGACAGCTGATTGCGACCTCCGACGGCAAGGTCATCTTAAGTGGACAGCCAATGGGGTTTTGACAGAATTTACTCACATTCATTTATGGCAACATGAATCTTCATGACACCTCCAAACGTCTTCACCTGTTGGCGAAGCACACTATCTGTAGACGGAGACTGAAGACTGACCCTGGTGATAAGGGGACAATTAGTTTCAGTGATAAACGTCTCACTAACACTTAATCTTATTGCAGGCCAGCAACTGAAGACATCCTGTGTAATGAACACCGAGTAATCCAAGCTAAAACACTAATCATCTGTGTCACACCAATTCCACCTTCAAGTGCGTCACCGGCAGATGACACCACTGAAAAATGGTCTGAGGAGCTGTATATCCAGATACAGGAAATAAGAAGATGTCGGCTTCAATTAGTGTAATTATGATATTGATGAGGACACATGAGTAAGTAAAATTTGAACTGTTGGATTTCAGGTCAAAGTTCATGAAGTCAACAGTCTGAATGTGTTTGGATTCAGGAGGGAATTATAAGAAATTACATCCCTGCAGCTCCACTTTTACATGCCAAAAAATAATAAAATAAAATAAAACTCTTAAATAACAAATGATTCTGCATGTTGTAATGTGCCTATTGATGTTTCTCTGATACAACAAGCCCATCTAAAAAGGGGAAAATCTTAACACATACAAACACATCCATCTATCTGTCTGTCTGTCTCAGTGTTATTAAATTTATTTGTAATTTCAAGTTGAAGTATTAAAATTACTTAATATTTAGAAATCTAAAAAAGTGAAAACTAGTACATTACATACTATCTGCTGTCTGTCTATCTGTCTATTTATCTATCTGGTCTGTCTGTCTATCTATCTATCTGGTCTGTCTGTCTGTCTGTCTGTCTTCCTATCATCAATCTGGTCTGTCTGTCTGTCTATCTGTCATCTATCTATCTATCTATCTATCTGGTCTGTCTGTCTGTCTGTCTATTTATCTATCTAGTCTGTCTGTCTGTCTTTCTGTCCTATCTATCTATCTATCTATCATCATCTATCTATCTATCATATATCTATATATCTATCTATTTGCTGTCTTCTATTATCTGTCTGTCTATCTATCGTCTGATATCTAAGCTGTCGTCCCTTTATATCTATCTATCTATCTATCTGGTCCTGTCTGTGGTCTGGCCTGTCCTATCTGGTCTGTCGGTCCCTTTCTATCTATCTATCTATCTGTCTGTATATCTATCTGTCTGTCTTTATATCTATCTATCTATCTGGTCTGTCTGTCTGTTTATCTATCTATATCGATCTGTCTGTCTGTCTGTCTATCTATCTGTCTATCTATCTATATCTGGTCTGTCTGATAGATGTCTGTCTGTCTGTCTATCTACATCTGTCTGTCTGGCTGTCTGGCTGTCTGTCTGTCTTTCTGTCTGTCTGTCTATATCTATCTATCTATCTATCTGGTCTGTCTGTCTGTCTGTCTGTCTTTCTTTCTGTCTGTCTATCTATCTATCGTCTGTATGTCTGTCTGGCTGTCTGTCTGTCTATCTATCTATCTGTTCTGTCTATCCATCTTCTATTTCTATCTATCTGGCTGTCTGTAGATGTCTGTCTGTCTGCTCATTTATCTAGCTGGTCCTGTCTTCCCTGTCCTGTCATTATCTATCTGGTTCGGGGTCTTTGTTTGTTTTTCTATCTATCTATCTATCTATCTATCTATCTAGCTATCTATCGGTTCCTGTCTGTCTGTCGTCTGTCTGTCTGTCATCTATCTATCTATCTATCTGTCTGTATCTCTATCTATCTGTCTTTATATTATCTATCTATCTATCTACCTGGTCTTATCTTCTGTCTGTCTATCTGTCGTCTGTCTATCTATCTATCTATCTACTATCTATCTACTATCTATCTATCTATCTACTATCTGTCTATCTATCTATCTATCTATCTACTTGTCTGTCTGTCTGTCTATCTATCTTATATCGATCTGTCTGTCTGTCTGGCTATCTATCTGTCTATATATCTGTCTATATATCTGTCTATCTACCTGTCTATCTATCTGTCTGTCTATCTACTATCTGCCTGTCTGTTTTCTTCTTGTCTTTCTTTCTATCTACTATCTATCGTAGCTAGCTATCTGTCTATCTGTCGAGCTGTCTGTCTGTCTGTCTTATTCTATCTATCTATCTTCTATCTATCTGTCTATCTGTCTATCATCAATCTATCTGTCTGTCTATCATCTATCATCTATCTATATATCTATCTGGTCTGTCTGATAGTAGCTGTCTGTCTTCTGATCTAGTTATCGATCTATCGGTCTGCCTGTCTGTCTATCGATCTTTGGTATGCCTGTCTGTCTATCTATCTTAGCTTCTGGTCTGCGGTCTGTCTAGTCTAATCTATCTATCTGGTCTGTCCCTGTCTATCCTACTATCTATCTATCTGGTCTGTCTGTCTGTCCTGTCTGTCTGTCTACTGTCTATCTATCTATCTATCTATATACATCTATCTATCTATCTGTCTGAATTAGATGTCTGAAACCCTCAAGCTTGAAACATTTCAAACAAGGTTATTATCATTAACTACTTTAAGTTTAATGTGATGTATTGAAACAATTTGAACTGTAAAAAAAACAGAAATGGCAAAAACACAACAAAATTACTAAAACATTAAACTATATCGGTGCGAACTTACTGGGGAGCTAGGGGCTCCCCTTAATAAGACATGGGCTCCCCTGGAAACGTGATTTGTGAAATTTTGGGGGTCTCAAAAAAAATTGACTGTTATTTTGACGTGCAATTTCAGTTCTGTGTAATGTGATCATCGTGGATTATCATGTGTAAAATTGCAAAAATATCATTCATTCATGCATGACGGCTATTTAAACCTAATTCACTTCAATAAAGATAGCTTTACATGTTATTCTTGTCATGAGCATCAAGGTGTGTGGGCGCTGCGGTGCAAATTCCACTCATGTTTAGTACATGTTAACTCAAAGCTTCGTAGAAAAAATATAAACGTTGGACTCTGTGGTCAGTTCTGTGTTAAGGTAAGGCATGTTATTCTTAATTATGTGTTGTGGCTGGGTTGTTAGGTCTGCGTGACTCTCGATGTCTTGGGTCTAATTGAACGGAGGAATTATGGTGTTCTTCTGTAGTCTGACGACGAGTAACTTTAACCGTTGTTCATGTGAACTCAAAGACAGCCTGATGCTCTGCCTGACTATTTGTGGGTGGCTGTTTGTTGATTCACTTATCAATTCGTGTCGATAAAGAACAATAGGGTAAATCCTGTATAGTGACTCATCCTATATAGTGCTTGCATAAAGCAAATAGTGCATACACTTGTATCGCACGAACGCCCCCCCCCCGTTATAATAAAACAGAAAAAACAGTTGGGCTCCCCCAAAGTCCATGGTTGTTTTTTTTTTTTTAGAGTCGATACACTGACTAAGTATTAAAAGAACGTAGTTTGGGATTCTTTGAATAAGTCAAATGAACAGCATTTGTTTTGACATATACTTTTTTTTTTGTAAGAATTTAAATACATATATATTTTCATTATAAGGTTTTTTTTTCCACACAACTATATGACAGTTGGTTTTTAAGTAAATCATTATTATCAATAATATTGTGATCCATAAAATAAAATAAATAAATATTATGCTGTCAATCGATAAAAAAATTTTAACTAATTAATCGCACATTTTTCTAAAATTAATCGCGATTAATCCCTCCTAACATTAAAGTTTTTAAATATACGTTTATATTGCAATAATTTCACATTCGTCTTTCTTCAATAATGCTCAACCACATAAAGATGGTACTATTTTTTTAACATTTTTTAATGGCATCTTTTTGACCTGAAGCCCAGTCTCATGATACTCAAACCTATGTATCTCTAAAATTCCCCCCTCCCTAATATTGTACCTTGACTACCATTCAACATTACATATAATTGAGGAGTATCTAATTTTAACACTTATAGACTTTAAAAACTTCTAATTTTTACGTGAACTTAAAACAATCGTCACATACACCCATTATAAAAATGTCTAGTTTGCTTTTTATATATATATTAATAATATATATCTATATAATAAATAGATAATGTATATATTATATATATCTATATATGTATTATAGGTATGTATATATATTATCTATATAGTATATATATATATATCTATTAATTTAAAACTATTAACTTTGACAGCCCTAAACAAATCCACTTCCCTCCGCTCTCATATTCGGATCTGGAATGCCGCAAACATGGACAAACTGAAATATCTAAATATCAGCACTCATGCAACAGCCAATCAGACCGGAACTCACTGTTGCGAAATTGTACTTAGTATAATGAAAATAAAATGAAAGGGATTGTAAGCACTACAAACTATATGTCAGAAAAATGTACAAGTCTGAGCGTGTGAGCATACAGTAGAGTGTGTATTTTCATAAGGGACTCATATTCATTTGGGGCTTGTAATAGGAAAAGACTGAGAAAATAATTCAGCAGTGCAAGTGCAGCCCATAAAAGGGCACATTTGTAAAATAAACAATGCGGCTACACAGAGGGCTATCAGGTTAGAGCGTGGGACACCAGAAACAGCTTAAGCAGGATGTGGTTGTTTCATTGACAATTATTAATTTTTTCCCAAAGCTTAATAGCGTAGTTCTATTTTTGTGCTGCAAAGTGCCACTGACTAACTTTTACACAAATTCACGCACTATATTGCAATGAGACGCAGCCGACACACTGGTCTGAGGAGGGACGCACTGGTTTGGTCTCAGATTGGTGGATAATTATCAAGGCTGAACCACAGGCGGAGTTGGAGTCCAGAGAACCCGACAAGCTGTCAGATGCTCCACTAATCGCTTCCCACACAGACCGAGATAAGAGCGTTCAGGGCCTCCATCACAGGGGAATAACCCACAACACTTGCCTTGGTTAACCTACCGATCCTCAACAGTACTTTACAGCAGTGCTGAGGAGAATTACAGTAATTAGTCACTGGTGGCTGGTGAAACCACTAAAGAAGATCTGAGGGATTAACCCTATAAAATCATATTTGGTACATTATTTCTAAGGCCTCTAAATTACCAACATGATCAAAACTTTGCTGAAAACCTGTTGTACACAATCTATTACATGCTTTATGTCGTCTGATTAAGAGTTTATACTTTTTTTAAGTAAAAGTCTTTTAGTATAATTGTAAAAACGTCCATGTTTATTTGTTCATCTCTCAATCATAATCGTATTGCATTGTATTATATGTTTTGCCTCCACGATAAAACCAACAGAACTTTGATCATAAAACTACACGTTTAACATACTGTTGAGAGATAGAGAGAGACAGCTGATATTAATATACATTTTTTGTAAATTGTCTGTTATACTGCTATAAAGATGTCATTGATTTACATTACAAGCGATAAGAATTCCATCTTACGTTTTGGTCATATAAATATCTGCAATGGCACCAAATAGGTTTTTTTTCTAATTAATTTTCTTTGCATATTTTGGGCCTCCAAATAAAATTTATAGTTTTTTTTTCTCCTTGAGTTTGAACTCCGTATTATTCTATATATAAGCCATGACATCAGTTTTTTGGTAAATTAATTTAATAAAATGTAGGACTTTTACGTCACCTCCCCTGTGCAAATAATTTCTAACCGATTTAAACTGACGGTGTCACAGTGAAGCCCTTGTTACGACACTCCTCCTCTCACTACGACAGGGGTCTCCAAACTCGGTCTTGGAGGGCTGGTATCCTGCAGAGTTTAGCTCCCTAATTAAACACACTTGAACCAGCTAATCAAGGTCTTACTAAGCATGCTAGAAACTTCCAGGCAGGTGTGTTGAGGCAAGCTGGAGCTAAACTCTGCAGGACACCGGCCCTCCAGTACCGAGTTTGGAGACCCCTGCCCTACAGCATTAAGGTGGTGGTGTGATAAGATACATGGATATGGGTTCCTCCTTCAAACCAGCTCAAACAAGCCAACTAGTTGCCATCTTCAGCCCCTATGCCAGAGCACCCCAGCCCCAGGTTAACAGAGGTTATTTTTAGGTGCCTCATTCACAAGATAATTTCAGAACTGTACATTACCGACCCCATTACATCTGAGCTATTATGTATTCTGTGATATTCAGTGATAGAAATGATGATGGGGGAAATTATATTTTAAAAATTGTTAGAATAAAATGGCCTTTTTAAAGCTGATTTGATAGCTAAAATTGTATGTATCCTAAATATATACTTTACACTTTCACAATGGACATGACACATAATAAATATAAATATTCTGCTCATATGTGACATTTACCAACACAGTCTCATGGCAATTCGTAACTATTTTAAGTTTTAGCAAATTGGTGGCTATTTCATATTCATTCTCATTCATATGTTGTATGTTTGCTTGTACCCCACAAGCAAATTTAAAAGTGGACCTTCATGCTTACTTTTTTCTAAAAATCATACAATTTTAATACAATTCACATATTACAGATTCATACGAAATAATTACTTCATAAAATAGTTACGTTTTCCAGTGAGATTGGTTTGTTTTACCTTGATTGTTGTTGCTGTGATTGGTTTTCTTCACACATTATATACATACATGGTAAGTCTCCTTGGTAGGCACAATTTAACTTTGGGAAATGGATATCAATCACTTTCACACAGGATGCATTGTTCATCAATCATCATTGTATTGCATTTCATTATATGTTTTGCCCCACACAATAAAAACTGCAAAGCTTTGACCAGAAAACTAAGCGAAGCATTTAAAATATTATTGGATGGTAATATTATTAGGAGATATAATAGAGTGACAGCTGATATTTATATGCAATTTATGTAAGTCATCAGTTACAATATACTGTTATAAAGACCTCACTGATTTACATTACAAGCTATCAGCTATCATTTTATGTTTCATCTTTCATTTTCACACAGAATGTGCTGAAATCTTTATTTCTGACTTTGTTTTGCTGATCTTTTTTAACATTTAATAATGCATTTATTTTAATGGATTTTATAATGGATATGTTTGAAAGTGTAGGCCTAGAACAAGGAGTAACAAACATTTTAACAAGTCAAAGTCTATCTTTTAATAACAATTGCCCATCTATGGTTCTGTCACAGAATCAAAGCTGCATCAACACCATCTCTAGCACAGCTGAGGATTACATATTTTAGTAAAAACACTGTTACAGAACTGAAGTGTATAAACACTGAACTGACTTGAGCTGAATAACAACACTGTTGACTTCTATAGAGCTGCTTTTAACTGAACAGAATTTGTCTCATAATTGATGAACTTTACACAGTTATTGAACCTGACTGAACCAACACTGAACTGACCTCAGCTGAATTATGACACTATTGTCTTTTCAGAGCTGCCTTACAGCAGAATTTGAATTTGTCTCATATTTGAAGTTTGCATCATTCATTCGGTTTATTACTGAAAACTTACGACGTGTATTTAATAAAGCGCTATATAAATAAAGGTGACTTGACCTAATGTTTTAGTCGCTGTTTCTGGCATGCACTTTCAAATGATCTGACAAAGAGGCTTTACTTTATGTCATCTTTCACTGGGACATTTGAACTCAGTCACTCGGAGTTATTTAAAACTGCATCATGTTTGTTTAATAAGTGCCACGATTAATAACTATCTACGCAAATGGATGTCATTGGAGTGAGTTTATGCTTGCTTTGTAGACCGTACACAATGTTGCTCCACATTGCTGAAGTACATAAAGAAACCATTTTGATGGAGAAATGCACCTCACCCTCACACAACACAAACACACACACACATATTACACCATCCTCTCTCCACACAAAGAGACCTCATGTCCTCGCATCCCACAGGAGTGGACATTTCAAGTAAGGTATGGTCAATCAAAGAAGCCTCTGTCTTTGACCAATAAAGGCATGTTTTGTCTGTGTGACTGGTTATTAAATGGTTTATCACATCTGAAGGCTGGCTCACGGATGAATTAAGAGAAACGGGGTGGGATGTGAGGGGCAGGGGAAAGAGGTAAACAGTTTGTGTACATGTGTGTGTATGCATCTAATAAGGGTGGAGTTGGTCTGGCTGATGGACAGGAACGATGCTGGAGCCAGACACTTCTGATGATGGCAGCGTTTTGACGGCAGACTGGAAAGTAAACACATCTTTCTCCTCCGTCCATCCCGGCCCGGCTCGCTAATGCAAGCCTTGATCATTAGCCTAGGTAACGTCTGCAGGTTATGAAAAAGAACAGGACTCGGGCCGTCCATTAAAGCCCTGTGCAAAAACATTCAGGCTTATTTTGACAGCTCAGACAGTACATAAAGTCTCACCCAGGCTGTAAATATAAAAATATTTGGTGTTAATTTCAATAAAACTTCTCGACTGTAACAGCTACCGAAAGTTCGCTAATGCTGACAGGTCAGAATAAAATGGAAAGAGTTATTTTGCCCTTCCTTGCTTTTTTCTACATCTTGTAGGTGCCTCGATTGATTAGCAGGACTCCAGGGAACTTTGGGTGTTTAGGGAATTAGCATTAAGGAGGCACTTTAGCTGCATGAATGAAGAAAAAGAAGGAGCTGTTTACTTGCCGGGTCGTAGAACCAGCACAAACCAGCCCAGGGTGGTTAGCTGGTATGTATCAATGGCTTAAGAGGGGTTTGAGAACTTATACTCCAGCTGGCCGACTAGCTGAAAACCAGCTTGGTTAAGCTGGAGGAAGTCGTGGCCTAATGGTTAGAGAGTCGGACTCGTAACCCAAGTTTGCGGCTTCGAGTTTCGTACCGGCAGGGATTGTAGGTGGGGGGAGTGAATGTACAGCGCTCTCTTCCACCTTCATACCACGACTGAGGTGCCCTTGAGCAAGGCACCGAACCCCCAACTGCTCGCCGGGCGCCGCAGCAAAAAATGGCTGCCCACTGCTCCGGGTGTGTGTTCACTGCGGTGTGCGTGCACTTTGGATGGGATAAATGCAGAGCACTAATTCCGAGTATGGGTCATCATACTTGGCCACATGTCACGTCACAATTTTTAAAAATATTGTTTGAGAGATGAAACAATGAAACAAGCAATCAGGAAGGGTGAACCCCCAGTACTCCATCCATGCGCATACTTCCCCAAGAAGATGTCCCCGGCGGATCAAATTACGACATCGGGAACCGCGAGTTACTTGCCATTAAGCTCGTACTGGAGGAGTGGTGGCACTGGTTGGAAGGAGCCCTTTCGAGGTGATAACTGACCATAACTTTGCACTATCACCTTGTTTGCATTGGCTTGTGTATTGTTTGTCTTGTATTGTGTAGTAATAACATACTTTATTATTATTATTATTACTTTTTTTGTATACAGTGTTTAAGTTACATGTGACGGCACTGTTAGATGCCAAATTTCAACTATACTTGTTATATGACAACGTAAATCTTGAATCTTGAATAGAACCTCCAATACCGTTGAGAGGCTAAGCCCCTCAATTCACGAAAAGCAAGATGGGCCTTGTTCTTCACTCGCTTCAAGTTCACCATATCCATCCAGGTCATAAAAACCTCAAAGCAGATGCTCTCTCACCTTCACCAACCTGATCCGTCTCCGGAAAGTCCGGAACCCATTATCTCGCCCACCTTATTCATGTGCCCTATAGAATGGGCCCTCGAAGATCAGATTTTTGCCGCCACTCTGACGGAACCCGCTCCGCCGAGAGGTCCGGAAGGGAAGAGTTATGTACCTACCACTCTGCGCCTCGCCCTTCTGGACTCCATCCACACTTCTCCGGGATCGGGTCACCCAGGCAGCCAATGAACGCTCTCGCTCCTCCGGAACCATTACTGGTGGCCCAGCATGGCTCGCGATGTCACCCACTACATCAAGAGTTGTTCGGTCTGTGCCATCACTTCCACTCCACGCCACCTACCAGAAGGCAAGTTGGTTCCGCTATCCATCTCACGCACACCCTGGTCCCATATAGGGGTGGATTTCGCTATGGATCTTCCATCTTCCAATGGGTACACTAATATCTTCGTGGTCTTACGAGGGTTACCCACTGCCTTAGGAGCGGCTGAAACTCTCTTCCGTCAAGTTTTTCGAAATTTTGGTATCCCAGAGGATATTGTTTCTGATAGAGGGCCACAGTTTATATCCAGGTTCTGGCGTGGCTTCTTCCGTCTGCTGGGTGTCTCTGTCAGTCTATCTTCAGGTTATTACCCTCAAACCAACGGCCAGACAGAATGCAAAATCCAGGAGATCGGGCAATATCTCGGAGCCTACTGCCATGAACATCAGGACAATTGGAGCCAGTATCTCCCCTGGGCTGAGTATGCTCAAAATTCATTACGACAGGAGATGACTAGATTAACACTATTCCAATGTGTGCTCAGGTATCAACCGCCACTCTTCCCCTGGACTGGGGAGCCTTCAGAAGTCCCTGCGGTTGACTACTGGTTCCGTGAGAGCGAGAGGGTATGGGACTCAGCACACGTCCATCTCCAGCGGGCAGTGCGGAGACATAAGGACTAGTGCTGGGCAGTATACCGGTTCATACCGAATACCGGTGTTTATTTTTGTTATGATATTAATTTTTAAAATACAGCAATATGTCGCTTAAACAATGTTCGGAACGCGACAATGTTTGAAAGGGGTCCCTTTTCACTGTTGCACTGCGGCGAGGGAACAGCTGTATGTGTTACTAAGTGTGAAAGTTTTGAAACTGAAGCTGTAGAACTAATAGAACGTGATGACACAGAATAACTCATCCACAATATCCACACTGACCGCCAACAAAAATCCACCGCCCCCTGCCATCAGCTTCCGCGTCTCACACACACGAGCGCGACTTTAGCACTAGATTTAACAACTTTCAGACCCTCATCGGCTGCCCTGCAGGAAGCTGAGTCCCCATTATATCGGACCTTTCCCTATCACAAGGCAAATCAATGATGTCACCTATGAACTCCAACTCCCAACCACTTATCGCATTTCACCTACCTTCCATGTATCCCTGTTTAAACCTTTTATTGATCCACTTCTCCCTCCTTCCACAGAACCCGAGATACCTCCTCCTCCCGAGGTCGACTCCAACGAAACCATCTACCGAGTCAAAGAAATCCTAGACTCCCGACGGCGGGGCGGCCAGCTCCAATACCTCGTGGATTGGGAGGGGTACGGTCCCGAGGAAAGATCATGGGTGGACAGAGATGATTGTTCTGGATCCATCACTCCTCTCTGATTTCCATCAATCTCACCCAGATCGTCCTGCTCCTAGGGGGAGCAGTCGTCCTCACTGTCGGTTACTGGTGCCAGGAGACGCCCGTGGGGGAGGGGGTACTGTCACAGATTCACCAGCCACCTACACCAGATCACAATCACCAAATTACTGATTACGGTGTAGCGTCTGGACCAATCCAACACACTATATATTCTCTTTTTATATAACAAATACTCTGTAACCTCAGTTAACAAGCCATATGAGGACCCATGAACCCTTCCCCCCGGAATGCGTAACACCCCAGGAAGTCGAACAGGCCTCTTTGTTGCATGGCAACCAACGCTGATATCACTGGGTTTATTGGCCAAAAGTATGTAAAGCAGGGAAAATCCCTCCATGTCCCAAGGAAAAGCAGAGTAGAAATGGACTGGTCTAGTAATTCCATAGGAAAACCTTTCTTTGAATGAAAACACATATTCTTCAGGCCATTGAGTATATTATTGTCATTGTGTATTTTGTCTTTGATATTCTTAGACTATTTTAGTATGCTTGTGAGGGAACCCATTCCTGATCATCCCTTTTCACTATATGTAATCTTACCTTGTTTAGTATCTATGAATTTGCCTTCTTATGATCGAAACAAGCGTGTATATTATATGGTGGTACATAGGCAATAAATATTAGGGCCCTGAGAATCGTTAATAACTTCGATTTAAGTCCATTTGCAAATTAACATGCTTAAAGACAAAGGGTCATAAAAACCTCCAGCAATTGCCACCTCCCGCTCAGAAATTCCATTTTGCTCATTGGACAAGCCCATCTTGAAAGGCGGAGATCTTCTCCGACCGTAAAGGCCCGCTCCAGGGACCCCCCCAGTCGGTGGTTCGGTCAGAAGCTAAGATGAAGCTGTGAGAAAACGCTTCAGGATACCAAGGCATTGTGCCAGGCCTTTCTTCGGCCTAGTTCTTTCCATTCATCAAGTGACTCTGACTCAAAATGGTTCTTTCTCATCACCAAACTTCAGCAAGATCTGGGGGCCTTAAGATTGCATCAGGAATCCTTTTCAGACATACGCAAGTATCAAACTTAGTCGATTTAATTGATGCATTAAGTATCAGTTACACCTTTTTACAAGGTTTGTTTGAACTAAGAATCTGACGTTTTCCCTCAGGTTTTAGCTCTGCTGAATATGCAAAATGGTTCCAAAAATGTCATTCCTTATGTCTCTTTCTGTACTGAGTTAAACTTTAACCCTTTCCTATACCAACTGTATGTGTGTGTGTGTGTGTGTGTATGTGTATGTTAGACCAGTTTATGTGTTTATGTAGTATGTTAGACTAGGTTAAGTGTTTATGTAGTTAATAAAACTTTACTTGTATCACACTTGACGTGTTCAATGTTTGCTCATAACCGGAGTCAATAATCATGCGGATTTACGTTAAAAACTTATAGAATTGTACAGTAAGAAAATTATTTCCCATAACCAGGAAATTAACGTCTTAGAATTGACAAGACAGTTGACCATGAGAGATCAGCTAAATATCTACAGCGGATCTAAAATATTAATAGTTAATTATAACTAGTTATGGTTAATATCAATTTCCCCATGAGCTGATTCGGACAGATTTTGGTGGAGAGACTGCGGGCATGATAAAACGAAAGTTATGAGTTTAAACACTGACAACTTAAAAGTGTGTGCTTGATAGCACAGGTTAAAATAGGACGTGACTTCAGATGACCGGTGTCCCTATTTGCTGGCTTGTTTAGATGCCGATAAAGTGGGGGTTTGAATTGGTACCGCTATTATAATTGTGAGAGTCTTTATGGATTTCATGCTTAATGGTATCAGTGTAAGGTTAATCTGATTTTAGCAAAGAAACCCTAATTTCAGTATTAAAGCATAAATCTGTCTTGACAAAGCGTAAGTCTGAATCTCAGCTCAGCGGCATGTCCAAACTGTACCATAATGTTTTAATCTGTTTTAGTGAAGAAATCACTAAATTGCAGTATTGTTTAAATTGTTTATTTGAAGAAGAAATCTCAGTACAGTTATACCAAGGTAGATGTGAGCGCTGCTCCCCTTTATACAGCATAAAGGCTTTATAGTTTATAATTAGATTGAAGCAAGTCATCTACACTTTGACTGTATATATCTAAGCCGAGCAACCTGGTGGTCATTAATGTGTTTCACTCGCTGAGTGAAATTAAAGGTGTAATACTGTACTTTGGTACTCATGTGTGAGGCAAACATAACTACATATATGTTTAAACCGGTTTTAACTGACAGTAAACCCGTTTTGTAATTCTTTAAAAAAGTGCAAGAAGTTTATTGTTAAATTAAAGAAGCACTCACAGAAGTGCTTATTTAAAGCAACAAGTCTTGAAGGACTGAAAGCACCACATTCTAAAACTGTGACTGTTTAACATATACAGACATTAAACTGCGTTAATTACACTGGAATGCATTGGTTACCGTGACAACAACTTGTCACAGGAAGTGCTACCGTCACATAGCACAACACGCTGCAGGCTTTCCACTCTATTGTCTATGCGAAAGACTATGCAGGAGAAAATACCCCACAGACGGAACTATCTGCATGAGAAAATGAGATAGCGATGAGAGAGAGCAGACAAACAGTAACAAAGACCCTCGGATTGGTGACGTCACCCTAGTCTCGCGTAGCCAGACCTTCAGACTGACGGCTGAAGGTCTGGAATCCATGGCAGCTTTCATTGGCCAAGGCCCGCCCATGAGGCCGTTTGACCGACATGTCAAACAACCAATCACAGTTCGTTTCGTTCAGCGGCAATTTCGGGGCATGGAAATGTTGCCTCAATAACAGACAGTGTAAACTCTCCGACGTATTTGAAAGATTCTGTGCCGCAAACTTAAATATTTTACATACTTTGAGAATACAGCGTTTAGTTGATCCTGATAAGCACTCGTCATCACAGTTGTAAACACGATGGCTTTCTTCTTTCGTGAGGTGGTTTGGCCACACACGGTATATTTGTTTCCAGGCGGAACGTTAAAGAACGCGACACACACGTCTCCCGGAAATCCTGTATAATTCAACCAATCCGATGACGACTTCGAAACTCCTGAAGTGTTTCCACTTTTGTGTGCCGTATGCATCAGACGTTCAGCCAACGGTCCGTGGGCGTGACGTCTGAGGCTGAGACAAGTGGTCAGCTGACCAGTATTGAACTAAGATGCTTTGAAATTGATTTTGAAATGCAGGAAAAGGTACTTACGCTGCTCTTATATATTACTGGGTTTTTCTCAATACATTATTTAAAAGAGAGGTCATTTTAACATAAAGATTTTATAATTTTTATAATTATAATTTTATAGTAATTTGCATTTTTTAAAGGTTTGCAATTAGCATCTCCCTGTTTATTACCATTACATTTGAATAGCTTACAACTGCAAAAAATATTTTTTTACTAATAAATAAACAATAAATCCGCAGACACATCACATGGACTTTGTTTTAAGTTTGCACCATCTTCCCTTAGTTAATTTCTTGTCATGGTTGTTTATTTGTGTCATTCTGTTCAGCTGTGCACACCTCATTAACTTCAGTATTTAAGTTCATGCCTTTAATGGTATTTAATATGGCTTTAATATTGTTTGTGACTACGCTTTGGCTGGATGCTGTTCGCTCTGCTTGGATCATATAGTGGATTTGTTATACTATCCTAATTATGTAAATACATGATATGTAAATTAATTTATAAGGCAGGGCTGAACTACAAAGTGCCTTAGGGTACCACTAAGGTATAGTAGCAATTTAATAAAAAAGAAAAAGAAAGGATACTTTTGCTGTAATCACACGTTTCGGATTGTGATTGTAACAATTTAAGAATCTTCCAATGAAAAAAAAACATGTCATTGTTGCCCGATATCCTTATACTGGTGCAGACTCAGTGTCTGTGTTTTGGCCCTGGTACTTTGGACCTCAGGTGAAAAATATACCTAACAAACAGAATGAAATCAAACTGCTAAAATTTTCAGGCACAAATGATGCCATTTCGTCACAATGACCCTATTACAGAAAGAAAGGGAGAACAATTTCATTGCAGACACACATATTCTGTGTTGTTTTGCCCCTTAACATTGATTCTGCTGTCTAGAGGTGCATTTAAAAAAGACCAAAATAGTCTGTTTTGTGGTTAATATTTGATCACTCCACTGATGAATAATTCACAAAAGAGGCATATACAAATTAAGTCTCCTGTCAATCAGTGGGCTTCCTGGTGGGATGGGCGGCATCCTCTTTGAAGTCATGCTAAAAAAGCTTCAGCGTCCTCGGCTGCCAGCTGTAGATCACATGTAAACAATATGGCTGTCGGTACTCCATGGATGCCTCTGGAAATGTACACACCACCATAGCCACATTTTATGAGAGTTGTATAACAGTTTATTTATATATATATGTTTATGTTTATAACAGTCATGAGTCCAGGCCCTGCGTTTCTCCCTCTCACCACCAGAGGTCGCCCTCTCCGGGTCCTCCCCCCACCGCGCCAGACTCCCATTTCGACAAACTGTGGGAAGGAGAAACTCTTGTTCACTAATTACACCCTATTGATACTAGACTATTACATATTACAGACTATTTATACACCACACTCCCACCACTCTGCTTGGATGAATTGTAATTGTAATTGTAGTTATTTGTTGTGTGTAGGTTGATGCAAGCACGTTGGTTGTCGAATTTGTATCCCTCACCTGATCCTGTTTTGTTTATCCATTCTGATCTGTTTTTTTGTTTCTTTTTGTCTGCCTTTCTGAACAATAAATCTCGTTTCACCTGCATTTGGACCCAGACCCCATTTTTCCACGGTGCTCCCTTACCGCACCTTGACAGAATTCAGCCAGCAAACATGTGTCCAGCAGGGAAGTTCCTCAACATCCGCCCGGTGGGGGAGAGACCGGATCAGAGCATTGAGAAGGAGACCGGAGCATTGAGGATTATGCCAGGGACTTCGTTGGAGTGGCTCACCAGTTTGCTACGGAGAAGACCTGCCTCATGGTCTTTTTCTGGGAAGGCCTAGCCGAGCCTTTCAAGTCCCTGATGCCATACTGGGTACCCGAGGAGTTGCTGGAGGACGGAATAGTCAAATCGGGTCTGTACGTGAGATGCTCACCTCACGGGGTGGAGCTTCTCTGTCGGAGCCCGCTCACAGTTCTCTCGGTCCTTGCAGCCGTCCGAGCTTACGAGTCAGAGTGGCGAGCCAGGAGACTTAGAGCGTCCTTGTTCAACGGTTCCCAAACCTCATGCCCCAATCCGGGCCGCCTGGGCTGCTATACGCAGCGTGCAGGATCCTCATGCTGACGGTTCGGGCCACGCGTTACACACGATACGCCGGAAGCGGCGTCAGTTCGCCACAGGTCGCCAACCAGGTGGCGCGTTTGTACCCACTCAAAAGCTCCCAGAAGCGGCGAATTGTCCGCTTTCCTTGCGTGCTTTGCTATCTCTCGAGGCGCGCGGTACTATTATACGCTCACTAGTTTATCCTGACGGGCGGGGCCAGCAGTGTCCCCGCCACAGTTCCCCCGAAGACGGCATTGTTCCGCTCACACACACGTTCCCCTCCAGAGGCTGATGTTCCCTTCTCCGAGGGTGAGGGTCTTGTTCGTTCATTGGCCCTTCCCGAAGGTCAGTGCCAGAGTGGCGGATGTAAGCCCCACTCGATATTTCATCTGATGGGGTGCGCTTGGGGGCCGCTTCTGCCTTCATGAAGCGAACGCCCAGCCCCTGATGAGTCGTCTACAGATTGGGCACACGCATGACGATCGTTTTCAGGCCTTCCCGAAGCAGCGGAGCCCGCTAGTACTCTCTCCGAGGCGGCAGAGCTCGTTTCTGGCATTATTACCGAAGAAGCCGGACCCCCCCTTGTGATGTTCCCCCTTACCCGCACGTGAAAAAAGTTCCTCTGAGAGTGATGTTTCAATTAATTTTTTTTAGAATCCACTGGATGTATTTATACATCCAAAATGATTCATATGAAACTCTCTCTAGTTTATCTAGGGTACATGCACCTTGACTCTGTCACAGCTCAAAATGAAAAACCACCACAAGCTGTAGGTGTATAACTTTGACAGTCAGTGACTGAGGACGTCTCATATAAAAGTGTACAATACAGAACTATAGCTATGAAAGCATGTCACTTTTTACCAAATATTCTTCTTCAGGACACTGGCTAAGGGACAGAAGTTAACTTTTATGTTAAGGGCCAATATTTTTTTACCTTTATAAGAGCAATTTTTATAATTACCTTATTAAATGTATCTTTGTTGTCTTTTGTTAAAGGCTTAAATTTACCATAATCCAATCAATCGAATACTTTAGGAAATGCATTAGTTTAATAGTTATCTAATTATTAATTAAGATAATTTTATTAAAGACGGATGAGTGGAGAACTAAACACTCACTATCCTTCCGTCTACTCAGCCACTGCCTCCATCTTCTCCTCCCTTCTTCCTTTGGTCTAAAGGAAGTATAAAGAGGTGAGATTTAAGCTAGGTGTGATATTACTGAATCTGGATGAATTCTTCTGCCGGCTAAACATTTGTATCTAGCCAGCCACACGAGCACACAGTCTCTTTCTAAGTTGTTTGAACGTGAAATTAATCTGCTTCAAGAACCATGCTATGCGGTATTACTGTCTCGTGGAGGGAGATTTGAGATTCTTATGTCAAACTTTTTAAGTTGCCCTTCTCTTAACTCCCTAAAACTATTCCTATGAGACTGATAAAATCTCACCGCATATGGGCTCAGCGCTAAAAACATACTTGTGTGCAACGTCTTATATTTTACGTATTCTGCTGTACGTAGTGTGTGTCCCACGGTAAACTTTGTGTCTGTGCTGAGTTGTAAGGGAGCGCTTGAATGACGAGCCTGGATATTCTGAGTCCTGAGAGAGGAGCGGATGAGGAGAGAAGACTGCGAGAGAGCTGGATTTGTAATGTTGCTTTCCATTAGATACTTTTAAACCGTTAATTTGTGGCAAAACAGAAACAAAAATACCAAAAATTTTCTGTCGTGGGGGTTTTTATCGGTATTAATGAACCCTAATATTTATTTATTTGGTGTCAGACAGTTCATCAGTTGTTTGTTGTGGGTTTGGCATTCCCTCTTTTCCTTCTTACACAATTTTGCTGGTAAAGGACGTAAATTTACTGAAATAATTAGTTATTTTAGTAATATATGATTATTGAAACTGTAGACTATGAAATAACATAGATACCAGAAAAGCGAGTCAAAAGAATGGTTCCCCATCACGGAAATGCGGGGGCGTTTCCATCTTCCAGCGGCGTCCATTCAAAGGGGGTTCCATTAACTGGGTCCATTGACGTCAGTTCTTCTAGCAATGCCTGTAGGAGGTTTTGCACAAAAAAACAATTCACACCCTTACTTAAAAAAGGACGATGCTGCTTAGATGGAAGAAAGACAGAAAAGCATATAGCAAACAGGAAGAAAGAACAGAAGATCAAATTAAGAAGAGAAAAGGAAAAAAGGAAGAAGTAGAAGACAAAGAAGAACAAGGAAAAGAAAAAAAAAGAAGAAGACAAAAAGAGAAAAGATCATTCACGAGAAGAGAAAAGCATACTTGACCAGAAGAGACAAGATCACGTGAAGAACATAGAGGGGAAGAAAGAAAAAGAAAAGAAAAGAAACTTAAGAAAGACTTAGGAAAGAACAGAATTTGCAAGAAATATGCAGTGCTGCACATTCAGGTACTCGTGAGCATATTGCCGGCCAGTTCGGTGTGCGTTACACAAAACTAATCTACATGCCTTTGACTTCGGAATTGGCCAATTACTTTATAACAGCACCCTTGCGACCCCGAAAAAATGCTTTTTGACATACATGTTATTATTGTGTTATAACACAGTGTATATTAAAAAAAAGTAACTTTAAAATAAAAAGCTAAGTAAAAAAAAAACAAACTTCACAAAAAAAACACACATTATTATTAAAATGACAGAAATCTGCATATTGGCAACTGAGCTCATGAGCTGATCCATTGAAAATGAGAATGCCACACAGGTCACTATTTCATTAACTTTCACTTTCACTTCAGTTTGGTTGCGAACAGCTACGGCCGTACACAGGCCCCGGCGTAACGTAAGCGTTTAATGATTGTTTGGAATTTGTGAACTTTTGCAGAGCGTTATTTTTTGACCCTGTTCTTGAAGAGCGTGCATTTTTGTTTCATTTTGTCTTCACTCTCTGCGTTTTCGTAACTACTGAAAAACTTGTGCACGCTGGCCTTATAGGGGCAAACTTAGTTTGCTGCTTGAGGATTATCAATTCAAAATTAGATCTCAATGAAATTTATCAGCACATTTGTTTTCAATGCAGGCGAAAAACGCTCCTCAGAAGGTTATCTGGTCTGTTGTGTTAAGCAGGAGATTAAAATATTGGGAACACTGTGATTTCCACGCATTTTTTACTTTACTCTGCTTTGAGTACCCTTCAATAGGTTTTGATTCAGTTCTCCATAAGTCAATCTGCAACAAAAAACCATGAAGCATGAAGATGGCCAAAGAAGATCCCAACCAAGCAACAAAAGAAGAATGAGTGATGTAAAGTAAAGAACCACACCATGTGAATTTTCTGAAGAAAGAATACCCGACGCGCTTGCGACCCCACCACCAAAAACAGACAGCGATCCAGGGAAGCCTTCTACTTAGTGGGGGGAGAACATGGCGGGAAGAAAGGAGGAGAAAGGGGATATGTCTATCTCACTCTTCCCCTTCATAAGCATCCACCTCAATTGTCTGCACGAATAACCCCTCCGCGGAGCGCGGTGAGGACAGATGATGTCATCAAAACCCTGCTGCTGACTTAACAATCCATGACACCAATCCTCAAAAAATTTCAGGCCCACAGGCTCAGGGAGCTCCAAACTGAGCTCCAGGGGGAAAGCCCTGGCTTCATGGCACTCACTATTTTAGATAAGAAAAATGTGATTTTTGACCCTTCTAATCTTCAAGGGAAGCATCTATTAAAGTGTATCCTTTCCCTCCTAGAGGTAATGATGAACCTGGCCCTTTCATCTGATCTAAAGATAGACTGTAGCCATTTATTTCAAAAGAGAATCAGACAGCTTTTAGATTTAAATCTTTTCATTTGAAAATCTGCAGCCAGGTCATTCAGTGACATTTCAAGAGGTCGTATCACATATTTTAATTTCTAACTTCTAATAAATGTTCTTTTTGAACTTTAAAATAAGTTCTGAGTTCTGATCAAGTGGTTTAAGTTAATGTAAGTTTAGTGTAGATTTAGTTTTTAGGGATGCACAATATAAAAATTCTAACAGAAACTGAAAAGCTGACAATTATTCTCATGGTCTGGATGAGACAATTTCATATAAATTCAATACTATTTTGTAATAAATATAAAATAATTTTGAAAAAAATATTAAAACACTAAAAACTAAAATCAGTCATTCAAATGCTGAATTTAGACAATCATATGAATCATGTAACAATCATGAATTTAGGCACCACTAAATTATATGAAAATTTGACATTTATTTTAATATTTGCTAAAGAAATGTATTACTGTTTTAGTAAAGGAAAGCAAATAGAAATGTAAAAAAAAAAAAAGAGCCGAAGACGAGGAAGAAAAGAAATGGCATGAACAATTAAATGCACAATACTGGAAGCTGAAACTGATTTTAAAAAATGAAAATATTAAGTATCGGGTACCTATGTATAAATTATACATTTTTCTGAAAGAAAAGATGCGAGGGGTTCAAATTGTATCCTCATGAGATGTATGAACTTTTTTTAAAAAGTAAAATGAAACCAAATTCAACCATTTTTCGATTCGTTCACATGGATTTACCTTATCTTGGATACTTCATGATTCAGGTGTCAGGTTCATGACACAATAAATACCTGCCTGATTTTTTTTTTTGAAAAATTTTTCTGGGTATCATTTAAAATTTGAAACGCTTCTCAGGCTCTGAAATACTTGCCCTTTGACAGTTTCATGTAAAATCAATTTAATGTTTTGAGTGGTGGGGACAAACAAACATGCAAATTGTGTTTGTTTTGGCTTGGATTTTTTAAAATTTCTCCCCCCCCCCCCGCCCCCCCGCCCTTCGTGCTTGAACAAAATTACATTCGTAAAGTTCATGAAAAAAAAAAAAAAAAACAATCCGATAAAGACCTGGCTCAAGCACTTTTAGAATGCCATCTCTTCATTCTCTCAGGCGGCATGCCAGGGCTAGGATTATAACAGATGGGATCCTGGGATGCAAACTGGCTTACTAAATTGACATCTGTAGTATAGTTTTGATTAAAGACTGAATTAATCATCGCGACCGCATGCTTGAGCCGCGCAGGCGCGGTGGCGTGATGACTCTTGGGGGAAGGAAGGACTTGTGGTGAACCCCGGTTTCGCATGCCAATCAAAATCCAAATTCCAACAAAGAAGAGAAGATGCACCTTAAGACTCCTTATTATGTTTTTTTTTAAAAAACCACTCACTCGAACTCTATCGTAGGAGGTTTTTAAAAGAGAAAGAAAACAAAAAAAAATGGAGAGGAGCCTTCTCTCTCTCGTCTCTATCTATGGCCTAAGTAAACCAACAAATTATCATCACAGGTACATGGGCAAACTGTGAATACTGTGAATGATTAATAACCACTGGCTGTCATACTGCGCCCCTGTCACCATCACGACTAGTTTGACCCCCATACTTTGCTCTTCTAATATATTGTTCAACACTCCTAAATAGCCCTCTCTCTCGCGATTCAAGGGAAACATGTTCAAGAGAATCGTTTTTAAAGGATTATAAAGAATCTTGTTCTTTAGTAAAAATCGCCGTTCAAAAAATTTTGATACACACAGTTGACCTAAATATAAAACATGATTTCACCACCGATTCATCTGGGTTCTTTCATGTGTGTGTGTACTTTGTGTGTCTTGTGTGTTGGCCTGTGTCGGTAGTGCTTGGAGTGTCTTTGGTGTGACATGTATTGATTGTTGGCAAACGTTATAGAAAAAGCAGTCCACTCGTAGTAACTAAACTACGAGACGTAGGAAGTTCAGTCAAGTAATAGAGGAGGTACACAGTACTATCCGTGAACATATGTATTACAATTAAAAAGAAAACTGTATTATGAAGATGTATTTGTGTATATTTTTACAAAAGTATTCTTATTCCTGTGATGCCCAAAAAAGCTGAATTTTCCTCAGTCTTCGGTTTGATTTTTCTTGTGTCTTTTTGTTTGTTCGTTTTTTTTCTTGTTTTTTTGTCTTTTGTTTTCTGTTTTTTGTCCTTGCTTTTTTTCTCTTTGTTGTTTTTTGTTCTTCTTCTTTCTGTCACCTCTTTTTTTTTTTTTTTTTTTTGTTTTGTTTGTTTTTTGTTTTGTTTGCTCTTAGTTTCTTTTTTTTTCTTTTTGTCTTTCTTTTTTTACTTGGTTTGTTTGTTTTTCGTTTTTTTCTTTGGTTGTCCTCATTGTGTGTTGTCTCGTTTTGTCACATGATTTTCAGAACTAGAAACTCATACAATTATCGCGACATGCTTTTGCGGCTATCAATTAGTATTCAATGCCTCAATATTAAGAAGGTTTGTTTTTTTAAATCTAAGATCAGTTACCCCCCTACTCTTCTTACTTCCTTTCATTTTTAGCAAAAAAAAAATATTGTCTAATATACTGTGCTTGCTTCATTCCCTGGTTGCTGTGTTTCTTTATTTTTGGTCAAATAAATGCACCCTTGGTGAGCATTTGATTTGATTTGATTCCTTTATTTGTCATTTTTATGCTTCACACAAAAACAAAATTAAGTTTCACACATCCACACCTCAGTAATTCAGTGCACAACAATATGATACAAATAGCTAATAAATAAGAATACTAATAAATAAACTAAAATTCACTCAAATAGAATTTAAAACGCACAGTCTTTTACTCTAGTGCAGCTGTCACATTCTCACTTATTAAGCAGTTGATAGATGCTAGTGGAAAAAAAAAGACAAAAAAAGGAAAACTTACAAAACAAGAAAAAAAAAAGAAAAAAAAAAAAAAGAAACAAAAAAGCTGTTGGTTTAACGGCCTAGAGTCCTTGATCTCGATACCTCTGTCATCTTTTACCAGACTGCTAGGAAGCTTCCACGTGAATACTAATGTCATGACAGAAATTAGTAGAGTCCTTTATAATGCCATTTGCTCTGCGCATGCAGCGTTCAGTGTAAATGTCCTGCAAACACGGCAACGAGACACCAATAGTTTTTTCAGCATTCCTTACTATCCTGTTCAGTTTATGTCTCTCCTCTGCTGTGCTATTACTAAACCAGGAAGAGATACAGTAAGTGAGCATGATTTCAATAGTGCCTCTGTAGAACATAATCATGTCTGGGATAGAAAGATCAACCTTCTTCAGTCTGCGGAGAGAGTGAAGCCGCTGTTGGGCCCTCTTGATGACAGCTTTAGTGTTTTCACTAGAGGTCAACTCATCCGGACCCCCAGGAACTTGACACTGTCTCTACCTCATGGCCATTGAGGGTCAGTGGGAGATGATGCCGATGACCAGTCTTCCTGAAATCGACATCTCCTTGGTCTTATTGGTGTTAAGGGAAAGGTTGTGTATTTTACACCACTCTGTGAACTGCACCCCCTCCCGTCTATATCCAGACTCATCGTTGTTAGTGATGAGGCCAACAACTGTGGTGTCGTCCGCAAACTTTATGATATGATTAGTACTGAAACTCGCAGAACAGTCATGCATTAGCAACGTAAACGGTAAAGGGCTCAGTACACGTCCTTGTGGTGATCTTGTGCTCACTGTAGTCATCTTAGATGTTGTGTTGCCAATCGGACTGTCTGCCATCTCTCAGTCAAAAAGTCCAGAATCTATCTGCATATGCCAGGATCCACAACCAGCAATAACAACTTTTCAATAAGCGGTTGTGGCAAGATTGTATTAAACACAGAGCTGAAATCAATTAACAAGATTCTGGCATAAGTATTTCTATTTTCCAGATGTGTCAGAGTGAGGTGGAGCCGAGTGGATAGGGCATCCTCCGTAGACCGGTTCGCTTTATATGCAAATTGTAATGGGTCCAAACTAGTTGGGAGGCATGACTTCATATGATTCATGACAAGCTGCTCAAAACATTTCATAGCTATCGGGGTCAACATAAGAGGGTTCTTTTCAAAGCATAAAAATATCGTAATTATTCCCAACCTTTGACAGTAGTCTATTCTATAAACATTAATTCACTGTATAGAAAATACCTTTTGATTTTTGATTTTCAAAGAAAAATTCAAAATATTTGTTGTTGTTCCACTGACAAAACAACAGTTTAAAATGATAAGATGGATTGGAAATAATTGCAAAACATTCATGTTTGGAAAAAAGTCATATTTCATGTCTATCCCTTTAACAATTTGCACATTAATATATCATGAGGGATATAACTATGGAAGAGAAATATGCCTTCAACATTCCCTTTAAAATATGTTTCATATCCTGTGCGATTCCGCTCAATTGCTTATACAAGACAAGAGACTCCTACAGACAACCTCTGATAGTTTGCCCCTTGCAACAATTTGTGGCGTGTGTTGTGTACACAAATGAAACTGTTTCCTACAAGTAGTCAGAGAGCCTGTGAACACAAGCTGTGGTTTGCAGGCCCGCTCTCTACGCAGTGAGAGGAATGAGGTAGTCTAGCACTATAAGTTTAACAATCCTTGCATTCTTCAAATCGGAATGTTAAAAAACCTTTGTCTCAACCTGTAAAACCATTCCCAGAAACTGTATGCCACCGAGGGTGATTTCACTAATCCCCACTGTATTGTTAGTCTATCCAGATCTTGGTTTGCTGGAATATGCCTTGTAGATGATGTGAATATATGTAAAATGTTTAAACATGTTTTTTGACCAAAACTACCACATACCTTTTCGTGAACAAGATCTTTTCCTTCCTCATACATTCTCCGCTTAGCATCAGTAATTCTATCTTTTGTAATGGATGATTGCACACTTCAAATTTGTCACCAGTTAGACTAAGTAAATCAACAATGAGTCATCAAACAGTCTACTTTCATAATTACCTTAGGCTAAGATTCCTAAAAGGAACCTAGGTGCCTAAACAATCCCAAAGGTATTGACTTGTTGATTTTTCCTCCCACTTCAGGTCTTGGAGAAGAGCATGCGTTTAGAGTGTAAAATTGTATAGTGGTAAATGGTCAACGGTGCGATATATGGAATCCTGCATCCATCAAAGTTTATGCTTGATGGAACACGCTTGCCCAACGTTCCGATTTGGAGTTTGGGTGACAGCCATCATCAATGGACCAGGAGTTATAAACCACGCTACCGTACCCCCATGTGTGACCAGTCGAGGCAGTCGGAAATCAAATTTCCCCTCCGAGACGGCTACATTTTCTGTAAGGTATTAAGAAAGCTTACTCGTACGGATGTGCTAAGCCCTGCCATTGCACATGGCCAACCGGATTCTTCTCTGGTGTACATCGAGAAGTCGCCCAACTATTGCGAGGCAGATCCCATGACGGGTAGCATGGGAACCCAGGGCAGGATCTGCAACAAGACTGCACAGCAGGCCAATGGCTGCGACCTCATGTGTTGCGGTCGAGGATATAATACACACCAGTACTCACGCGTGTGGCAGTGCAACTGCAAGTTTCTTTGGTGTTGCTACGTCAAGTGCAACACCTGTAGTGAACGGACAGAAGTGTACACGTGCAAGTGAAATATTTTTTGCTGGGGAATTGATACACACCTGTGACTAGTGCGGTAGAGGGTCTACAAGTGACACAACCGGATGGCCACTGCTATGGGTTCCAGGTATTGAGAGGAAAGAGCCATTTGCACTGGAAATCGTGGGTCTGGTGGAGTCTAGACGGAGTAATTGTTTGCAATGCATGCAGCTTTGCTCCAGAGTTCTGATGAGGGCTTCGGTGTTGGTACCAGTAGACATCTTTCTGTTCCAGTACTGAGCAACAGAGCGAAGTAGCCTGCAAAGGCTTGATCTGTAGACCGTGAGAAAGATGTGGGGTGTGATTATTGAGGGTGTTCTGCTCAGTAGACAGCACAGAAGGTATTTCTGAGGAACTTATTTGGCCTGAGTGATTGATATAACAAATCTTACAACATAAATAACTGTAAATGGACACAACAGTGATATTTAACTTTTTATTTAGAAATGGCTAATGTTAATTTATTTAATAAGGAAACTACTGATTTTTCTCATTGTGTTTACTAACTTGGATTTAGCTCTTCTCCTGTTTAATATTGTGTGTTTTGGATAGAAATAAACTGACCAACTTTTACACTGTACATCATGTGCTTTAGCTTAGGGATGAACCAATGACAATGCACAATACAAAAACAAGTGCACTGCACTCAAGGTGTAATTACAAGTCTCTGAAAGAGGAGACTCTACTGTCTTTAATGTATCATTGTAAGGCTTTTTGCTTCTATTTTCCCATCTCCTTAAGTGTCAACCCTTGCACATATATTCCTATGTACAATTACACACTGGAATTGGGCATCGTGTTTGAAGGCTCATTCCTTCCAAAGTGAATAACTCTGTTTTTAACATTGGTCCACAAGAACATTTGTCTTAAAATTGTAATAGTCCAATTAAAATAAGCAAATTTAAATGGGATCTAAATTCTACCCACTTAAACTTTGAGACCTCATTTGACACAAAGCTTTATGCTAATGAGGCCACAAGCTTCCCTCGATTTTGGCTAATATTTGCTCTGTTGGAAAGAGAAAGAGAAAGAGAAAGAGAGAGAATCAGTAATTAATTCACTTGTCAAATGGAATAGCCTCAATACAGATGCCCCACCTGCTACTGATGTGAAATGTTGAGATCAGATAACCAGTTCTATTAATGTTATATATTACAGGTAATATAACACTTTTTGCTGCTAGTTTTGTTTTGTTCTGCAACTGTAGTTAGTACTAGTAGTATTTTGTGTGTTGTGACCAGATGTGGTTGTGCAGACAGATTGTCCCTGTGTTGACATATATTTTGTAAGAGATTATTTTTATATTTTATTTATTTTGTGTAAAGGAAAAACCCACTACCGATGTCCTTTAGATGGACAGAAATTAGAGAGATAAGCTAGAAACAGTGTGATTGTGTCACGGTACCAGCTTGAGCAGTTTATTGTAATCTACATCTCAATGAAGTATCACTCATGGTGATGTAGTTGCCAAGTACGTAATAATGAGAAAAAAAAGACTGCATATAACAATACGATCATACTGGCGTTCGAACATGAAAACTTTCAAACATAGCATTTTCATGACAAAGGTCCTGGATGTGGGATCAGTAAGGGAAACTGTTATTAAATAATCCTGGGGCAAAACTCTCTGGTACTGAGAAAAATTAATGACTGAGGGTTTTTACCAAAGAACATCTGAATTTGAGCTTGGCTTTTTGTCAAGAGCTTAAGAGCTGGATGGCCTTGATGTAATAATTATTTTACAAGAATCTGTGATTTCAACAGATGTTTTGCCAAATTAATTGTACTTCATTATTGTGTCATCATGTTTCCAACAGTGTTAATAAATATTTCCTTGGCTTCTACCATTTTTTTTATTTTTAAGGGGGACGCAACAGTTTCCAAGGCATACTTTTTATTTATTTTACAGGTTTAACTCTAGTTAGTCAAATAAAAACTGACCTGTTTGTCAGAATCGTCACATTTCCCATACCATCTCTCAGCCTTACATCTTACAACCAAACAGAGTCATCACTAGGCTTGACAGTCCCTCAAATCAGTAAAGCAGTAGCAAGTGGCAAAACATACATTGCACTTAACTTATGGTCGACTACTGGTTCTGACATTTTTTATTACATGGATGACCGCAGGGCAGGGAGGAAGCTAACGAAAGTACTTGCATGTTAATGGTAGGGCTGGTGTAGAGCTTTAATTGATGAGTAGCAGCGAGGAGGGTGTCACAGCAATGGGCCGATAGAAGGGGGGTAAGAGGGGTGATGGATTACTCTGACATCTGCTTCATTCACTTCCCAGCGCCATCACCACAACAACGCCTCTGTGGCCCTCAAAAATGCTGTCCGGTCTCCCTGAGAAGCAGGCCTGCCCATTAGCGAAATGTTAACTATGCAAAATCCAGCTAACTTTTGGATGCTATTTATTTTGTCCCCCCCTAAAGGCGATAGGGATGGCAAAAAGAGAGGCTTTGCCATTGTGAAGGATGATGTCAAGAGGAATTTCAATCCAAAAGTTAGAAAAGATCTTAGCATCACCCCTTGAATAATCGCCACAAAACGCTCCTTTGAGAATCGGATGAAAACTCATCAATAGGCAGCAGCGTGAAAAGGCAGCTGGCCAAACAGCCTTAGTTAAAGTAACATCGACACCCAGTCACCATGAGCTGAATCACAATATTGTGTGGGTTTGAAAAACCTTTTGGATGTTACTCTCTTTGGCTCAGGCTCCTGCTTCTTTTCCACATTCTGAATGGCATGACGTTGGAGAGCTTAACACTTGTAGATGGAGGAGACAAGAAATGTTAGAAGAACAATTAAGGGGAGACAAATTCCACATCTAGTTGCCTCCGTTCGTTACGCCTTCGCTTTCCCTTCACAATGAAGCCATTTAATTAACAGAAACTCTCTGTGAAAACTTTCGTCTCAGAGTTGAGTTTTCTTGTCAACGTGCCAATGTGTCTCCCCCATTATGTTATCATGCCTGCTTAATTTCAGATGTGCAGGGATCAAAATATCAACTTTTACGCAATGCGTTCGTGCTGCAGTTGAGCGTGTTAGCCACCTGTTAGGGTGCATTGCGAGAAACTGTAAGCCAGGTGTTCGGCATGATGGCAGAACGTTGACTATGTACCTTTCCCTCAATCTGACTGCACTTGGGTTTAATATCATGCTGTCTGCCAGCAACTGTTAATGCCAAGAGGCTATCATTGAAAGGCTAATTAAGATTCCCGCAATGTTTTCCTATAAACTGTGCTGTTTCGCTGCCAAATCATTCATCGTTTAACGTCAACGCCTGTCTAGCAGGGTGATGGTTGTGAACTGAGACTTCCCCAGCTAACATGCGCTTTTATGGGCCACTTTGGGCGCACCTGTGCACACCTGGAATTCAAGAGAAGCCTTTGATTTATAGCTGCCTGCTCGTCTACTTGATGCTGGAGCGATGCAGGGAACGGGCCACAGAAGACTGGTAATGTCCACAAGAAATTTCCTGGCCTAGCAACTACGTCAACTTCAGATGTCATGATGGCCGTTGTGCCATCACATCTTTAACCCTATAAAGCTTCTGTATAATAATATGGAAAATTTCTAAGGCCTCTAAATTATCAACATCATCAAAACTTTGCTGAAAAACCTGTTGTATACAATCTGCTACATGCCTTCTGCATCTGATTAATAGTTTATAGTTTTTAGCAGTTGGAAAGCCTTGTAGTATAACAACAAAAATAATTTGAAATTCTAATGGCACATGTTTCTTTTTGCTGTGAAATCTCTACTGATTTCTTAAAATGTATATAAGAATACATTTTATATTGTTAGTAAAGTTTTAAGATTTAACATTTACTGGACTGAAGCAACTTAAGTTTACTTGATTATCCATGCATCATGTTTTAGAAAAATCATGTTAAAATATATAAAATATGACACATCAGGCTTTTGAAGAACATTTATTGTATCTCTCAATCATTGTATTCCATTGCAGTATATGTTTTGCCCACAATAAAACTACAGAGCTTTGATAATAAAACTAAACATTTAAATATCATCTCACTAAGATATATTATTGGGAGGCACAACTGATAATTTGGAGTGACAACTGATATTTATACGTATTTATCTAAGCATCCTGCAACACCATTATAAAAAAATCTCAAAGATTTACAATTCAAAATATTAGAATATCATCTTACTTTCTGACCATAAATATAAGCAATTGCACCAAATTGCATATTTTAGTTTTTTTCCGTTTGGGCTTCTAAATAAGAGAGTTGTTTTCTTCCTCCTTGAGTATTAGCTCCATATTTTCCTATGTTAAGCCATCAAAGCCTGATGTATCAAGTACGATACTCAAAAAACACATTTGCAAACTTTTTTGTCTAAAGGTTTAATAAACTGTTCCATTTCCATTATTTATATATCAGGCTTTACTGGGTTAAAGCACTTTAGGATCAGTGAGAAACACTGGTGACTTCATTGAGGTGAGATTAGCTTAAGGTAAGAGATGACTTCATTTTGGTGAAGATGAGCTGCTAATTCAGTGTAGGTTACTAAGTAGCTGTGCGTCATTATTTTATTGGGCCTAAATAAATGCCTGCCCACTTTTCACAAGATGGAACAAGTCTGAAAACTGCCATTACTCCCCTTACCATATTAAAATACATAAGTCATGCATAGAGCAATAACTTTTCTTTAAAATTATGTTACAGCACAATCATACACGCAGCACAGCCGGTATTATTGAGAATAAACTTTCAAAGAACTGATGACTCCAATTCTACTCTTTAGATATCAAACATAAATCAGGGCAAAGAGCAACACTCTTAATGTTCCACTGGCACACTTATAATTTGCCAGTGGCATCCATTCATTTATGTTTGTGTGAGTGCCAGTGGAGCAACCCTGTATATAGCATAGCACAAAAACTTGCATGAAATTTCAGGTGGAATAGTTCATCCAAAAAATACAAATTTGAAGACTCTGCTAGTCTTTCTAATCGAGGCAATTACAATGAATGAAGACTAAAGCTCTGCAAAGCAAAATATACAAAAGCGCCATTGAAGTATCATAAAGGTGGTCCATAAAACGTACAAATGTGATAATAAAAATGCTTGAACTTATTGTGTGATGCTTGTCAGAATTTGAATACTCAGAAGCAGTTAATTTCTATTTACTTCTTGATCAGCTATAATTAATGTCTTACAGATAGCCTTCTGGTATATAATGCTTGACCATACAACTGATCCTTCAGTGACTCTAATCCTGTTGATGTGGTTATTACAGATCTGACACTGTGCATTAGGATTCTTTGATTCTTTTCTTTGTGCACAGCACAACATTAAGTATAGGAAACAATCTATGTATAGGAAACAATCTATGGTTGCTCAACAGGTGCACAACCATTCATTTCTATAGTAATTAGGGGGGGAAACAGTATTAGGGTGTCATATAGCCTTTCATTTCAAGAAGAACTTGACAAAAGGACATATAGAAAAGTCTACTCAAATTATGTCTCGTATCGGAGCCTGAGGGACAAAGGCAACTCATGGTATTTTCACAAAGGATTAGTGGTCTTACTGTTGACTTCCTTTGTGAAGAGAACTGCAAACATGCATGTGTAGAATCGAGATTGCTCCTCAAACATAATACGACTTTTATTTTACATATGTGTGCCGGAGTATCACAGTCCTTTGTATGACTTATTTTTACATGTCACATGAGACAAAGATGGTTACAATCTATATATCTCACCTCTATGGAACCACAACATAAGATGTTTGGTATAATAACAGAAGATTAAAGTTGAGCCTGTGATCATGGAAAAAAAGAAAAGAAAAAGTATTATGCAACAGGACCGTGTATATGCAACTGAGAGCAGGATCGTCATTAAGCATGGTTCCATTGAGTTCAACGTGGTTTGGAAGTACTATTATTTAGTTTTTGTTTTTTCTCCCGTAAAAATGCTCAAAAAAAAATAGTTTTAGGGCCGAAGCACGGTGGTGCAAGGACCGTATTGGACACTCGCATATTTTTTAGGGCCTAAACATGCCAAAAAATATGAAAACTTTGCACACCGCCAGCAAGAGGCGAAAATGACGATATTGATGTGGGTTTAAGATGGGGGTGTGGCAAAAATGGCTCAATAGACCACCTATAAAACTTTCAACAAAGTGCCCCTGACTATGTTTACATAATGTACAAAATTCGGTTAGACTCTGTAGCATACCATCCCTACAAAAAGGCCCCGGTAGAAGTCCGAAACCAACAGGATGTCTGTTATTTGATTTTCCAGCAGTTTTTGTGCCGTTTTTTGCCATCTGTGATGGTGTAATTGCGAAGATATGAGTTTCGTTGATGGGGGTCCGTGGCGGCTGACAAAACATTGATGTTTTGCCAGGACATAGGAAGTTGTATCATTCAGTAGACCAATGTCCGACATGCCCCAAACCTCAAATGTTGATAAGAGTCCTGGAAACACCCTGCCCATGCCAATATTCAGTTATAGTTATAGCGCCACCATCTGGCAACAGGAAGTGGCATGTTTTACGCTGTACAGAACTACTCCTAGAGATTTAATTACATCAACATTATAATTGGTCAGTCTAATCCAAAGGCCTTTGAGATGTTAAATTGCGAAGATCTAGAGTATTCATTTGTGGCGGCCTGATCAAAAGTTTGATGTTTGCATGAAAAAGATCGGTTGTAACTCAGCCCATACAATGTCCTATCTGCTCCAAACTTCACACGTTCGATAAGAGGCCTGGCTTGAATACATCTGAATACACTGGCAACAGGAAATGGCTTGTTTTGCAAGCAACTTAATCAAACAATGACCAATCTTTGGTAAGAGTCCTGGCCTGAAAACATTAAAGACCAAATCAGTATAATATAGGCTCACTTGACACAAGGATATGGCATGACTTACACTAACTTCAAAATAGCATGTTCAATCGGCACCCAAACTCAAAGTTGATATAATCCGGCCTAGAAGACACTTAATGCAATCTCCAGTTATAGGCACAGGCCACAGATTGGCACAGGCAAGTGTTGGCACAAGTAAATGAACTTTTGGCATATTCTCAGTATTCCCACTGTCAATGCATATTGCTCACTGTTCTCTGTCTTCCTAAAGTAGGGTAAACATACGAGCCATTTTTACGGGACGCGTCTTCTATTATTGCTATGCCTAAACTATCACATGTTTGGCTGTTTGCACTGTGCAGATTGTCGTTGTATGACATTCACGAGAGCTATAGAGAGCAGAGCAGACGGCTCCTTATGCTTTCGAAACACTCTTGCGGTACTTTGGTGTCATTCAATGATCGGTGAGCAGAGAGCTTAAGTCGATTTTTTTTTTTCTTTCGAATGACAAAAACACTCTGTGCGCGTTTGATCGCTGTGAGCGTTCTCTGTAGATCCCACTTATCACGCGCACGAGAGGTCGATTATTACAAGCTGCATGGTTTGGTTCAAACTGATTGGACCGTTTTAGGCAATATAAAAATCCTGACCAGGACGTGTCCCGTATGAATGGCACATATGGCCATCCTATCCTAAAGCCACCGGGTGGTGATGAGCCCAGGTGTGGGGGCCCTTTCAAAGCTGCTTGAAATATTTTTAAATAATTTGCTCACCCTCATGTTGTTCCAAACCTAAGGTGCATTACCTGTACAACAACATAACTTGCTGTTTATGTACAATAATACAATGCATCAATGGAGAAAATAGCAAGTCACAAATTTTTCGCAAAAACGTGGAACTTGCTTGTGCATCCATTGTTTAAATGTTGATTAGAACTGTTGACTTCTCACAAGTGGTGGAGTGATAACTGCCAATTAACAGGTTTGAGATCAAATTAATGTCATTGCTGTAAATAACAAACAAGGCATCTGAGAACTACTTTTTGCTATTTTTATTCTCCGCTGTTTTGCTTCTTTTCCAGTTGTCTGATCTGTTTAAGTCCAAGTCATACTAATAAGAAACTACATTATGCTTCTAACCACAGGTTGAGACCTGTAGTTCCAACTTTCTGATGCTGTTTGTAAATGATTGTTGGAACTATGGTTCTGGGAAACATAAGGGCTTTTCACACTTGAAATTGTTAACCCTGGGTCATCCTAAACCCAGGATAAACGGAATCTTGGGTCATCTGTAATCAAGTTCACACTATTTTTTTTTTACTATCCCTGGGGTTAACTGTTAATCCAGGGTATTCATTAACAGACGTTTCACACTGTACATTCCTAAACCCCGGGTTAACATTCTTATTTGCAATAACTGTAAGAATAATACCGTCTCCTAATCACTCCAGTTCACACGCTTTCCGAAATTTCTTACTTTTCTCTTACTGACTGCTGTTTACACGACACGCATTTCCTGTTACTGATGTGACATGAGCCTTGCTGCTCAATTTCTTTCTGTTGCCAAGCATCCAGCGGCAAAAGCAAAACACCGCGCCCGTTTAAACGGAACAATACTTCGCACCGCATGCGGGGTTAAACATGAAAGTGGGGCTAACCCTGCTCCGGAGTAGGGTTTCATAACCCCGGGTAAAAAGCGATGCTAACACCGCTTTCAAATTACAGGTGTGAAACGTTTCTTTACCCGGGGTTAAAAGCGGTGTTTAGAACGACGATAACCCGGAGTTAAGTGCAGTGTGAAAAGCCTAATAGAATCTTTGAACTATGTTGGTAATGACTGAACCTGTGTATGACTTTTTTTATTGCTAACTATTCCGTTTATCATAGGAAACAGTTCATTTAGTGAATCAGAAGTGAACTAAAATTGAAGAGAAATTGTGCCAAAGAATTGCCTTACCCAACCTGTAAATATGGTTAACAATATTCCAGCATTTAAATTACTAATCCTCAATACAAAATAGTCTCTTTATTTTGTGAGTGAATGTGTGTTTTGGTGTATGTTTATTTGGAGGTTTGGGTAGTGGAGGGGATTTGGACTTTCACTTAAGACACATTCCAATGGTTGTGAGTTGTGTTCAGTTTTGAATGAGGCGTACGACACAGGAGGTCCCGCAAGGCTTTACAAAGAAGCTGATCGCTCATGTTGCTATAGGAAATACCATCAAACTGCTCTTAATTACAGATCTCCTTCCCTGCTGGCCTCTCCTCATCATGTGTGGCATGTGTCTAAAATTACACTCCATGTATAATGTCTTCCCAGACCTGTGCCAGCTTGTAACTCAACCCAATTTGTGGAATATAGAACAACAATATTGGTGGGATATTTAAAGCGCACAGCCCAGGTGGAGGTAGGTGTTTGTACATTAAAAGGCTGAAGTGCACTTCTTTGCTTCATCCCTTTAGATGTGTAAAGAATGTGTTAATGACTCCAGTCAAAGAAGACCTGAGCACTGGAAGCCAAACGACTAAGAAGGATGTGAATACATCAGCACGGGAGCAGTTCCAACTTAATGCGGTGAAAACTGTAATTTTCAGAGAAAGGAACAGAAATAATAGCAGGATTATGGCGGTAAAGCAGCCATGTCCGTGGCCTAAAGCACAGGGATAAGTGTACATTTGCTCTTTCCGTGCCTCAAGTTCTAAACAGAGGAGGATGTTGGTTGCTTTTATTGGGGTTTTGTGTGGATCACTTTTATCTACATGTTTGTATGATTTAAAGGTGTTTGATTGCTGCTTGTTGTATATGAAGTGAATAGATAAATGGGCGGTTGCAATGTTTCCTTTCTTAATATTTGGAAATGAGATTTGAGATCAGATTCAAGTAGATTATCATCAAAGTCATACTATAGTTGTGCCATAAACCTTAATAAGTCTAAATAAACATTACAATAATATTGATAGTGTCAGAATAAGAATGTGGGGGGGAAATGGCGAAGGCGAAGCATGTAAAATTGTAAGGTGTCAGCTTTGTGTTACTGGTCAAATTAGAACTATTAATTCACTCTTTTTCATCACCTCTACAAGAGCACAGTTAGTGAAAGGAATGTAGTCGATCATCTCTGATGATCTCCTTGAAAGAAGAAATAAAAACATTAGGACTGTAATGACAGCGCAAACCATTGCAAGCCTGTATTTTGAACCGTTTGATGACAGATGAACTCTGCATCACTCATAACAATTGAGTCAGCCGTAAAAGGTATTCAATGACAAATGCAAGAGAAATCACTTCATTATTCACATCAATAGCTATACTACGGTACTTCAGGTGTTTTATGGTTACTGTACATTGCTTTCAAAATATACTCATTCCAGAGTAACATTTCTTGGCTTACTCCAAGATTTCACTTTTTCCAATGAGAATTCAGATTTAGTGCATCTCCAATAAAAGCATTATGACAAAATATACAGCTAAAGATGATCACTATATAGCATACTTTAAGATGAGAAGCCCCAAAGCAAAAAGCTTAATTATTCCTCTTAACAAATTCAAGCAATAATTGCTATTTAAGAATCACCTACAATTCACCCTAGTTCAAGGCCAAGTGTTTGATTTCAACGCCAAAGGCACCAGTCTAACCCGAGTCCTGCATGATAAGTATGGCAAGCCAAGACTTTCTAGGCCCAGAGGGCTTCAAGGGACTTTTGCTGCCCTCTTTTCGGTACACCCCCCAGACCACCACACCCCAGAGATTTAAGAGCGCTCAGGAAACATGAGCAATGTTTTCCTCTTTGAGTTATGTGACCTACCTGGCTCTGGGGCTTACTTGTTCGATATGTCTGAACTCCGACTAGTCATATTTCATAGTACAGTAATGACTCTGGTTATACTAGACTTTGGTGACTAAAGGGTCTCAATACTCTGCGTTCCACAACCGTATAACCTAAGTTATACAATTTATGGATGACAATTCAATAATGATGTTTTCCAAAAGAACGTCTCTACCTTTAATCCCTTAAGATGCTTATGATTGCAGTGTTTGCTCACTAAGACAAAGAAAACCTCGGAGCGAGGCTTATTGAGAACTTAACGCATCATCAACTCTGGCTTGAAATGTGTCTCATCATGCATGTCTACTGAGAAACAAGAACAAGTACACATGACAAATTCCATCGTTGCATAATACTTCTGTGACTCTTCAAACTGCTTGGATGTTCTTTCCATTAGCGGAAGATTTCTTTTCCCCATTTTTTCCAAGTAAGCTGCCGTTTTATGTAGGACACTTGGATCATTTATTGATTGTCAAATATGGATTCTGGATCAGTGATAAAAACCACTGCCTTCCATCTACCAGTTCAGTACGAGGTCACCTTTATGACACTGAGAAGTGAGGTGGATAACATAATGACTCTGACTACGTGGCTTAGTAATTTCAACTGGCAACACCAGCTGAGTACTGTTTCAATGAACTCACAGATCTGTCAAGCTCCTTCCAGAAAACAAGTTTGAACAAGCAACAAGATGCAGATTCTTCAGGGCAAAGAGTTTGGCTCAACTGCATGATTTCAAGGAGTGGCAACCTTTTGCGTTCATACTATTGCAGCCATAGACAAGAATACAGACAGATTATATGTATGTAATGTATATCACAAGGTCTCCAACATCGTTTGGTGGATATCAGGTAAATGAGCAGCTCTTTCAAGAAACAACAATACTGACAAGCTGAATGTTTGGCATAGGAGACACACTTGGCAATGACCTTTGAACTTGTCTGTTTGATGTTCTGACAACTTTGGCACAGCAAGAAAGAGAGTGTAAGGGATCGGACCCAGTTTTGAAGTGTTATGATGCAATTGCTCAGGTTGCACAAGCAAAGTAATTGTGTAGACTAGAGATACTATGACACAATGAATGAGCAGATTTTAGCTCAATATCAAGTAGCTGATCCTAACTTTTTTAGCTGTGCATTATTTGTTTCTTATATTTGTGAGCATTATCTGAATGTAAATACAATTGTGTTACTAAAGAAAAAACCCAAAAGGAACTAACCTCTTCATGGATTTCTTAGAAAGATATTTTGTGTACCACGTGAAGTCATCATAATGGTCCTGGCCTGGTATATCGGTGCACCTGGCAATGGAGCAAGTTTAAGCAAACAGATGTGGGAAGCAAGTTCATATTTCTGAGGCAAAGGAAAATAAAACTGTTTCCCTCTACCCCTATTCCAAGTGGCGCATTCCCCTTTCCCAGGGTTGCCTCATGTTGCTTGTTGCTGTCCCCCACTATCATTGTTTGGACAGCTTGGTCAGGTTCTTCAAGAATGGAAAGTTGATATTTAGATTGAAACCTTTGATTCACCATTTGCTGGAACAGTTAGATCTCCACTTGGAGGAGGCCTTCAAATATTAATCATCTATAGAATAAAGTGCTTAGAATATAATTTTAAAATAAAATAAATATATAAACTGTTTTTTGTAGATGCTGCATTTAACTGTTACCACTTACAGGATTGTTTGAGCATTGCGCTCTCCTACTTTTAATGAATTAAATGCATGTGATGGATGCCTTTGGTTGCAGCGTCACCTCTTACTGTTTTTCAGCCTCTTGCACCATAAGTGCTGCATTTTTGATGCTACATCAAATTTGAAACATTTAAAAATGTATCCTGAGATTCCTGTATTCTGCTCCATTCCACTGTTTATGAACACCAGAATTTGTTCCATGTGATTGGCCCATAATGCTACGATTTTCCTTGTCAGTTCTGCATGCTCAGGTTAGTTGAGTAACAGAGCTTCATGAAGCTCCACTGGCTGCCTCCACAGTTCAGCGCTGGGTCAGAGGAGACTGTGTACATGTCCTTCTCTCTTCAGAAAAACACAGCTGGGCAGCCTGTACTGATGTCAGATGGAGACACAAGGAGAGAGATGTTAATTAAATTACTCTTCCTGCACTGGCCGACTAATGTGGAATTAAATGGTGGGAGAAGATGACATTCTACTCACCAGTTCTAGTGTTCATGTTTAATACTTCATGATGTTGATAACAAAGAATTTAATCTAAAAGTAATCAAAAAGTAGTAGTCTGTAGTAGTAGTCTGATTATATTACCTAAAATAAGTAATGTAATGGATTACGTTACTAACACTTTGTCATATAATTTGGAATCAGTAACAGACTACAATTTGTAAGTAATATACCCAGCACTGCCGATAAACATATTGAGTGAAGGAAATGGTATTCACCAGTTTGCCCCTCAGTGAGCATCTCTGTTCAGATCACATCCTGGCAAGAGAAATCAGGAGCAGCCAGTACAGACCTGTTCCACAGAAATATACCTTCATCTTATGTCATGTAAGTGTAACACTGTGCTGGAATGTCTGCTGGGGTCCTGGGGGCCACTCTCCCATTCAGCAAACAATCACTGGCAGCTAATAAAGGAGGTATTTGTGTGATATGTCAGAGGTTTGTGTGAGGCTTAGATGGAATGAGATGGTGTGGGGAGATAGCATTCACGGCCTCTCCAGGAGGGGAAACATATACTATTATTACCAGAAGCCATTGTCACAGCGAGCTCTTTGAAATAAAATGTGGCATGGCACTGTCAGCCGATACTTGTGCGATCAAAACCCACAATAATTCGCAGCTCCTCAGGAACATTGATCTCCAGTTACTGCAGGAACGGCTACATAACTGTTAACTGTTCATAGTCACCCTGTTTGTACAGTGTTGCCAACTTAGCAATTTTGCTGCTTAGCTAAAATTTTGCCATTTTAAAAATCTATTCGTAAGTTAGAAACGACTCAACCAATAAAAAGGCATGCGTTTTCCTTGTAAATTACACAAAAAGAGGAAACAATTGAACAGCTAGACAGCCAAGCAGAACATCAGCTTGGAGAGAGTTGGGGAGAAGTGCCAAATCATCATATGTGAATTAAGTTGCTAGTTGCAATTGTTCAATAATAATTATTAATGCTACACATTGTGTTATTAGCTTGTACCTGATAAGTATATAAACTAACCACAATACACTGCTTAAAACTACAAATGGTCAGCATGGGTACAGTAGTTTACTAGTTATAGAAATGTCAAAGTTCAAAATGTGTATGTTCAAAAATGCAATGTTGATTAAAAGAAAATATCTGATCAAAACATATCTAACTGTTTTGTGTTTCCATTACCTTTACACAACAATCTAAAATGATAATTTCGTATAAAATGTCAGAAACAGAGGTGGCCGTGAATTTTGAGTATTTTTGGACTGTGTATCTACCGATGCAATTTGGCATTGTGCGTTCATTGTAATGACTCACTGCGCATTAAATCAATGTATTTAGAAATTTTAGCACAATCAACTGCATTTGACGGTCCACCTGAATTTCCGATAATACTAAAAAAGAAACATACGTAATAATAAAACCATAATAAATAATAAATAATTCCTTGCTACAAGGTTAGAATACTAACAATTATTCAAAGTTAAATAAAAGACTTGTGTATAAAACTATAGTAACAGACAACGTGGGTTTAATTTAAGGCAGAAGAGGGTAGAAAAATGGTAATGTACGTAAGTGGATTTAAGGAGAAAAAAATGTACAAAACAATGCTTAAAAGAGTGCAGAATATTGTCCTACGACTTCAGGATTGAAGAATTATAGAATAAATATCAGGGGGGGGGATATGACATGGACCTTCTGACTTCTGTTATTTGAACCTGACTTCAGTGACACAAAATTTATGAGACGACTTCATCCTCAGTATGTTGTCTCTCAAGCTCTGGGGCTCTTACACATGATTAAAAACACACTTTTGTTAATCAAAACATGGACACACAAGCCTGTTTTACTTCACGCCGTCTGCTATCCATGAAGCTACCGGGACTTATTAACGCATCTTATCATTCCCCCAAACCAGCCGGAGCGGGTACGGGTGGTGATGGTTTTAGGACTGGCCCTACTAGGAGTGGTTTGCCATTCATTTTATTCCCCAAGCAACCCACGCAATGACTTTGTGGGATATTGTTTATGAATAGTTTTGCTGTGGGGTTTGCGGTGACAACGCGTCTGGTATACGTTCTGTTCTTATCTACCAAAATCTTGGCCCGTCCTATATAAATGGTAAAAAATGTTTAGCAAATGCATTACCTATATTCAGTAAACCCTTACAAACCTGCACTGTACAAAGAGATTTTATAAATTTCTAAATGTTCAAGGGATTACATGGCTAGACCGACATGGGCTAGCTTTTCTGGTCAAATGACCCTTTCACAGGGCGCTGATTGACAGGATCTGACAATCAACACCCAAATCACCAATCTTTGGCAACAAAAAATCAGGACAGCGAGAGTGATGAATTCGGTGGACGCTAACGTGAAAAGAGGCATGTATTGAGTCTTTCCCCGGTGGAATAAATACTGCTGAGTTCATTGATGTTATTTTGTGCTTTCACGCTCTTTTAAGTTTTGTCTCTTTGTTGCCATTTCTGTTTAAAACCTGCAATTACAGTTATTTGTGGATTTATCATCTTTATGTGGGTTGTGCATCGGCATATCTCCTCAGTGCAGATGAATGGTTTGAGGAGTATGTGTGGCTGTCAGTCAACGAGCCAGTGTGGATATTCACTGTACTTCGCAAACACACCGATTCTAAGTCTTGGAAGTATGACCCAAATAAGTATTTTCACAAGAAAATGTCATCTGAACATGCAAGTAACAGGTTTGCCACTTTTGTTCTCACCAACTGAGAGAAAAAGCACTACAATAAATTATGCTACTAATGGTGATTAAATCTAACGAACGCTTAGCTCATACCACATCAAAGCGTGCAAATTATTATTATACTTTATTCTCAAATTGTTAATGTTAACAACAGCATTGCGTGACTATGTGCTTCGTGGTTTTTAGCTTTGACAAGGGTGAATCTTCAGTTGTCACTGATGTTGCATGTGGACCTTTCGGGATTACATCTGATGGCGTGCCGAAGGGGTCAGTTGAAATCCAGGACACCCCTTATCCCATAGAGCTGTACAAACACACCAAAAAGTAGATGTAATTGTCAGCTTTACTGGACAAGTACCAAGAATTCGAAGGGACATCAAGAAAGTACATGTATATAGTTACACTGAACATGTCATAAAAGAAGAAAGAAGATACTGTCTCCAAGACCACAATGTGTGTTCCAAAAGGGACATGGTGTTATTTGTCTGACCAATTCAACTACTGAACGTTCACATCTGCAACTCAACAAAGTGTAAATGGACTCATGATCTCATCACTCTGCTGATACAATTACGCCTTTTGGCAGTCACATCAGCATATTTCCAAATTAAGCAATGCTTTCCTTGGTAACTATTATACAGCTACCCTTTATTGTTTGTATGTATGTCTATGGAACAATTTGTGACTATGTTTATGGATGCAATTTAAAATTTCACATTTATGAACAAATTTCCTGAATTATTTAATAATTGCAAAATAATTGGTCTATAGTCCTATGGGATGACTGATCCAATCCAAAACACTGACATAATCAATTTTAAGCCTTGCTTAAATTTGTCACTGGCCTCTTTGAGCTCATCATCTTCCCAAAAGCAACATCATAGTAGTCCAACCAAGTCCCAAAACCGTCAAGATGCTGAACAACAAAGCTGTGTCTGTTCGATGTCTATCCGTGTGCTTCTGTTGGGTTAGGCCCCTTTAAATGCATGTAAAGGAGGCAATAATTTTCAGACAGTCAGTCTTGCTAAGCGTGATAAAGCTGCCTGTCACATTTTTGTCCCTAACTACAAGAGCTCCCATTCAGGCCTGCGTCAAGCATCTCCAGGAGTGCCACACAGTCACCTCTTTCCGGCCTTCTCTGCATTCAAATGTGATCAAATCAAAAGGTGACTTTCCCTCACAGCTGGGCGGAAAAGTGGATTAGGTCAAAGCGACAGAGTTCCCCCTGAATCCTGACACTGAGACGGGACAATGAGAGGAGGCGTGTGCGAGTTGCGAGCGTGTGTGTCATCGGTCTATGTGGGTGTGGGTGAGCAGAGAGTGAGTCAGGAGACAAAAAGAAAGAGAGAGAGATGCGATGGAGAGAACAAGAACGTTTGCAGCAAACAGCAAAGGCACTTGCGCATTTGGTCAGAATACAGCGTTGCAAATGACAGGGGCCAATGATGGTGACTCGCTATTCTAAAGGTCGTTGTCAGTCCAGAATCTATATGAAGTTGATCCTATTGATCCAATCCTACTCACTTACCCTCATGTCTTTTCACAATTCACACGACAGGGCGAAGGTTTTAAATATCCTTGCACTTGTGACTAGAACGATCATAAGGACTGGCTCTAAAAACTATCTCCAGGCTTGTTTTGGGGAAAATAACTGGATCTTGGTTTAAACAAGGCACTTTAAAGTAATTGGCTGACGGCATGTTCCACCATCCATGGTGTTTTTATAAGGCAAAAAAAGGATGTGTTTTCATAAACTGCTATATGGTCTTGAAGTTTAGCTCTTGTGGTGTACTTGGTGAACCTCTTCCCAAATCTTCCATTGGTCTAATCTGACCTGGATAAAAGAAAGCAAGCCAGAGCGACTCTTAAGGCAGATACATGTAGAAATTGGAGAAAATAATTATTTGACTCAATATTAGTTTAAACCTAAACCACTGTACTTACTTTGAAAATTATTTGCTAGTTCTGCCAATGATTTGATTGTTGGGAAGTCAGTCAGGCATTATCTGTGATGTGGAGAGCGGAGGAACATTTCAAGTGTAACAGATCAATATTAGTGCACCCAGCTTTCTGCGTCGGCTAGAAAATTAGGCTGTCGCTTCTAAATGTCTTAATGTTCTAATGATCTGCTTTCTCATGTCCCCAACATCCAAGGTCCAGGGACAAGAGTGCCATCTGCAGGCTGTGTCTCCCCAGACACCATAAGGCTTTTTCTGAAACTCGATGCGCATCCGTAAGAATCTGTTAAATTCATTCAATCTGAATAGTCATAAATAAATGATGAACTAACTTTTTGATGTGTGAATCGCAAACGATCTGAACGGTTGTAAATAAATTATGAAATAACTTTTGAAGTGTTAAAAACAGAATTTTAAACTGCTGCTGTTTTGAACAGGTGGAAGCATGCTGTCAGACAGGCAATCAAGACAGGAACTGAAAGACATGTTGGGACATCAAAAGATATCAGATTTAATATGCACCATATAGGAAGATCTTTGGAGGCGTAAACATGATAATTAATGTACATGGCATGCCTCCGTCAGTGGTGCTGACAGATATAACGTCCTTCAGAGGGTATGCGCCCTTAATTATTATTTGGCACGCACCTGACAGAACAAAATAAAAGGTCATGTAAAGTTGGTGTTCGCACTATTCCTGAATTAAGGCACTCTTAAATGTCAGTTTTTGGGTTTTTTTTGTAAACTGATTGTTTCTGTCTTTTTGCAGCATTTAGCATACAACCAATGTCACTTTTTAAAATTGATATAAAAAGCACTAGCATATACAAAGGCATAAATCACAGAATAATCTGCTAAAATGAAACACCTAAAAGCACATGTAACATGTTACACTGCATCCCTTCCATAATGAGCAAGTCTGTAAATCTGCAATGTGTTTCCTTTCCACAGAGAATACACGTGGAACATGACCGACTGATTCAACTACTGGACTTTCACATCTGTAACTAAGAAGCGTGCATTAACTAATGATCTCATGACTCTGCTGATACAATTACAGGTTTTGGCATACACCCAGACATACAGTGGGTACGGAAAGTATTCAGACCCCCTTAAATTTTTCACTCTTTGTTATATTCAGCCATTTGCTAAAATCATTTAAGTTATTATTTTTTTCCCTCATTAATGTACACACAGCACCCCATATTGACAGAAAAACACAGAATTGTTGAATTTTTTTTCCAGATTTATTAAAAAAGAAAAACTGAAATATCACATGGTCCTAAGTATTCAGACCCTTTGCTGTGACACTCATATTTTTAATTCAGGTGCTGTCCATTTCTTCTGGTCATTCTTGAGATGGTTCTACACCTTCTTTTGAGTCCAGCTGTGTTTGATTATACTGATTTGACTTGATTAGTAAAGCCACACACCTGTCTATATAAGATTTTACAGCTCACAGTGCATGTCAGAGCAACTGAGAATCATGAGGTCAAAGGAACCGCCTGAAGAGCTCAGAGACAGAATTGTGGCAAGGCACAGATCTGGGCAAGGTTACAAAAACATTTCTGCTGCACTTAAAGTTCCTAAGAGCACAGTGGCCTCCATAATCCTTAAATGGAAGACGTTTGGGACGACCAGAACCCTTCCAAGAGCTGGCCATCCGGCCAAACTGAGCTATCAGGGGAGAAGAGCCTTGGTGAGAGAGGTACAGAAGAACCCAAAGATCACTGTGGCTAAGCTCCAGACATGCAGTCGGGAGATGGGAGAAAGTTGTAGAAGTCAACCATCACTGCAGCCCTCCACGTCGGGGCTTTATGGCAGAGTGGCCCACCGGAAGCCTCTCCTCAGTGCAAGACAAATGAAAGTTTGCTAAAAAACACCTGAAGGGCTCCAAGATGGTGAAAAATAAGATTCTATGGTCTGATGAGAACTTTTTGGCCTTAAATCTAAGCGATATGTGTGGAGAAAACCAGACACTGCTCATCACCTGCCCAATACAGTCCCAACAGTGAAGCATGGTGTGGGCAGCATCATGCTGTGGGGGTGTTTTTCAGTGCCAGGGACAGGAAACCCGAACTGGTTGCACTCGAAGGGAAAGATGAATGCGGCCACGTAAGGGATATCCTGGAAGAAACCTTCTCCAGCGTGGCTCAGGACCTAGACTGGGCCGAAGGTTTACCTTCCAAAAAGACAATAACCCTAAGCACACAGCTAAAATAACAAAAGAGTGGCTTCACAACAACTCTGTGACTGTTCTTGACTGGCCCAGCCAGAGCCCTGACTTAAACCCAATTGGGCATCTCTGGAGAGACCTAAAAATTGCCGTCCACCAACGTTTACCATCCAACCTAACAGAACTGGAAGGATCTGCAAGGAGGAATGGCAGAGAATCCCCAAATCCAAGTGTGAAAAACTTGCTGCATCTTTCCCAAAAAGACTCATGACTGTATTCGATCAAAAGGGTGCTTCTACTAAATACTGAGCACAGGGTCTGAATACTTAGGACCATGTGAAATATCAGTTTTTCTTTTTTAATAAATCTGCAAAAAATGTCAACAATTCTGTGTTTTTCTTTCAATATGGGGTGTTGTGTGTACATTTAATGAGGAAAAAAAATTAACTTAAATGAATTTAGCAAATGGCTGCAATATCACAAAGAGTGAAAAATTTAAGGGGGGGGGTCTGAATACTTTCCGTACCCACTGTACTTCCAAATTTATTATGCTTTCTTTGGTTACTATTGTACCGCTTCCCAGCCACTTCCTACAGACTGACAGAATAAATGTGATGGCTTGTTTGAATTTGCCATTGGTCACGTTGAGTTAATCTGCTTAGAAAAAGCAAAAATAAAATAGACCATGAAACCATCTGACATATATTTTTAGTGTCATGTCCATTCTCAGTCAAAGATTTACAGTTTTCCCCATTAACGTTTTTGTTTCATCTGAATTTGTACAAATTATTTTTGCATTTAATAAAATATTTACAGTAATTTTCAATTTTATTTTAAATAAAACACTACAGGTCAAAAAGTTTGGGGTCTTTAAGTTTTTTTTTTAAGCATCTTATGCGGCCAGGCTTTATTGATTCACATAGTATAAACCGTAGTATTGTGAAATATTATTACAATATAAAAAAACTATTTTCTATTTTAATGGATTTGTTTTCCTGTAATGGCAAGTGAATTTCAGCAGCCTTACCCTATTCAGTGTCAAATGATCCTTCAGAAATTATTCTAAAAGGCTGATTTGGTGCTTATTTTTATTAATTTTGAAAACAGTTAATTAGTAAACTAAGTAAATTAGTTTGTAAACAGTTAGCAAACAGGTAATGCTTAATATTTTTGTGGA
>JADLZN010008589.1:11003-54277 GCA_018155175.1 Sinocyclocheilus anophthalmus | reverse complement strand
GGATGTCTACCCTGTCTGAATTCCCTGTTGTCACGTCATTAAATATCCGTATCTTCGTCTTCCTGCCTGGTCTCTGGAACACCCTGCCCATGACAAATATATAATAGTATGTCATGTGAGGTATACCAGAAAAACCACTGATGTAGAAATGGAAATATTGCTGTTTTCAGTGAAATCAAGATTCATGGCGAGTTCACTCACTGATCCTCCAGTCTGGGCAGAAAAGCAGTATGTTATTAAACATGGTTTCATTATATTTTCCTCTAAAACAAATATTCCAACAATTGACTCTCAGATAGATATTAAGACTACAGTAAGATGCCTAATAATTAAGCAATTTTATATCTATAAACATATTAGGCATTTCAAGCTCTAAAAGCACAATTATATTTTAACATGCACCTTAACTTCCATTGCCCTATTAAACTAAAATTTTGTATATAATATGCAAGATTTTGTATAATAAATTCTGCAAATTCAGTAGCAAAGGTGTACTCACAGAAAGAAAGATACGACTATAAAACGTTTTGCTCAAGCTATTACAGAAACTGCACTGTAATTTAAAGACTTCCCCAGACCTGAACTACATATCTTAAAGATACGAATGGCAGGCCTCTCCAGACTTGTCAGTTGACCATTCAAGCACAGATCTAGCATAATCGAGTACATCAGAATCAGACACACCGACTAATCCACGAGGAATACGCAAAACTACAGTTGTGAAGGGAGCCCTTAACCTACAAAAAGTATGGAGGCATCTGTTGTTTTAGTGGTGAGGGATCACATTTAATATGGGGTAAACATTTTATGACACAATAACAGTATAGTATTTTGAAAATTATGGGGGTTTTCCTCCACCATTGTGCTAGAAATGCTGGATCTTAGAATGTGCAGAGACAAGCAGAGTCATACAAATGGTGAACAGTCCAAGTGTTTATACTGGTGATACATCCAGTAATAACCAACAGTAAACCCACAGAGCTACACCCCCGATCTCCTGATCATTTTTAAACATGCTTAAAAAATTCAGGGAGTCGGCCCGATTTTGACCAGTGTATATGCTCTATAGGCTCTCATATTAACAAATTAAATACATCCACATCACATACTCTAGATCTATGTATATTATTATAGCTCAGTGGCTACTAGGTGACCCCATATCGTGCGGATACACCAACACACACATTCTCAAAAATCTCTCTAGTTGCTTTTGTTGAAAGGAATGGCTATGCTGTCCTCTGCTGAATGTGCTCCACTGAAGGTGCTTCTGAAATGAGTGAGGGTGCTCTAGCTATAATGCACATCTATTTTCACATAGACTATATTTTGTGTTATTCATTGCCATGGCGCAAAGAGCACTCCCTTTATAATCACTAAAAAGCTGTCACTCATCTTAGTTCATTGCGATCTCACAAAGTTACATTATATTCAATGAAGCTCTCTACACTGCACAATGAATCTCTTTTTTATATCCCGTCTACAATTTGTAATATGATCCGAAAGCATGCAGAATTCAGCACTGGACAAAACTCCAGCTTTGAGATCGGTGAGTGGATTCTAACATAAATGCCTCTTTTATTTGAACTCCCCCATAGGACAAGGCCTGTCCCTGCAATTCACCAAATGATTTGCACACTCATCATTTAATTTTCTTTCTTTTACTATCCGAAGCTCTATAGCAGCAATGTTGAAAAGCTCCATATCTCCATGTTTAGCACGAAAGCTCATGCGATTGCCACCGGCTTGTAGCGCAGTACAGTCAACTGCTTTGACACGATTATCAGGTTAACTGACTCATAATGTGTGCAATGGCTCATGACCTCCCGAGTGTCCGAACTCGCACCGTGTACGCACGGCTTTAAGACAAAACTAGTACCATGCTGTGAAGTGAAATACCCTTATAACTTCAATGCTAATTCCCACAGATGATGATACATTAACTGAGGGCTTTTATAATTCTATTTTTATCAGTTAAGTACGCAGAGCATTGACATATCTGTATTAAAGGGGATTAAACTGAATTAGAATAAAATACAATCATAATTGTTTCTGTAGTGTATTGCTTGACTCAAACCCTTTGTATTCCAGGAAAATCTGGATATATTAAGTAATCAACTGAACAACAGGACATTAAGAAACTGATTTGTATTGCTAGGATGTTTCTAGATCATCTGCAGATGTCTCAAGGAGTTAATGTCCTGGATCAGATTACTTAACAAGACTTAATACTAGATATTAATTACAACATTTAATCCCACATTTTATGATTTATTTTTCATCTATACAGGGAATCAATGTCATACCCTCACATATATCTGTACAGATGTCTTCTTTGCCTCAAAAATGGATGGGGTCAGGGATGAGTTTCAATAGTGATGAAACCTAAAATTATGTAACTATGCTAAGGTAGCTAGAAGCAAAAAATAAAAAAATTATATATATATATATATATATATAGATATATATATATATCTATATAATGTTATTTTGGGATCACATTGGTACAGTAAGCTACTGTGCATGACACCCAAAAGGACACTGTACTGCGGCAGTAGTGTACCAGGTCTTGGTCATTTAACAGCCAACAGACTGTTCAGTACCAGAAAGGCAATACATGTCAGACTCTGTTCCATGTTTTGTGTGTGTCTTGCTCCCCATGTGCCTTCCTATGCCCTTATTTGGTTAGTTTCCTGTTCCTGTCCTGATTTAGTTCATTTGTCCCAGGTGTTTCCCTTAATGTTTCATTGCTCCCAGGTGTGTCTCATCATCCCCTCCTCCTGTGTGTATTTAAAGTTCCCAGTCCCTAGTTCTCTGTCCGCTGTTAAACATCTTCCTGAGTTTGTCTGCCTTGGTTCATGGAATTAAAGCCTTGTGAAAGTTTTCTCCAGGGTCTCCTCGTTCCTGTATTGTGACAGAACAGCGGACCAAAACTGAAAGTGAGCGGCAACTTTTTCCTCACGTTTGTTTTTCCTCGCCTTTTTGACAGTATTTGTCTCTTGGTTTTTCCCCCCCGCAGTGATGGAAATTGCCGCTCGCGTCGCTGTCCTAGCGCTGTCCTAGCTCGCCTCGATCTCCCCTTCTACGAGTATGCCAGGGAGTTCTGCAAGCTCGCTGAGGTGACGCCGTTAGGGGACGCCGTCCTCAATCAGCTGTTCTGGCTCAGGGCTAACTACCATCGCTCTGGGGAGTGTCCGGTCCCGAGCCAGAACCAGTCCGCCGCCGTCCGCGGCTCACTCAAGCCCGAAGGACGTTAATGTGGCAAGCCCCAAGGACGTTAGTGTGGCAAGCCCCAAGGACGTTAGTGTGGCAAGCCCCAAGGACGAATGTGCCGGCTCCAGCCCCAGTGCTCACCCCAGTGCCGGCTCCAGCCCCAGTGCCGGCTCCAGCCCCAGTGCCGGCTCCAGCCCCAGTGCCGGCTCCAGCCCCAGTGTCGGCTCCAGCCCCAGACCTCACTCCAGTGCCAGCTCCTCGAAAGTGCTTTGCTGTGCCTGCTCCTCCAGAGCGCCCTCCAGTGCCAGCACCACGGAAACGCTACCCTGTTCCCCAGTATAGCCCAGGAAGGGCTCCTGATTACCAGTTCAGCCCAGGAAGGATTCCTGTCCCCGAGTGTAGCCCAGGAAGGGCTCCCGATCCCCAATTCAGCCCAGGGAGGGCTCCAGATCCCCAATACAACCACCTAAATTTCTCCAAGTATTTTTTTGGGGGGGTACAATGGCTCCAGCCGTAGAGGGCTTGAGCGGGGGGAGATGGGGACGCGGCTCAGAGGCGGCTCCACCATGGCCTCCTAAACTACCTGTTCCACCATGGCTTCCTAGTCTGCCTGCTCCGTCATGGCTTACTGAACTGCCTGTTCTGCCATGGCTCCCCAAGCTCCCTGATCCGCCATGGCCTTTTGAGTTCCCTGCTCCGCCGTGGCCTCCCGAGGCTCCGGATCTGCCATGGCACCTGGAACGGGTACCGCTCTGGAGGCCCACCACTGTCCCGCCTGTGTGTCTGTCATGAGGGGACTCCAGAGTGCCCACCCCCTCCCATTGGATGGTATAGTGGCGTGAGACACGACTCGGAGGGGGGGTGGATGTCGACTCTGTTCCATGTTTGTGTGTCTTGCTCACCATGTGAATTCCTATGCCTTATTGGTTAGTTTACTGTTCCTGTCCTGATTTATTCAGTGTCCCAGGTGTTTAACTTGAGGTTTCATTGCTCCAGTGTGTCTGTCACCCCTCCTCCTGTGGTCTTTAAAGTGTTCCAGTTCCCTAGTCTCTGTCCGCAATGTTTAACGCTTCTGAGTTCGTCTCCCTTGGTTCATGAATTAAGTATGTTAAAGTATTCTCCAGCGTCTCACGTCCGCATCGTGTATTGTGACAATAAATGTGTATTGTGTGTGTGATGACGTAATTCTTTGATTCAATTGGCATCACTGCAATTATCCAGTGGAAATAGTTTTTCTACTTATAATCTGATTTCTGCAAATTTAAACCAATTAAAGCAACATTTTCACAGCCCAAGCAATCCTCACAGTTACTAAACAAAAAATGTAGCATGTCATGGGAACAGGCTCCTAAAGCAGTTCATCAATATTTTGTTATAACAACCTACACCTAAGTCCATTAGTGCCCCTTAAACGGGTAAGTAATTACTTCTGGGATATACTGTCAAGTAATTTGTGTGCGAACACTTCCCAAGATTGTCATATGTAATGTAAATGTGTAATCTGAAAGCATTCTGGGTAACACTTTACAATAAGGTTCATTAGTTAAACATTAGTTAATACATTAACTAACATGAACTAACCATGAGCAATACATTTCGTATTACTATATCCGATACCGGTAGTTAATTAAATACAGATGTTCATGTTAGGTCACAGGCAGTAATGTTAACAAGATTTTAATAATGTATTAGTAAATGTTGAAATTAACATGATCAAAGATTAATAAACGCTGTATACGTGCAGTTCATTATTAGTTCATGTTAACTAATGTAGTTAACTAATGAACCTTATTGTAAAGTGTTACCGCATTGTTTATCTCATACTTCACTTTGATCACAGCAGTAAAACCGTATGCTTACTGTAGCCATCACCAAGATTCCTACTATGGATGCAATAATAAGCATTAAAAAAATAAATAAAGAAAAAATAAATAAACATTATTCTACTAGTAGTCACGCTTCAACCATCCAACATTAATTGGGAATTTAAATATATAAAAGCGTTAGCATAATATCCTAATTTTAGTTGACCATGAATAGTAGTAAAAATATGTCTATATAATGTCATAATGTAACAAAATGTAACAAGTTGCCTTAATCAAAAATGTTCATTTACATTAACACTGAGTGATAATATTTGTCTCACTTCCTGTTTGTTGCTTTTTGAGTTGAAGCTCCAAGTAAATTTTATACAGTCTAATTTTTCATCTTAAAATCAATTTTATACACCATCATTTTTGTTTCTATAATGTGTGAATATATTCCCCATTGTATTCTACAAAAAAAAAATTAAAATGGAGCACCTTGTTATCACTAGTTTTATTTTGATTTGCGAGCCAGGCCCCGGGAGAAGACCTCTCCCCCTCCACTGCCTCCAGTCTTCCAGATCTCCACCCGGAACTGCTTCCCTCCCCTCCGCGAGACGGAACGTGACGCCGTGATCATTAGAGATTCCATCCTACGGCACGTCCGTGCACACTCACTGTTTTCCGGGTGCTCGTGTTCTCGATGATTCTGAGCAGATACCCACGATCCTGATGGGTGACGAGAGCATCGGCGCTGTCATGCTGCACGTGGGGGTGAATGACACCAAGCTGCGGCAGACTGAGACTCTGAAGAGGGAATTCAGGAGCCTGATTGAGATGGTATGCAGCACATAGAGCTGTAGTCAAGTTCAGCTTTGTCGAGTCCAAGACAAGTCTAAGACCAGGACTAGTCGAGACCGAGTCCAAAGAGGTTCGAGTCCAAGTCAAGTCCAAGTCCAAAACTTTTGAGTCCAAGTCAAGACCGAGTCCAAATGAGAGAAAAAAAAGGATCCTCTTCAAGACCACATACTTAACTATTGATAATGTATGTGATGCGAGAGACAGCATATCTCCTAAGAAAATCATTTTACATTATTATTTGTAATGATCAAAAAGCATGTACAAAGTAACAACTCTGTAGGACTGGGGTCTCCTAACTAGATCCTGGAGGGCCAATGCCCTGCAGAGTTTAGCTCCAACTGGCCTTAACACACCTATCCTATTATAGCAGACATATTCACTGATTTGCACTGATTTTGCCTTTCTAATAGTCCTGCACGATATGAGGAAATTCTGCTATGTGTGATAACAGTGGAGTTTTTTTTTTTTTTGCAATGATGATTACTTGTGATAAATAAATGAATAATTAACTCTGCATATTAGGGCCAACAAATAAAACTAAATTTTTTTTTTTTTTAGTTTTACAGCAAGTGAGGCATTCCAACCCAAACCATACGATGCATTGAGTTTATTAAGCATGGCCGATCAAAGGCAGTTCAGAGAGTAATCGCTGAAACGCCAGAGTTTTGTTGAGCGCTGAATTCCATTTATCCTTTGCTGAAACTTCCGCGCTCTCATGGGCAGGAGCGCAGGTCATTAATGCTTTAGGCCAAACGGCAGACGCCACTGGAGCGCAAGCATAGAGCGAAGGTACGAGTGCTTGGAAAGAAGGAGAAGCGGCAGGTCTCGCGTTTCCACCGTTTCGCACGACATGCAATGTGGTTGTTTTGAAGGGGAGGAAAAACAAAAAGCATATTGCTGGACGGTCGAGACCAACGAGAAATTTGGCGATCCAAGGACAACCCGACATACACGGATAGTCGTGTCAGAGAAAGCTTCCACATATAAGAGGACACGTAAGGTCAGTAGACTGGGGGGGGGGGGGTGACTTTAAATGAATGGTTATTGTCATGGTGTAAGGAACAGAAACTGCTCTTTGTTAATAAATGGAATCTTTTCTGGGAGCGTCCTAGGCTTTTTCGATCTCTGATGGTTTGCATCCCAGCAGAGTCGGAGCGGAACTCCTTTCGGACAACATCTCCAGGATGCTATGCTCTATATGACTAGTAAGCCAATTCTCAAAAAACATCTATGATGGCTTTTGTTCTACCCACTTAAATGATAGAAGTACTTGCGCTGAACAATCTATAAAGGCTGTGTCTGTTCCTCGAATAGTGAGATCAAAATATAAATTTAATGCAGGATCTAGAAAAAATCTGATCATAATTTTAACTGCGCGAAAAAAGCAAACTAAATGACAAAAACAACTTTAAGTTTGGGCTCTTAAACATTAGATCACTCTCACCCAAAGCAGTTATTGTAAAGGAAATGATCACAGATAATAGTTTTGATATACTCTGCTTGACTGAAACCTGATCAACAAGGAGATGGTATAAATGAGTCTACTCCACCAAGCTACTTTTATAAGCATGAGCCCCATCAGACTGGTCGTGGCGGCGGTGTTGCAACAATATATAGTGATATTCTCAATGTTACTCAGAAAACAGGATACAGGTGTAACTATTCCAAATACTTCTGCTTAATGTTACACTGTCAGATAAACAAAATAAATCTCCCCTATCTCTTGCTCTGGCTACTGTTTATAGACCGCCAGGGGCGTATACAGATTTTCTAAAATAATTTGCAGATTTCCTCTCAGGTTAATGTTGATAAAGCGCTAATTGTCTGAGACTTTAACATTCATGTTGATAATATAAATGATGCGGTAGGACTTGCGTTTACAGACTTGATAAACTCTTTTGGAGTCAAGCAAAAATTTCACCGGGCCCACTCTTTGTTTTAATTATACGCTAGATTTAATTATATCGCATAGAACTGATCTTAATGATATAGATATAGTACCTCAAAGTGACGATGTTACTGACCACTACTTTGTATCGTGCATGCTGCCTATTACTGATATTAACTATATGGCTCTGCTTTATCTTCCAAGTAGAACTATTGTTCCAACTACTAACAAAGATAGATCCACAAATAAACTGCCTGATTTATCTCAACTGCTCGCTGTACCTATACATACACATGAACTACAAACCCGATTCCAAAAAAGTTGGGACACTGTACAAATTGTGAATAAAAACAGAATGCAATGATGTGGAAGTTTCAAATTTCAATATTTTATTCAGAATACAACATAGATGACATATCAAATGTTTAAACTGAGAAAATGTATAATTTTAAGGGAAAAATAAGCTGATTTTAAATTTCATGGCATCAACAAAAACATCTCAAAAAAGTTGGGACAAGACCATGTTTACCACTGTGTGGCATCCCCTCTTCTTTTTATAACAGTCTGCAAAGGTCTGGGGGACTGAGGAGACAAGTTGCTCAAGTTAGGAATAGGAATGTTGTCCCATTCTTGTCTTATACAGGCTTCTAGTTGCTCAACTGTATTAGGTCTTCTTTGTCGCATCTTCCTCTTTATGATGCACCAAATGTTTTCTATGGGTGAAAGATCTGGACTGCAGGCTGGCCATTTCAGTACCCGGATCCTTCTACGCAGCCATGATGTTGTAATTGATGCAGTATGGGGTCTGGCATTGTCATGTTGGAAAATACAAGGTATTCCCTGAAAGAGACGGCGTCTGGATGGGAGCATATGTTGTTCTAGAACTTGGATATACCTTTTTAGCATTGATGGTGCCTTTCCAGATGTGTAAGCTGACCATGCCACACGCACTCATGCAAAACAATAACATACAGAGATGAAAGGCTTTGCCACAGTCATTTTAAATGAGCCTTGGCCCAGAGAAAAAACCTGCGCTTCTGGATCATGTTTAGAAATGGCTTATTTTTTGACCTATAGAGTTTTAGCCGGCAACGGCGAATGGCACGTGGATTGTGTTCACCGACAATGTTTTCTGGAAGTAATCCTGAGCCCATGTTGTGATTTCCATTACAGTAGCATTCATGTATGTGATGCAGTACCGTCTAAGGGCCCAAAGATCACGGGCATCCAGTATAGTTTTCCTGCCTTGACCCTTACGCACAGAGATTGTTCCAGATTCTCTGAAGCTTTGGATGATATTATGCACTGTAGAAGATGATAACTTCAAACTCTTTGCAATCTTTCTCTAAGAAACTCCTTTCTGATATTGCTCCAATATTTTTCACTGCAGCATTGGGGGAATTGGTGATCCTCTGGCCATCTTGACTTCTGAGAGACACTGCCACTCTGAGAGGCTCTTTTTATACCCAATCATGTTGCCCATTGACCTAACAAGTTGCAAATTGGTCCTCCAGCTGTTCCTTATATGTACAATTAACTTTTCCGGCCTCTTATTGCTACATGTCCCAACTTTTTTGGAATGTGTAGCTCTCATGAAATCCAAAATGACATTTCAAAATGTCTCACTTTTCAACATTTGATATGTTATCTATATTCTATTGTGAATAAAATAGAAGTTTATGAGATTTGTAAATTATTCCATTCCTTTTTTATTCACAATTTGTACAGTGTCCCAACTTTTTTGGAATTGGGTTTGTAGACAAAAAAACTAGCAATATGAGCACTATCCTCTCTAATACATTAGAAGCTGTTGCCCCCATCAAATTAAAAAAGGTTAGAGAAAAGCGTACTGTGCCATGCTACAACAGCAACACCCATTCTCTCAAGAAAGAAACTCGTAATCTTGAGCGCAAATGGAGATAAACTAACTTGCAAGTTTTTAGAATTGCATGGAAAAACAGAATGTACAGCTATAGACAGGCTCTAAAAGCTGCTAGGGCTGAGCATATCCGCAACATCATAGAAAATAACCAAAACAATCCCAGGTTTTTATTTAGCACAGTGGCTAGATTAACAAATAATCAGACGCCACCCGATCTAAATATTCCCTCACAGTTATGTAGTAATAGTAATGACTTTATGAATTTCTTCATTGATAAAATAGATAGCATCAGAAATACAATAACAAATGTAGAATCAACAGCGTCTTGTAATTCAGCTTCATTCATTGCATCCAAAGAAAAACTGCAGTGCTTTACAACTATAGGACAGGAAGATCTAAATAAACATATCACTGCATCTAAACCAACAACGTTTATTAGATCCTTTAACCACTAAATTACTGAAAGAGTTGTTACCTGTAGCAGAAGAACCGCTTCTCAATATTATTACCTCGTCGTTATCTCTAGGTCACGTCTCAAAACCATTGAAGCTGGCGGTTATTAAGCCTCTTATTAAGAAACCACAACTACAGTAAAGTAATTAATTGATACTTTATATTTTTGTATTACTTTAAAGTACAAAATATAGTAGGGATGCTATGATTATATGAAAATTTTGGCCGATACGATAACCGATTATTCTTTATTTTTGAAAGCCAATAACCGATATATTGGCCGATAAATCTATATCCAAATTGTTATATAATTTTTGAGAGCCTGATTACAAAAAAAAGTTCTCATCATTAAAAACTACATCCCGAACACTTCAACATAAGCAGACTAGTTTGAACGGTGTACGTTTTGTTTAAAAAATTTTTACCTCCAATTACAAAATTTAGTCATAAAAGCATTACACAATAATAAACTATGCACTAAAATATGCAAACAAAGTCAATGGACATCATTACACGTGGTAAAGAATCAAATGAATGCGCACACCGATCAATAAAACCAATAGCTCTGCACGGACAATAAGTAAATGATTTTAATTACTAAACCATACTGCTGATGAAAATAATAGAAAAATACAAGTGGTTGTCATTATTAATAATGTATCAATGATTTTGAAAAAAAAACAAATTAATACCACTGTTTTAAATAACAGCCGTTTGAGCTGCGCGTGCTGAAACTGAAGAGCTGAATGAATACGGTAAACTTAAGCGTTTTGCTGGCAGCTTATTTAACACAAGGAAATGCATCCTGAGATTAATAATACAACATAAACATAATATTACAACTTATATATGTACAAAATGATGCAGTTATTGCGTGCTATAGTCAGAATGTGTGATCCTGTTGTGGATGCGCTCTTCCCATATCAACGCGCTGAAACACAGCAACTAAATCCAAAGAATGCACAACGTTTTATTATAATAATGTTCTCATTAGAATGTTATATACACAACATTCCCAATCATAGTTATCAATGTTGTGCACTGTTTGAGCTGCGTGTGCTGAGCTAAAGACAATCACCGGTAAACTGAAGCACTCTTTTAACTTAACCAAACGCATTCTATATGAGATAAATCAGATATACATCAAATAAACACAATATTACAACGTACAATTGCACAAAAGGCTGCAAACGAACAGCGCGCATCTGAAGTGTTTCTGAAGGAAATAATGCATTATTTATCGGCTTTAAGATATTGGCCAAATTTTCTTATCAGGCCGATACCGATAACAGAAAAAATGAGCATTTATCGGCCGATACCGATATGGTGGCCGATATATCGTGCATCCCTAAAATATAGTTATATGTTGGCGACTACATACAGTGTCACTGGATATAGATGCTGTTAAATCACGACTTAGAAATATAACCAAACAGCTTTCAGTGAGTGTGTTGCTTAAATTGACACCTTAACGTTATTTTGATAAAATAATGTGAAAATAAGAGTGGGGCATGGTTGAGACTATTAAAGCACAATAAACGGGGTCGCAGCGCTGCAGCAGGATTTTGAACAATGTCCTGAGTCACCGGTGGCACCGCCGTTGTGTGTACACTTCTAGAAGACAATGTGTTTGATTTTTAAAGACGTGGCACAATGTGGCGCTGCGATTCTCATCCGGTGTGCGACCCCCTTGAGCCTCTAAAAACACAAAAGGGTATTGTTTTGTAGTGGCTTGTAGAAGTGTGAAGCATGCTCATAGTAGTGGATTGAGCTCCTCTTAGGATGGCATTTGATTAATAATAATAATAATAATACATTTCATTTATAATGTGCCTTTCTCAAACTTTCTCAAATGGTCAGATACACTTTTTTTGTAAAAAAAATTAAAAATGTTGGCCTTGCCAAGTCTTAAGTGACTTAAGTGTGAACAGAGTTTGGTTAAAATCTAATTTGTCTATGTTAGGTCTGTTTGTTAGGCCTTAAAGTAACAGTGTAGTCTCATATTTGAGTGAATAACCTCAAAAGAATTAAAGTTTAATGTAATAATGGCCTTTTGTTTTCACTTAAGATGTAAAAAAATATCTCTAGTATTTCTGTTATACTTCCCTGAAAATGAATTTGTGTCTTTGTACTATTGTATTTATTAGTCCTGTTTCTTACGCGTTGGTTCTTTTTCCCCTTGTTTAGTTGTCTGTGCTTTATTTTCCTTAATCCAGTTGGTCTTTTTTTAAGGTCTTGTGGCAAAAAACAAAAATCTGAATAAGGGACAAATATACCAATTGTCTTTGAGTTTTATTTTCTTGCAAGAAAAGGCTAGCAGTCATACAGTCACTCAGAGTGACTGCAGAATCTGACAGTGAAGGGAGGGCATCCTTCCTCTCTTATAGTCTCATCTCTGAAAATGTTATCTCTCTAGGCCAATGATGATATTTTCAACCACTTGCTTATATTCTATCCTTGGGTTGAGGCCCTCCTGTCACGTACCAACACCCTTTTACCATTCCATTACAATTCCATATTAGAATAAGGATTGTGTGTGCTTTTTACTGTCACACACATCTTAAAGATCAATAGCTGTTCTTTGTTCTGTTAAATCAGCAAAGAAGCATGTGACTCTAAGCAATACAGACAATGCAAACATAATGTTCAATAAGCATATCATATTAATAAAACATACCATAACATATTCATAAAATTTCTTCCACAAAGGATATAGACTTTCATCCGAGTCCAAACACAACAGTTTGTATTCAGTTAAAAAGATAACAGTAAGTACTTAACATATTTTGTTAAACCATATGTTTACAGATAAATAGCAATGGTAAACAAGAAAATAATTTGTAGTATTATAATAGCAGGATTTAGTTGATATTGTAGTTAAAAAAAAAAGTGAGAGAAATGACCACTGGACTGCTAAAGCAGGTCATTATTAAAAATGTGGTCACTTTAAGTTAATTAAGAGAGAGGAAAATTATTAACTATTGCAGATTTGCATTGAGTTAAGTGCTTGCACACTCTGTTTAGTGCAGCAAATATACAAATATTTTTATTTTGCATATTTTCAGCTTACACTTCTGTGTTTTGTTTGTTTTATACTGTATAATGAAGTACAAAACATGTTAACTAATCTGGCAATGACTACACTAAGCTTGTTGGTAATTGCTGTTTTTTTAGGATAGAGATGTTGAAAGACAAAAGTTTGAAGACAGTGTAGTCCAGTCACAGGATAATGTTAAGTAATTGGTCTCTTTTGGGTAAGTGCAGATGAAGTGATGAATTCTCTGAGTGAGAATTGTTTATTTTTAAACATTCTTTTATTAACTCTAGTTTAGATTTTATAGAAACAATGTTTTCTTTTAGTTCAGCTGTTGAATGTGAAAATGCAAAGATTGTGGCATCACCAAATTGCCAGCAAATACTTAATATTACACTACATTTAAAATCTGTTTACAGAAGTAATGAATGTAAATATACATGCAGTTTTCATTCGCTCAACTGCCAACAGAATGCTCTACTTTTAGACACTGCTATTTCATTGATACGGTGATGAGTTTGAAAAGATGGTAACTCCAATATGGGCACATCAAGCGAAAAAACATAAAATAAAATAGAGATATATTACTATATATAATAATAGATCCCGGTGCATCATCAATAAATTATATGCGTGGAAAAGTTCATTTATTTCGTCATCAACGCAATGTGAACTCCGTGTATTAAAATAAATTCCCGACGACACAGAGCTGAAGTAGTTTTAAAGTCGTGGGTTCTTTTAATTGTGAGGCTTTTGGCTCACATTAACAAAAAACCCACCTCAACAATTAGATATGTGTTACTATGCCAATCATCTCTAATCAACCATAGAAACACCTGCAATGGTTTCCGGAAGCCGCGTCAAAATGGTCTTTCAGTTTGGTTCACTAGGCTACACAGTCATGGTGAAGACTGCTGATCTGACAGTTTTCCAGAAGGCAATCATTGACAACCTTCACAAGGAGGGTAAGCCACAATTATTCATTGCCAAAGAAGCTGGCTGTTTTCAGAGTGCTGTATCCAAGCATGTTAAAGTTGAGTGGAAGGAAAAAGTGTGTAAGAAAAAGATGCACAATCAACCGAGAGAACCGAAGCCTTATGAGGAGTGTCAAGCAAAATCGATTCAAGAATTAGAGTGAACTTCACAAGGAATAGACTGAGGCTGGGGTCAAGGCATCAAGACCACCACACACAGACGTGTCAAGGAATTTGTCTACAGTTGTCGTATTCCTCTTGTTATACCACTCCTGAACCACAGACAACGTCAGAGGCGTCTTACCTGTGCTAAGGAGAAGAAGATCTGGACTGTTGCCCAGTGGTCCAAAGCCTCTTTTCAGATGAGAGCAAGTTTTTTGTATTTCATTTGGAAACCAAGGTTTTAGAGTCTGGAGGAAGGGTGGAGAAGCGCATAGCCCAATTTGCTTGAAGTCAAGTGTTAAGTTTCCACAATCTGTGATGATTTGGGGTGGAATGACATCTGCTGGTGTTGGTCCATTGTGTTTTTTTGAAAACCAACTTCACTGCACCCGTTTACCAAGAAATTTTTGAGCACTTCATGCTTCCTTCTGTTGACCAGCTTTTTGTAGATGCTGATTTAATTTTCCAGCAGGGTTTGGCACCTGCCCACACTGGCAAAAGCACCAAACGTTGGTTAAATGGTGGTGTTGGTGTGCTTGACTGGCCATGAAACTCACCAGACCTGAACCCCATAGAGAATCTATGGGGTATTGTCAAGAGTAAAATGAGAAACAAGAGACCAAAAAATGCAGATGAGCTGAAGGCACTGTCAAAGAAACCTGGGCTTCCATTACCACCTCAGCAGTGCCACAAACTGAATCACCTCCATGCCACGCCGATTGAGGCAGTAATTGAAGCAAAAGGAGCCCCTACCAAGTATTGATTACATGTAAAGTAAATTAACATACTTTCCAAAAGGCCAACAATTCACAAAAAAAAATATTTTTATTGGTCTTATGAAGTATTCAAATTCGTTGAGATAGTGAATTGGTGGGTTTTTGTTTAAATGTTGAGCCAAAATCATCACAATTAAAAAAAAACTAAGACTTAAACTACTTCAGTCTGTGTTTATTGAATTTATTTAATACACGAGTTTTTCAATTTGAGTTGAATTACTGAAATAAGTTAACTTTTCCACGACATTCTAATTTATAAAGATGCACCTGTATAGTTATATATAGATATAATATATATATATATATATAATATCTGTATATATATATAATAATAGATATCTCTAATATCTCTATATATAATATATAAAATTAGTTTATTTTGTGTTGGGCATTTATTGAATTAGGTAATTGACTGCAAAAGAAATTGTCCATCCATCTCGTCTGATATAATTCAGCTGCACTGTGTAATAGTGCTGATGTTAAGAGTTATGGATATAACAAAGTGCTGGAACAATTGATAGATGACCTTGTCATATTGGAGCACCATGGACTTTGTTACTCGAAAATGGGACAGACAATAAAGGGCACAGTTCAGTGGATAGTTGCTGACCTTGGTGCTCATAGCCTTGCAGGATTTATGGACAATTTCTCTGGAAGATACATATGCAGATTTTGTACAGCACAGAAAGGAAAAAATTCAAACTACAGAAGTTGGACCAGGAACATTCTGTTCTAGAACTGAATAAATTCCTGCTGCTCATCTTCAGGATCTCAGATTCAATGACGTAAAGCGATAGTTCACCAAAAAATTTAAATTATCCCATGATTTACTCGCCGCCAGGGCATCCTAGTCATATCTGTCATTCCTCTTTCAGATGAATACAGTCACACTTATATTTAAAATCGCCCTGGCTCTTCCAAGCTGTATAATGGCAGTGAATGGTGCCCCAGCTTTTGAAGTCTACAAAACTGCATCCATCCATCATAAAAAATCCACAGCTCCAGATGTTATAAATGCTGAAATAATTGAAATACCTAAGATAATAGAATTAGAGTTTAAAATGAAATGATTCTTATGTAAGGAAAAAATTAGATTTTTTTAAAAATTTATAAACTAATCTCCAGCTTCCAGTCATTCAAGCAGGTGCGTTCACGTAAAGGCATTCATAGGCATAGGGAAAGGCGCAACGTAAGCTCTAAGGGAGAAGAGTATAGTCTCATGAGAGTAAGCTCTGGGGAGAAGAGTGTAGTCTCGCGAGAACCAAGTTTTGTTTATAGCATAGGTGTAGAATGTTGCTATCGGACGATCATGTGATTGCTCTGATTGTATTCACCTGTGGACACAACATCAAAGGACTCTTTAAAAGGTGTGTGACAAGAAGAGCCCTCTTTGAGGTGGTGACTTGTGGGTTTACGTTTTGCTGTCTCTTGGGGGCAATAGGCCCTCCGGAGATGAAGATAGACAGTTAGTTAGACTCCCATGTGTGAGAGAGTTGAGTTAGGGGGGAGTGTTAACTATTAGAGTCACCATCGCCTCGGGGCATTGGTTGTTTGGCGTTTTGCTCAACTGTCACACTAACCTAAGGACGAAATAAATATGATTCTACACTATTGGACTTGAGTGATTTGACAGAAGTGAGGCTTGTTGGGAGTGTGGATGTACTCGTCATTTTAAAAAAGATTGTCCATATGTGTCGGGAAACTGGAGGGGGCGGGCACGGTAGACCAGGTGCCTGCCCCTCTTTTTACTGCGTCAAGGTTGTGAGAGATATGTCAGTCTCAGCCGGGAATAGTTGGGGTCTATATGTTTGGTAAGGTCGGGGGGTGGAGACACGTTTGCTGGTAGATACAGGAGCACACGTGTCAATTGTACCTAAGCAGTTTTGGTTGGAGGTAACTGGGGGAGTAGGTGATTTGGTAGAGAACAATGACAGCTTGTCAGTGGCAAATGGAGAGAAGATGGAAGTGGTAGGCCGATGGACAACTACTTGTCAATTTGATTCTTTGGCTGTAGTAACTTTTTTTTTTAGTGGCAGACATTAACCCTGGGGAAGTGTTATTGGGTAGTGACTCTTTAGTCAAATTTGGTGCCAAATTGGATTTGAATGAATTATGCTGCTATCTGATGGAGGAACAAAAATTCGGTACAATTGCAAGCTGATTTTCAAGTTCCTTCTCTGCCTGTTGTAGTTCGTGGAGATACAAGGATACCCCCACACAGTGAAGTATTAATTCTGAGTTCAGTCGAGGGAGCGCCATCAGGAAAGTTTGTAGGTATGTTGGAGCCTGGCTCTTCTTTACCTCGTCATTGTGATGTGTTAGTAGCACGTGTAATGTTTTCAGTGACAGCTGGTGTTATGCCAGTGCGTTTTATTAGTGTAACTGAGGAAGCCCATACTCTTTGTGATGGTATGAAAATTGGGGTTTTGTCCACAGATATAGAGGTGGGTGAAGGGGCAGAAGAAGTTTGGGGGGGAGGGGGTGTTAAGACTTTGTGGTCTGCTGATGCCCTGATCTCCCATCTTGGCTTGGACTCTAGAGGTTTGGATGCAGCACAGATGCATGCTATTCGCCAAATACTAGAGCATTATAATCAACTTTTTAGTACAGGAGACACTGATTTGAATAGGACGCACTTAGTCAGTCATCAGATCGATACAGGGGCTGCTCCACCTATTAAGATTGTCCCTCGTCGGGTTCCACTCCATTTACAACAGGAAGTGACGGATCACATAAAGCAAATGCTGGATAATGGCATCATTCAGCCTTCTTGTAATCCCTGGGCCGCTCCGGTGGTACCAGTTAGAAAAAAAGACGGTAGTTTACATTTTTGTATTAACTATAGGAAGTTAAATGAGGTTACACAGAAGGATGCTTATCCCCTTCCAAGGATAGATAATGCCTTGGACAGTTTAGCAAATGCTTGCTGGTTTTCTACTCTCGACTTGGCCAGTGGATACTGGCAGGTTGAGGTTGATCCCAAAGATAAGCCAAAAACTGCTTTTATAACACGACAAGGCCTGTTTGAATTTAATGTTTTAAGTTATGTAACTTTCCTTCTACTTTCAAAAGGTTGATGGATCTGGTTTTGGCAGACCTTCAATGGACTACATGTCTGGTATATCTTGATGATATAATTGTTTTTGGAAAAACGTTTCAAGAACATTTGGGGTGTTTAGAGCACGTTTTTAGGAAGTTACATGAGGCTAACTTAAAGGTGAAGCCGTCTAAATGTAATTTATTCGCAAAAAAGGTGTCTTATTTGGGGCACATAATTTCAGCGGAGGGTGTAAAGGCTGATCCGTCTAAGGTGGAAGCTGTAAGGGGGTGGACAGTTCCTAGGAACCAGACAGAGGTGCGTAGTTTTTTTGGGGACTGGCCTCTTATTATCGTCGTTTTATAAAGAGCTTTGCTGAAATCGCCTGTCCTCTGCATCAATTGAACAAAAAAGGCAGGAAATTTTACTGGGGAGATGATTGTCAAAGAGCATTTTTAACACTCAAGTCATGTCGTATATCTGCACCAGTTTTGGCATATCCTGATCCCTTGAAACAATTTATTTTAGATACTGATGCTTCAGATGTTGGAATTGGTGCTGTATTATCCCAAGCAGAGGGAGGGATGGAGAGAGTAGTGGCCTATGCGGGTCTGCCCCTTACAAAGCAAGAACATAAGTATGCAACCACCAAAAAGGAATTGTTGAGTATGGTGACCTTCACAAAACATTTTAAACATTATCTTTTAGGGACAGAGTTTGTATTGTGGACAGATCACAATTCCCTGCGGTGGTTGCATCATTTTCAAAGGATTGAAGGGCAACCTGCTCGTTTGGTTAGAACAGTGATCCAGTTTTCAGTACAAGATTGCACATAGATCAGGCAAACAACATGCTAATGCAGATGCTTTATCTAGACTTCCTGCTTTGAATTTAGTTTCAGAGATGTCTGATCAGGTGGGGATATTGTCAGTGGGGGGACTTGTCCTGTTAGAGTAGTGCAGGTGTCTGTGTGAGTTTAGGGGCACCGCCTACAGAAAGGTTGGAAGATGACTTGATTGGGTTGCAAAGGGAGGATAGTGAGTTAGGTCAATTGTTTCAGTGGTTAATCAAGTCTCCAGAGGAGCGTGGGGCGATAGGAGACCATCCGGATTTGCGGAAATTTGCAGTAGCTTTACGTCCAGGACCAGTTACTGGTTCGGATCCCTCCACAAAATTCTGATGCAGTTGGTAAAGTACAGTTGGTACTTCCAAAGTGCTTAACCCTCTAAGTGCCAAAGTCACAAAATTGCGACAAGACGTCATACTTAATAAAATAGGCTGTAAATCCTAATATGGTGTAATATCTCATTTGCATTCCCTAGCACTAGATGGTAGACATGTAGTACTTCGATTCTAGATCAAAATTACGTCATGTTCCTATTCAAAGTGGTCGAGCAAATAGCAGAGCAAGTGAGCTATCGTGTCATTGATGCAGAAGCAGTTCAGTTCAGAGTGTCGGAGTAAATTGTGAGATTTGTGAGAGAAAATCGCCAAATGGCTAATAAAAAGTTGTACCGTGAGGATGTGTTGCAAATGTTATTTGCCGATTCTGACACTGAAGGGGAATATTTGCCTTTTGGAAATGATGATTGGTCATCTAATGATCACGTTTCTCCTGGTACATCTTTGCTGCGCAATGGTGCCGCCGTGCAAGGCACGAGTGTTCACGAAGCACAAACAAGTGATCATTTTGACCCTTTGCCCAATAGGGATTGGGGTGGCAGGGTGAACGTGGTCGTAGTGTCCATAGGAGAGCTGTTTCTGGAGGTAGAGGCAGCGGGGGTAGGTGAAATAGGGCTGGAAGTAGCACTAGCTCTTTGAATCCAGCGCCCCAAAGAGGTGGGAGTGGCAACGGTAGATGTGGCCGTGCTATGCGTGGGAGAGCTGGGAGACGTGGTAGAGGCAGCAGGGGTGATCTGGCTCTAAATAGGGCTGGAAATAGCGATGACAATGGTGGCTGGGTTTTTTTGAGAAATTAAGAAGTGTATCAGGACTGGATCAAACGCTTTGATTGAGCCTGTTGGTTTATCTTAGGAGAACAGATTTGACCATTCCTGCACCTTACAAAAGTACACGGTGCAGTCAGTGTGGAGTAGGTCTGTGCGATGTGCCATGCAATGAGAGGTACCATATTCTCAAGAACTATAAACTTTGTCACCTAGATACCTGATTGGGCAGATAGCTGGTCAACTGATCAAAAAATAGGCACATGCATTTTACTATGGCACAGTAATATAGTAATATTTTACTATAGTTACTAATAGTTTTACTGTTGATTTCCTCTTTTCCTGATCATTTGGAATGAGGATAAAAAGAAAAAAAACTAAACAAAAAAAAAGAAAACATGCAAATAAGTTCAAACAACCACCCCATATATATTTTTTCCTGAATATTACTGATGAACTGATCAAAAAGTAGGCTACTGCTCACATGTGTTTTACTACTATATAGTATTGTAATCATTTTGTACTTTCTCCTAGTTTATTGTTGGTTTCCTCTTTTCTGATCATTTGGAATGAGGATAAAAAGACAAAAAAAACATGTAAATAAGTTCAAACATCAGTTCAATATCTACTATTTCCTGAATATTACTGATGAAATAATAAAAAAGTAGACTACTGTTCACATGCGTTTTACTACTATATAGTATAGTAATATAGTAATAATTTAGTACTTTCTCCTGTTTTATTGTTGGTTTCCTCTTTTCTGGTCATTTGGAATGAGGATAAAAAGATTTTAAAAAATGCGAATAAGTTCAAACATCAATTCAATATCTACTATTTCCTGAATATTATGCAATTCAAGATGGCGGTCATAATATGCAAATGAGATGAGTATATTTACACCCCACATAAACTTTCGGTCATGCCCAACATTTTTCTAATTTACAGTAGATCTCTATCATTAAGTCCTTACAAGGCACAAGCTTTTGAAATCTTGATGTCAAAATCCAGCATTTTTTCCAAAAAAACCCTGGCGCTTAAAGGGTTAATCCCAAAAGTTTTAACAATGTTGCATAATGCGGTTACAGGTGGTCATTTAGGGGTGCAAAAACTGCAGGGCAAGGTTAAAGATCGTTATTTTTGGCCAGGGTAATTTGCTGATGTGACGTGATGTAGTTAGTGTTTGGATTGTGCCTCACGCAAACTTCCAGCCCGCAATCCTCGAGCTCCGCTTCAGTTACAGGATTCTTCCCAACAGAAAAAGTATTTTGATTTCCGGGCCCAGGTACAGTATTATGCAGAGGAGGAGCTTGTCTGGGTCCAGAATAAGGTTAGAAAAAAAGGGGTGTGTTTCAAATTACAGAGGACTTATACGGGTCCTTTTACAGTGATTGAGCGATTGCCTGATGTGTTGTACCACATACAACCAATAAAGGGGGGCACAACTGTAGTTGTTCATTACAATCGTTTAAAACCATGTGTTTCTCAATTTGTTTCAGAGAGGTTGGAGGGGAGTGATGAGTCTGAGCAACTGCCACGGCAGCAATTAGTGGATCAGCCGACCCTTCAAAGAGTGTCTCTGGGGGTATCTGAGAGACTATATCGCACAAGGGGACAACCTAGCTCCGTAGGAGAGAAGGGTGCACTTCATTGACATGGTTCATTAGTGTCTCCAGTGCAGCAGTCAGAGTCATCGTTGGAGTTGGCAGCTGAATCAGTAAATGATGGTGGACTTATTATGAAGGATGCCATGGCCCCTTCTATAGAGATGTCTTGACCTGTACGACAAAAGAAGTTACCGGCCTGGGCTAAGGATTATCCTTTTGACTCGAGAACGAGTCCTCCTGAATTAGAGGGGGAGTAGTGTAGAATGTTGCTATCGGGCGAGCATGTGATTGCTCTGATTGTATTCACCTGTGGACACAACATCAAAGGACTCTTTAAAAAGAGGTGTGTGACACGAAGAGCCCTCTTCGAGCTGGTGATTTGTGGGGTTACGTTTTGCTGTCTCTCAAGGGCAATAGGCCCTCTGGAGATGAAGATAGACAGTTAGTTAGACTCCCGTGTGTGAGAGAGTTGAGTTAGCTGTAGCGTCTGGATCAAACACACAATTTTTCAGTTGATTTAACAAATCAGTTATTCATTAGATTAACAAATCGTCACAGTCCCCTCACACAATAAACTGGATGCCAGGATGTCTGCAACGACACAAGGCCCAGGACCCTGGTTACCATGGCAACCCTGACACCAGATACATTTACGACCTAATGGAATTTAGGTGGGGAAAATCACTGCCTTTTCCATAAGGAAAATCCACAGTGCACAGTAGAAATGGACTTTTCTACTAATTAATTCATAGGAAAACCTTTCTTTGAATGAACACACATATCCTTCAGTACATTGTGTATATTATTGCTGTCTTGTATATTATCTGTTGTATCGTAGACTATTCTATGCATGTTTAGGATAGAACCACTCATCCATGTAACCTTACATATAACATGTTTGGTCTCTATTAATTCATATTCGGATGATCTAATTGAGAGTGTATATTGTATGTTTATACCTATGCAACATATTAGTGTTCTAAGAATCTTTAGTAATTTTGATCCAAGTTTCATATGCAAAATACCATGCTTGGAGACAAAGTGTCGTAAAACCCTCCAGCAATTGCCACCTCCCGCTTGGAATTTCCGTCTTTCTCATTGGACAAGCCCCTCTTGAGTGGCGTGAATCTTCCGAGACATTAAAAGTCCCACACTAGGGACCCGCCCAGAGTCGGTGGTTCTGTTAGGTTTTGATAAGATGTGAGCTCCAACGCTCCAGGACATCCTAAGTTTTGTGCCAGGCCTTTGGCCTTGAATTTCCATTCACCAAGATTATCTGATGCAAACTGGTTCTTTTCATCAACCAAGCAAGATCCACGTGAGCCTTCAAATTGCATCAAGCCTTTCTTTCAGACAGATGAGACTTGCAAGTATCAAACTTAGTCTTATTAATTTATACATTAGGTATCATTTACACTTTTACAAAGGTGTGTTTGAACTAGGAATTTGATGTTCCCTTCAGGCTGTAGATCTGCTGAATATGCAAATGGTTCCATAGCTTCATATTCTTATTGGTCGCGTTTCCTTTTTACTTTACCTACGCGTTAAGCTTTACCCTTTCCTATACACTGTGTGTTGTGGTGTGTATGTGATGTTAGACCAGTTTATGTGTTTATGTGTTTATGTAGTATGTTAGACTATTTTATGTGTTTATGTAGTTAATAAAATCTTACTTTTCACACTTGACGTTGTTCATTGTTTGCTCATAACTGGAGTCACTTAATCATGCAGATTTATGCTACAAGCTCTTTGTAGAATTGTACAGTAAGAAAATTATTTCCCTTAACCAGGAAATTAACGTTCTTAGAATTGACAGACAGTTGACCCTGAGAGGTCAGCAAAATATCTCGGCGGATCTGAATAGTTAATTATAACTAGTTATGGTTAATTATTCATATTCCCCATGAGCTGATTCGCTCCGATTATGGCAATGAAATGCGGCATGATAAAACGATGGTTTTAGCTAAATACTGTCAACATAAAAGTGTGTTTTTGAGATACGCTGGCGTGTCCCTATTTTGCTTGGCTTGTTAAATGCGACAAGTAGGGCTTGAATTTGTAACCTGATATATTGAAAGAGTCTTTATTTATTTCATGCTTAATGGTATCAGTGTAGGGTTAATCTGACTTTAGCAAAGAAACCCTAATTTCAGTATTAAAGCATAAATCTTTCTTGACAAAGCGTAAGTCTGAATCTCTGCTCAGCGGCATGTCCAAACTGTACCTTAATGTAATATGCTTTAGTGAAGAAAGCACAAAATTGCAGTATTGTTTAAATTGTTCTTTGAAGAAGAAATCTCAGTACAGTTATATCAAGGTAGATTTGAGTGTTGCTCCTCTTTCTACAGCATAAAGGCCTTATAGGTTTATAATTAGATTGAAGCAATTCATCTACATTTTGACTGCATATATACAAGCCTAGCAACCTGGTGGTCATTACTGTGTTTCACTCGCTGAGTGAAATTAAAGGTGTAATACTGTACTTTAGTATTCATGCATGAGGCACACATGACTACATATGTTTAAACCGGTTTTAACTTACAGTCAACCTGTTTTGTAATTCTTTAAACAAGTGCAAGAAGTTTATTGTTACATTAGAGAAGCACTCACAGAAGTGCTTATTTAATGCAACAAGTCTTGAAGGACTGAAAGCACCATGTTCTAAAACTGTGACTTTTTAAAATAGACAGACATTAAACTGTGTTAATTGCACTGGCATGCTTTGGTTACCGTGACAACAACTTGCCACAGGAAGCGCTAACTCCACATAGCACACGCATCACCTGGTGACGCCATGTTGTAAACAAACCACCTTAAGCAGGTAAGCTAACACGACTTAGCATAATTTCATTTTAGGCTAAGCTACCAAATAGCTTTAACAATTAGGGGTTAGCACTCTTTAATTTAAGCTTTTAAATACAGCATGTGTGTATGCAGTGCGAAGTAATTTGAACTTAACCTAATCCCTGGTTTCTGAGTTTTCACTTTCTTTTCCTTCTTTTTCTATGTTTCACAATCTTCAATTTGTCTCAACGAATTTAACTATCTTAGATGTATCCTTCCTGAATGCTATTGCTCAGTTACCAGCTAATTAAATCTAAATTTGATTATGTTTTAACTGTCTATCTAGAGAAGAATAATTAAGGTATTGGGTGCTTTTAGTGACACATGAGTAACGTGCTACAGAGGGCGGGGCACAGATCTTACAGTTGCCCAACACAGATCGTACGTTTAATTCACGAGTGCTACTGATTGTTCCAACCCCGATTGATACCCTGTTTTTAATAGCATCCGCTAATTCTAAAGTCCTTTAATGTCATCCCCCTTTGGTCCACTTGGATTTAATTATCTCTCTGAAAACCGCAAAGAACCCAAGACACTTTTTTTTTCGATTTGTTTATTTTCAACCTGTGTTTCTAATTTTCGACCCTGTTACACATGCCTCTAGACAAAACGAGGGCCAACTCTAGTCTGAGCCCCAAATAATAATCATAATCTGAATAGAAATGCTCTCCTTTTCCTTTTCCCTTTCCCTCTATTTTACTTCACTTCCTCAGAGATTGAGCCTGTTTGGGAACCGTCAGTAAATTCTCAGTGATAATTTGACAATAAGAGTAGTCTAAAATCATCAATCAAAACCCTGTTTATGCCCCTTTCAGCAAACATATGCTGACCCAAACCTATCTTAGCATTCACAGCTNGGTGGTTTTCACTCAAAATCTCACGATACATGTCCCCTTTCATTCTTTCGTTTACACGGATCAGTGGTCCTGGTCCCTTTGCAGAAAACAGCCCCAAAGCATGAGGTTTCCACCACCATGCTGCACAGTAGGTATGGTGTTCTTTTGATGCAACTCAGCATTCTTTATCCTCCAAACACGACAAGTTGAGTTTAACAAAAAGTTCTATTTTGGTTTCATCTGACCCTATGACATTCTCCCAATCCCCTTTTGGATCATCCAAATGCTCTCTAGCAAAACTTCAGACGGGCCTGGTGTGCTGAAATGTACTGGCTTTTTAAGCATGGGGGAAGGGACACGTTGGCACTGCAGGATTTGTTGAAAGAGTCATGGCGGCGCAGAGTAGTTTTAGTGTGAGTGTTGCGTTGAGTGTGTTTACTGATGGTAGCCTTTTTTTAGCCTTAGTTTACTTTCGGTCCCAGCTATCTCTGCAGGCATTCACTAGGTTACCCCCGTGTGGTTCTGGGGGATTTTTGCTCACAGTTCTTGGTGTGATCATTTGTGACACCACGGGGGGTTGAGAGTGTGAGTGAGATCTTGCGTGGAAAAAGCCCAAAAAGCCCCCCAGAGTAGCGTGGGGGAGATGAAGGGAGATAGCCCCAGACGAAGGGAAAGATTAGAGGACGATTTCAGTGGTCTTGTAGGTCTTCAATTTTTAAAATTGCACCCACAGTTGATTCTTAACACAAAGTCTGCTACCTATTTGTGCAGGATTCAGTTTTTCCCAGCCTGGTTCAGGTGCGACAATTTTGTTTTTGGTGCTCCTTTGACAGATCTTGGGTCTTGGACATGGTGCGAAGTTTGTGGCGTTGTAGTTAGGAGTGTTTAGTGTGACTGTTTTGAGGGTGGTGTTGGAAGAGTATGTTTTTACTATCTGATAACGCGTTTTTTAAACAGATGCATTTAGACAGGGGTGAACGAGGAGTGGGTACCGGGGTGAGGAGGAAAGGAGGGAACAGGAGGAGCCTTTTAACAAGAAGTTGCTACATTGTCTGTGAGAGCCAGAAATTCGCTTGTTGTTAGTCGGGGTGACCAAATACTTATTTGTACAGAGGAATTACCCAATGAATTCTTTGTAACAATTCATTCTACATGTGATTTTTCTGGATTGTTTCCTATCCATTTGGTCTTTCTCATAGTTGTGGTTAACTATGATTGAAAATTACAGGCCTCTCTCCGCTTTTAATGTGGGTGAGAGAAGAACTTGAACAATTGGTGGCGCTGCCCTGACCTAAAGACTTTTTTGCCCCACCCCTACTGTAAATGGCGTTTTCACTCAGAATAATCGGGTTCTCGGATCTTGGCGCGTAAGAAATCACTTTTTCACACTGTGTAGGGATCTGAGCGGTATCCTCATATTCACTAATTTAAAGGGCCTTAGGTGTTACGTTTATAATTGTTATTTCATTTTGACTCGCCATGTGTGAAACCTTTACGTAGTTAAAAATTGTATGGTGTTATTCTTAATATAGCTAACTAAGAATACAACATTGCTGTGGAAGTGACTGTGCGGTTTGATAATTAATGAATTTGTTAGGGGACATGTCATAACTGACTTGTTATGCCACCTGCATGAGTTTCCCATGCATGCTCACAGGAGTGCAAGTTCTGCTCCACTTGCACCTGTTGTGAGTTTGCATTGGTCTCCTAGCAACACGTGACCCCGGAAGTGTGAGCAGACTCTTCCGGTTAATCTGACAACAGCACCCACTTCACAGACCTGTGTGTAAACAAAGAACTGCGTGTAACCAACGTTAACTCTTAAGCTAAGCCCTTTACCTAAACTGCTAGCTGTTAACAAACGACTAACGCTAGATAGGCGTGTAAAGTGTAACTTTCTAACCACACCTCTCTCTCCCTCTCTCTCTCCGTCACGCCTGGTGTCACTTCCTGTTGATGCCATCACCTACTTTTTGGATTCAGTTCGGCCGGTCCCTCCCCATATACTTTGGTTTTTACTTGTGTTATTGTTGATTTTTGTTTTGACTTTATTCTACCTCTCTTTAATTTTATTGCATTTATTTACATTTGTTTAGCACAAATGTACCAATTCAGCTAAATTGATTTTTATTAAATTTGAGATTTAAATTAAATCAAATTTTTATTTATTAAAAAAATTTTGTTTTAAAATTTACGTTCCTTCCTTTAATTTGCATACAGCTATTAGAACCTTTTGGTTGTTGTGTTGGAAATTGTACCTTTTTAGTTATTGTAACTATCACCATCTGCGCGTAGTTTTGTTGATAGGACTGTTTATATATATAGATAGTTTTATTTTTTTTTTTTTGGGTGAATTTGTTTAGTTTATTTGTGTTACAGTATTTATACAGGCGTGCTAGCAACTGGTCGTTCCTTAATGAGGTGATTACAGGTTTAGAGTATAGACGAAAAAACAGAATGGAAAAGCCCGGTTTCCTCGCTCACGGCGCCTCACTCCTCCCTGCCAAACAACCGTAATAACCTTGAACGGCAGAGATTACTCGTTCAACAAATGTAAGCCAAGAGTTAGAACTAGGACCCACATTCCCATGGTTTCTTTTCTTTTTTTTTTTGGAGGGGTGGTATTTGGCTGAGGTCCCTGCTAGTGTGTTTTAGCTTAACAGTTCTAACCCTAGGTTTATGAAAAGAGAAAACAATAAAGGGACACATAGTCTATTGCCGCAAACCCACACTATCGGTGACAACTCTGCTTAACCAAGCTCTTTAGAAAAAAAAAAATGTTTAATGGTATTGTGAAATATAAAAAAATATTCCATTTTCCTTTTCTTTTTTGTTTTTGTGTTTCAATATATTTTTTCAGTTTTGTCATAGTGACCAAACACGTGAACCATCAGTGCTTTGAGTAATGGTTTGACCACATGTATAGCCCGGTCACCAGCTGACCCCTGCTTACAGCCCCCCCCCTCTCCCCCTTCAACAAAAGTGTTACCAAAACTCCGGCTCTGTGTGTCACGACACAAAAAAATAGACCCTACCTCATATCTACTTCTCACCGCTATTCATTACCTTTAACGGCCTACAACAGAGCCACCATTCACCATAGAGATAGCATAAACACTCTGTACGTACTTTGCCTTTGTTTTAGTTTTTTTTTTGTTCCCTGGTGGTCGCGCTCTTGGGGGGTTCCCACAAAGTGTGCCGGATGTCGCCAACATTCCACAGAATCCAGCCCTGCCAGCTCCCCATGACCACCTGCGAACTTAGCCGCGCCTGTAAGGACATCCTGAGCTCAAAAGCATCACCAACGACCGCAATGGCACAAACGAAAGGACCAGCGGCTGTGACAGAAGTGAACAACATGACCAGCATAATCTTCTCCTTGGTCCACACCCTCAAGGGCCTCAGACAGGTGGTATATGAGCTGAAACTGCAAGTCATAGAATTCTGCAGAGAACTGACACCTGGTCAATGAGAGAAAGCACAGAACGTATGCAAAGAACCTCACAGAATGGTGCATCAGAAGGAAATCACCAGTCTTCAGGAAGCTCTAACAGCTGCTGGATACCAAGCACCGCTGGAAAAAGCCATCACACAGGACTTGACAAGAGAACTGTTTCACACAAAGTCACTGTTTAAAAACAGCATATGTGGAACTAAAAGAGAAGAGAAGTGGAGAGATAACAGACTTAGGCCTTAGGAGACATTGGCAGGCCAGCCAGGAGCTGAAGGTCCAAACGCGATCAGGCAATTGAAGGGAATGGGGAGAGTCGTGTTGTGGTGTACCGCCTCTAAATGGTTAGATGAGTAGGAAATCCCAGAACACAAAAGGTTGTGGGTTCGAGGTCTTCGTCCGGAAGGAGATTGTAGTGTATTAGGGGAGTGAATGTACAGCAATCTATCCCACCTTTCAATACCATGACTGAGGCTGCCCTTGAGCAATGGTGTGGCACCGCAACCACCAATGCTCCCGGCGAGCAGCATAAAATAGGCACTGCGGGGTTCGGATTGTTGTTGTGTTCACTGCTCTGGGTGTGTGTTCATGGTTTGTGTGTGTGCACTTTGGATGGGTAATTGCAGAGCACTAATTCCGAGTATGGGTATACTTGGCCACATGTCACTTCACTATAAGAGGAGGTTGACATGGTTCAGAAAGAATTGAAACAGTCCTACCGACTGCGCATAGACTCAAGCAAAAGACAGCCTGCTAAACATCACATCACCAGCAGTGCAAGCCCTCCACACCTGTGCACAGCTACGAAGGGGGGGGAAGGGAGCCAAAGCTTTCTGCTTGACACTTCACAAGTCAGCTCTCTGAAAACCCTGAAAAACTCTGCAGCTGCAGAAAAAAAAAAAGTTTAATTCAGGCGAACAGATACAACGCATGTGAATGCCACCTGCAAACAGCCCGAGGTGAATTCAATGTCACAAAAGAACTGGAATATGCTTGCAGACCACAAGGTGAACAGACAGGGAAAACATGAAACAGAACTTCCCCTGGCAAGCAGGCCCAGACCAGGACCTTTCCAGAGGATCACTGCAGACACACACACCGTGTGACCCCACAGACCCCAACGAGCTGGCCAGAGACAATACATCTGGCAACCTAAATACTGCAGAGACCCTGAGGACATCAAAGGAACTGATCCTGAAGCCTCACCAGCAGTTTAAACAAGCCATCATAAAGGAATTCTCAGACCCAGAGTCTGAACATGGACTGATCGCTGCTGATTCCGAACTTCACAACTCAAAATCCAAAGCGGGCAACAGAAGGCACCCAGCATTGCCACAATACAAAACCCTCCTACAGAAAGCCCCTAGCCAGAAGAGGCCATCACCATGGCAACAGACCCAGGTTCCAGACCAACCACTGGGAAAAGTCATGGAAAAAGGCATCCTTATCCTGCAAACACCACGGTATGTCCAACAGCAGTCCACCACAACATCCTCCTCCACACCCTTCACACAGGTGCCGAACGGAGGCTACACAAGGACAGCTGGACACGCCTACTTCTGGGTTACAGGAGCTGCTGACACTCGCAAAAGAGCTCATTGAACAAAACTCAACTAAGGAGTATCGGAGAAGGACAAACCTATGACTCCTTGCCTGCTGCATCACAGCATCAGGCCCCTCCGAGGGAGGAGCATCCCTTGAAACTGGTCGACACCCCTAGAAGCAGCCAGATAACGTTGGATTGAGCAACGGGCCCACTTGCCCAACAGCGAAAGCTCTACCAACGCATTTCAGGCAAGCTCAAGTCGGTGCCGCCCCAAGAGCCAAGCGACACCGCAAACATCAAATTTCTAGTGACGTTGAACAAAGCAGAGAGCTCAAAACCACCTGCCGCTTTCCTGCCATCAACACTAGGTCAGTCAGAAATTCTCTACACACAATAGAATCTCCATAACAGTTCCCAGCAAACAATGGAACCACCTGCACTCTCACCAGTGAAAGTCTAACCCGGCTGTTCCACATCGCGGGTACCACAGATAGCCTACTGGCTAACAACATAGACAAACAACCATCTTACCCAGACTAACTCACATCAGGATGACAGGTGACACAGCCGCGACACCTGCTGCATGAGCTCGAGGACCCGCACCTTGCTACAGCCTACATCACCACAGCGCACCACCTGACAGCATCCACCACGGCACCACAACCACTCCTGGAGGCACCAACAGCCAAAGAGCACTGGATCCCAGCCGTGAGTGGCAGGTGTGTGATCGATTGTTCTGCACCTTGACATCGCACGTTGTTGTCTATTCTACGGACAACAACGCCCGAAAAGGGGGAAGTTTGTAGCGTCTGGACCAATCAAACACACAATTTTTCATTTGATTTAACAAATCAGTTATTTATTAGATTAACAAATCGTCACAGTCCCCTCACCCAATAAACTGGGTGCCACGATGTCTGCAACGACACCAGGCCCAGGGACATGGTACCATGGCAAACGTGATACCAGATACATTTACGACCTAATGGAATTTAGGTGTGGAAAATCACTGCCTTGTCCATAAGGAAAATCCACAAGGGAAGGATTTTTCTTTGCTAATTAATTAATAGGAAGACCTTTCTTTGAATGAACAAACATATCCTTCAGGTCATTGTGTATAGTATTGCCGTCTTGTATATTATTTGTTGTATTGTAGACTATTTTATGCATGCTTATGATAGAACCACTCATTCATGTAACCTTACATATAACGTGTTTGGTCTCTATTAATTCGTATTCGGATTATCTAATTGAGAGGGTATATTATATGTTTATACCTATGCAACATATGAGTGTTCTATAACAACAACAGGAAGCTTTTAGTAATTTTGATCCAAGTTTCATATGCAAAATACCATGCTTGGAGACAAAGGGTCATAAAACCCTCCAGCAATTGCCACCTCCCGCTTGATTTTTGTATTTCTAATGGGACAAGCCCCTCTTGAGAGGCTGTGAATCTTCCAAGAATTAAAAGCCCAACTAGGGGACCAGCCCGAGTTGGTGGTTCTGTTTAGGGTTGATAAGAATGTGAGCTCCAATGCTCCGGAAAGCCTAAATTTTGTGCCAGGCATTCGGACTTGCATCCATTCACCAGATTCTCCGATCGCAAAATGGTTCTTTTCATACCCCAACTTCTGCAAAGACCACCTCGGGAGCCTTCAAGATGCATTTTTTTGTCCCCCCCAAAGCTTTCTTCAGAACAGACGAGATGGAAAGTAATTCAAACTGAGTATTAGTAATTGCTTACATTAGGTATATTGCACCTTTTACGAAGGTGGTTTGAAACTAAGAAGTTGTGGTCCCTTCAGGCGTAAATCTGCTGATATGCAAATGTTTCCTAACTTTGTATTTTATCTTCTATTGTTACTGGTTAAGCTTTACCCCTTTCCTATACAAACTGTGTGGGTGTTGTGTATTGTTAGACCAGTTTAAGTGTTTGTGTATGTTAGACCAGTTTAAGTGTTTATGTAGTATGTTGGACTAGTTTTAAGTGTTTATGTAGTTAATAAAGCCCTTAATGGTATCACACTTGACGGTGTGCATGTTGCTCATAAATGGAAGTCATTAATCATGCAGAGTACTCAAGCTCTTGTTTTTAAGGAAAAAAATTTTGTACAGAAGAAAGTTTTTTCCCTAACCAGGAAATTAATGTTCTTAGAATTGACAAGACAGTTGACTCTGAGTGGTCAGCTAAATATCTACAGCTGATCTAATTATTTATAATTAATTATAACTAGTTATGATTAATTATTCATATTTCCCCATGAGCTGATTCGCTACATAGCGTTAACTATTAGAGTCACCATCGCCTCGGGGCATTAGTTGTTTGGCGTTTTGCCTGACTGTCACACTAACCTAAGGACGACGCGTATGATTCTACACTATTGGACTTGAGTGATTTCCCTGTTTCCGAATGAGAATGGACTTGTTGTGAAGGAACTGTGAACTTCAACTCCGCCTCCTTATTGTGTGTTGCTCTCCTGACTGACTGTTTGTCCTGCAAGCCGGAGGAGAGGGAAGTGTTTTAACTTATTCCTGTGCTTGTGTGTGGATGAAAGAATGAATTGGGTGGGTCTGTGAAGGGCGATCGGTGTAAGAGTGGGAGTCGAGGAGTATAGTGAACGGAGTAACACGCCTTAATTATGTGTGTAGTGTAGGTTGATGTGCTGTTTTCAACAAGGAGCACCACTGTATTAATGTATTGAATTTTAAGACTCACTGTGTGTGTGTAGATGAATTGACATGGGGGATTGCGTGTTGTCCCGTGCCCTTTTCTTCCATCCTCATACTCGCACCTGTGCCTTTTTAGAAGCTTTATTTATTTCCAATTGTAATAAAGGAAGTGTTCTTTTCTCTGGTACAGCGACTGGTTGTTGAGTTCTATTTTGATGGACATAGATTTCAAAAAGGTAAATTACAAACCACGTGAACCACAGCCCTGTCCCAAATGGCACACTTCATGTGCACTTGCACGCTTGCAGACTTACAATGGCCACTGCGTGTGCATGTCCTTTAAGTCCACGAGACTGTAGGGTGTCCCATACGTCATTTTAGCTTTCAGAAGTGTGCTCACGAGCACCCCCTTTGTGTCCGCTATGCGCCCTCGATGCGCACTTTTGCTGAGCCTGCACTGAGGCGAGCTCCGCTGCAGACTTCTACCCAACAGTCAAAGTGGCATTACGTCATGAAAGTGTGGACTCAGAGGAAGACCGTGAGGGTTTAGGGTGTTATTTGTGACAGGGCCTACATCTGTAGTTTGTGCCACTGCCACTGCAGCCTCCTCCATCTTGCAGAGTTCCTGGTCGGTATACTCTGGTAAAAACAAATATGGCAGGGCAAAAAACTCATTCTCCTCTTGCCTTATATCGAAATCCTCCGTAATTTTTCACTCAGAATCTTTGTTTTGTAGTTAAGAGTTGTGACGGTGTTTGGGGCCGCTTTCCCTCTGTTTCTTCACGTTGTCACTCTCCTCCCCGGAGCTTACAGTGCGCCGTACGCTCAACATAGTCATAGCTGCACGCCTTGTACGGGAACGCGCGATGAGCAGCGGAAGCTGGGAGGATTCAGTTATAATAAAAAAAACAATATTTGTCTTACACTAATGCATCGTTTCGCTTCAGGTGGCCGTTACTAACACCCCGGAGATATTAATTTTCTTTTAAATATGTATGTTATGTTGCTAAGCATATCGCTCTGCTGCAGGTCAAGATCGATTGAATAGTGATTTGTATATTTTTCTATTAAACATTGTATAGATTTTTAATTCTTGCTTATTACTTATAAAGCCCTTAATGTTTTAGCACCTCAGTATTTGAACGAGCTATTGTTACATTATAGTCCTCCACGTCCACTGCATTCTCAAAACTAGCAATTGATTATACCTAGAATATCAAACTCAACTGCGGGCGGCAGATCCTTTCCTATTTAGCGCCCAAACTCTGGAAAAACCTACCTAACATTGTTCAGGAGGCAGAAACACTCTTGCAGTTTAAAATCTAGATTAAAGACCCATCTCTTAAACCTGGCTTACACATAACACACTAACACATTTCAATATTCAAATATGGAATGTTATTTTAGGCGCAGTAATAGGTCACCCAGAACCAGGACTTTCCATATCACCCGAGGGACTTGCTACAATCGCTAGAAAGAAAGGCCTCTATGCTTATAGTCTGTTCTTTCTTTTTCTGAGGTCACTGTAGCCACCAGATTCAGTCTTTATCCAGATCAGATGGTCACTGCAGTCGCCTGGATCCAGTCCTTATCCAGTCCAGATGGTGGATCAGCACTTAGAGAGGACCTCTACAGCCCTGAAAAACAGAGGAGACCAGGACAACTAGATGAGCCCCAGATACAGATCCCCAGTAAAGACCTTGTCTCAGACGGCCACCGGGATAAGACCACAGGAGCCAGTTGAGTCCTTTGCACAATGTGACTTTGCTGCAGCCTGGAATTGAACTACTGGTTTCGTCTAGCCAGAGGAGAACTGCCCCCCCAACTGAGCCTGGTTTCTCCAAAGTTTTTTTCTCCATTTCTGTCACAGATGGAGTTTTGGTTCCTTGCCGCTGTCACCTCTAACTTGCTTAGTTGGGGACACTTCATTTCCAGCGATATTGTTGACTTGATTGCACAAATACTATTGAAACTGAACTGAGCTGGATGTTGACATCACTGAATTCAATGATGAACTGCCTTTAACTGAAAAAATTGTGTTTACTATTGTCACTTTGCATTATTGACACTATTTTCCTAATTAATGCTGTACAGTTGCTTTGACACAATCTGTATTGTTAAAATCGCTATATAAATAAAGGTGACTTGACTTGAATGTTAATATGAATTATTGTGTAATGTTGAAATGTAGGCTATTCTGTTTAGTTAGGGGATGTCTGTAAGTCACATGTTCGTCATGAAAAGTTGAGCAAAAGTTTATAAAGAAATTGTATTGAATGTTAATGACACTGTTAGGTTTATTGCATAAGTTGAAACCCCTTCATGGTTTTTGAGATGGCGAGCCACCCAAACTTGAACAATGGTTTCCGAAACCAGAAAGATACAATTCTGCTGTGATGCTTGGACGATCCATTGCATCAACTCTTCCTTACATCAACTTTCTTCAATTTGGAGGACATTCTCTTTCATCTGGACACTTCTTTGATTGAAATGGTAGGGTTGAACTGATTATGCACTCAAAGGACATTTTGGACGATATTCAAGAGACACTTAGGCTACGGAAAAATATAATAATAATTGTTGCTTAATTGTTTGTTGTATTGTGGTTATATGGCATTGTGTCTGGTTTAAGAAATTATTAGATTTGTCTAAAACCGGTATAATAAACTGTAAACCTAAAAGCAAACTAGAATAAGAATTTTAAACTCTAAATTCAAAAGATGGTGAAGCTCTATAGCTGTCCAAACACAGCAAAAACAAACAAGGGCCTCCAAGATTTCAATTATTTATGTGAACAGAGATAAAATGTATTATATATCTTTCGAAAAAGGAAAAATAAAATCGGGTCTTAATAGTGTTGTGTATTAATACATATTTATGTAAGAAAAATAGTATTGTTGAATTCTGTAAATGTTGTGAATTTTGACCTCTCTTCCCATGGGTTGGCTGGGGGCAGGATATATAAAAAGGGCGGTGCACCGAGAGCGGGAGTTAAGATGGAGAAAGAAATGTGATCGTATGTGAACTGTTCTGATTGTAAGAATTTTCTTTTAGTTAATCAGTAAAAATAAAAGTGCATCAATTCAATGAACATCGTTATTGTATGGTCTTTTGGCAAATACATAAAGTTTTGGCGAAGAGGATGGGATTGATGTGCCAATTTTTGCAGTGGGTTGCTCCCCGCCGTGATTAGTTAAAAGAGAAGAGAAGAAGGCCACAGACAGCATGGCGCTCTACAGCAGGGGTTTTGAGACCCCCCCCCCCCCTTCGCCCCCCCCCCCACCCCCCCCGTATTACTGTAGTCACAGCGAATTACTTTATTAACTTAACATAAAAAGCAAATATCCATTTGTAAAGCTATTAAAGCAGCCCAAACAATTTTATTTGGGCTTTTTATAACATTATTTACATAAGAAATGCACAGATCTGTTATACTGATGTACATTTGATATTTTATTTACTGTTTCCATTCACTTAAAACAACCGACTGTGCTTACAAGGATACTCGTCAAGACAGCCATTGGTATTCACCTGCTGTCTGAGAAGGCTATCTGTTTGTGCACTTCAGGTGTGTGAGCGGTGCGCATAGAAACGCTCTATCACAGTGCGTGTGTACCGCATTGAGATGTCTTGGGCTTAATGGCTTAAAATTACTTTAATGTTTAACCGGACAAAACTTAAAACAGGTGAGAATGAAGAACTTTTTTGAGGAAGCAGCACTGGCCTGATCGTTAAGATCGTTTTGGGGAGCTAAGGTGACAGTTAGGGGGGCTGAAACCCACCTAAAAAAGGTTTAGAACCGCCCCTGGTATAGCGTTCGTAATTATACTGAAACATAAATATATAACCAGTTTACCTGATTCAATGTGATGGCTGAGCCTGTTTCTGCGATAACATGCCAATCCATGTTTGGATTCCCGACACGGCTAACCGTAAATCATCTTACACTGTCAATAAGCGTGGACTAGGGTTGCCAGTTTTCACAAACAAAACCAGCTAATGGCTTACTCAAAACTAGCCCGAATATCAAAATGCGGCAAGTGTTAATTAGTCCAATTCCGCGGGGAAAACCATGGATCTGCGACAACACTGAGCGCAACTACTGAAACTGAGCCAACTATGCTCTAACTGTTGACTAGCAGGGGGAGTAAGGAGATACCCTCTAGGGATGGCTGAGATTAACTCATATTAAAAATCGGCAACGGGAACGTCATGAATTACAACTGGATGCTTTTTGTCTTATGTTAGGCGAAAATGTTTGCTCTGTTAAGAGATCTTATTGCACTGAAAAGTTGAGCGATACAGAATTTATCCGACTTGTTAAACAGCACCTGGCTGCTGGTTACTGAACGCTCTTTGTTTTCACTGGTCAATGTTTACAAATAGATGAAATGAAAGGGACATGATAATTAAATCTTGACAACTATTACATTCAAAGGTTGAAAGCATCGATGATAGGAGATGTATGCAATGGGAAAGCTTATAATGTATTTCCTAAATTTGTCTAAGCAGTACACACAAAAACATGCATAATCAAAACGCAGTACACACTAGATTCATCGTAATAACGAGTCATAAACGCATCCACAGCTGTAAATCCCAATTTAGTTAGAAAGGTAAGGGTCCACTGAACAACATCCCATAGAGCACTTTTAGTCCAACGAAACAACGTTGTAATATGGATGGTAATTCCTTTGTTCACGTCTCATTTCTTTGGGGACAGTTATTGTTGTATCCGTTATGGAATAACTTGCGCTCAAAAAAACTGCATCTTGGTAGTAAAAAGCAACATGGTTTTGTAGCATACAGTGTCACAAACAGAATGAGTCAAAGAAAAAAAGTCAAAGTTACGTGGAATATTGTTTATTTGAATTCTGGCACTCTCTCGTGACGGCTCATGACGCACGCTGTGACGCACCTGTCATCTGTTGAGGGCAAAACTTAGTGATCGGCTTTTTGCACAGATAATTCTTTTTTTTTTTCTTCAACATTTTGCATATATGTGTGTGTGTTTTGTGGGGAATGTGACTGTATCTGCATGATTACCATCTGTATGACCGCACATCAGCGTGTGGTCACAAAGCAAGGCCAGATACAACAGGTAAGTGCAAAACAGGATGGTTTATTGACTTGATTAGCAGAAGAATGGAACGGGTGAGGTAAAGGTAGGTGAGTGTCAACACAGTGAATGATTCCAGGGTTCTTATCTGAGTTCTGATGGTGAGTATCTTATGCCGGTTTCGTTGGAGATCGTGGAACAGATTCCAAGGAGTCGTTGGAGGATCGCAGGAGGAATAGAAGGTAAGTCTTTCTAGGAGAATTCCGTAGAGAGCGTCCAGAACAGTTCATAGGAGTAGACGGTAGACCGGACAGTGAGTGACTGTGATGTGTGTGTATTTGTAGTGTGGCTTGATTGGTGACAGCAGGTGCGGGTGATCAGAATTCAGGTGACTGTGATCGGGTGATTAACCTGGATGGTGATTGAAGTGACTGTGATGAATCCCTGACAGTGTGATTACTGTCTGTATGACAGCAAGCAGTGTGAATGCGGTCAATATGAACTGCCATAGACTGTGATTATTGACTATATGGCCAGCCATCTGCCTCTACCTCTAACTCTACCGAACATGAGATAAAACTGAGCATAGCCTGTTGTCTCATGAACAGTACAGTTGTACAAGAAAGTCAAATATTGCAGTTATCTTGGCCAATTACATTTTGCATCAGGAGCCAATGCTTGGATCATGTTCCCCAGGGTCCTATTAAATCGCTCCACACTACCATATGATGGTAGGGAGTTGTATGCGAATTTTGTACTCCAGACACCCGAAGAAGCTCAGTAATCAGCTAGCCCTCGAGGCTTGCCCCCTGATCAATGTGTATGCGTTCAGGAAACCCAAACACACAAGACACGTGCAACCTGTTTAGCAGACTGATCCTTGCATTAAAACGCTTGCGCCAACCTGGTAAAGTGATCAGTGATCACTAAGATATCGACTGACTTGTTCTTATGATCTTCAGCAGACCAAAAATCAATGCATACCAACTGCAATGGTCTGCTGGTCACAACATGTTCTAGGGGTGCTCAACCCTCAGGCTCAGCAGTTTTAATGACAACACACATCTGACTGTGCCGTACATACTCTCTAACATCTCTGTCAAGGCTCAGCCAAAAGAAACGACGTCTCGCCAGTTCTGAACTCCTAGACTGCCCCTAATGACCCGCATGATCATGAATACCCCTCAACACCTCCAACTTTAGTGACCCAGGGACAATGTACTGGAACCGCTTACCATTAGACAAATGATCATGGGAAATCCGGTAGAGAATTCCGTTTCTCACAACCAGGGATTGAAATTAACTTTTTCACTCGCCAGCCAATTTGGCTACTAAATTTTCAAGTTACCGGCCATTCATAACTTCTACTAGCCAAAAAAAAAAGACAGAAATACACCAACAGTTTGAGGCTGTCTACACTGGGCGTGACAAAGCATCCGTTGCAAATCATTTTGTCAGTACTAGTGGTGTGTGATATTGACAAAAAAAATAATATCTCAATATTTTCTGTGATTTTATCGATAAAGATAATTAGACGATATTTTGCTGAGTGTGATATTGGGCTGATATCTTAAGGACTACCGTGGACAGCTGACTCCTAAAGTTTTTGATAATCTTCATATTCTGTGTGGTCAGTTCACAGCAGTGATAGAATCTTTTCCAATAAGTTTAAATTGATTTTTAACGTTTATGGGCATTTTACATTCATAAAACCATTTTTCTAAAAGTGTGCATTATCTTTTGAGTCAAATTCTTACATTTAATAAGTCAATTATAATAATAATACATTTACGCTGTTACTAAACAAATTAAATTAGTATCAGTTAAAATGAATCTTGCAGAAGTTCCCAATATGAAAGTGGCATTTGGATGTATTTGCACGTTAATGCAGCTAGAGGGACATGGTATGCTTTAAACTGCAGTTACAAATGCATAAATAATTATTTGTTTTAAACATAAAACGTTGAATACTGATATTTAAAATAATTTAAAAAATGAAAAGATACTTTAAATGTGAAAATAAAACCGCCAGTAGGTGACAGCAAGCGACTGTGAAGTGAGTAATTTTATTGAACCGATATCATTACACGGTTGATTCATCAGAAACAAAGTGAGATGTTGCTCAGAGACGCGAAAACAGGGTGTGCGGTGTTGGAACGTTTTTCTGTTGGTGAAATAGCACAGAAATAGGCAAAAACAGCAAAAGATGGTGTCTAAACTGTAAGTTCTCTGATATTAACAAAAAAACTATGTTTATGAACTGCTGTTATAAAAAAATATTTTCACATTTGTAACCAGCTGATTTTTAAGAAAAAAAAAAACGGCACTCTCGTGTCAATTGATTAACTGTATGAATGGATATAAATATATAATTTCTGCCTCGTATCTTGACTTATTGTGATCCTTAATGCCATATTTAATCACCTGAATCAGCAGTGGAACTGAAGAACCAACACTAAATGTGCAAAGCCGGACTGAAGAACCCTGTGTGTGTGTTGATCTAACCAGACTACATCACGTCACGTATGCACGCCTCTGTAGGGTGTTTTGTTTAGCTTGCAAATAGAATCGATAATGTCATGATGTCTCAGAGTTCAGTATTTGGCGCCCTAAACCTGACAGATTTGGCCTGCATTGAACTCCCCAAGAAATTAATTAAGGTGAACATAATTGTACGGAAAAAGTAAAACAGAAACCGCCAATGGCTAGGATTTGACAGCGGTTAACCGCCCACGCTGATTTTTAACAGCCAGTGGTGGGGTGGCGGGTGTTAATTTCAAACCCTGCTCACAACAAATTTCTCCCAGTGCTTAATGTATCTAAGGACCCCAACAGGTTCCTTTGCTCTTTCACGCCTGCTTGGTCTGCGATGTCTTTAATGAATACATTAAACACTTTATAATAACTTTCATTAATAAATCATTAACAAACATTATATAATGTTTAACTAATCATTACTTAATATATATTCACATATCTAGAAATATGAAATAATGTGCTTGTTAATGTTAACTAATTAACTTATTAAACATTACCAAATGATTAACGGATCATTATTTAATGTAAATTTAAATGCTAACAAATGTCATTAAACTTTCAAATCATACATATGGATTTTTTTTTTTTTTTAATATTAAAATGATTTTGACAGATGGTTTACAATATTTACAAGCTTATTTGTTAATATACTTGAATTCTTACAAAGTTCATTAAACTTCAGTTCACCTATTAGCTAATGCTCATTTTTACATTTACAAATGTTGTGAAAATATAGCTTAATTATTAATTTTAAGCACTTCACAAACTATTCATGTTAATATATTCGTTTACTCATACTTACAGTCTGTAAAGGTCATATATTTGGTCTTTGTTGTGTAGACTTCTACTATTTGCACATCTGAAATCATGTATTAATTATTAATCCTTTGTTCATATTTTTGCAGCAACCAATCTGAAGTTGAGACTATTCATAATTTGTAAATGTTTATAAACATTTACTAATTTTTTTAGTATCTTTATTGGCACTGGACTTTTAGCTATTTTAACAATGTTTGTGTAAAGGGTGGTTAGTTAAGTTTAGCTAAATGCTTGGTAAAGACATGGCACACATTGTAACTTGTATTAGTATACTATTGTGTAAACTAAAAACTGCTGCTAGCCTGCTTGCCTTCAGACCCACAAGACCACCGAAAAGCATCCTGAACCGAGCCAGCAGAGACTTCCCGTAACTCAGACAAAAGTTTGTCATATTTTTCACGTAACAGTCTAGAGCCGATGTTAGTTTTCATGAATGGAACCCTACTCAAAGCGTCAGCCACAACAATCTGCATACTGTCTCAGGTTACTCATGTAACCATGGTTCCCAGAGAGGGAACGAGACACTGCATCCTCTAGAGGTCACTATGGGGAACGCCTTCGGTGTGACCGGTGTCTGAAGCATACATCTAAACATGAAAATAACACGCGTGGGACGCCGTGCGGACAGCCATGACCTCACTCCGGTGCGAATATAGTATAAATAGGCGCCGGGAGTCATCTGAAGCTAATTGGTCCAGCATAGGAGACTATAATGCAGGAAATTTCCCACCTAACCTCGGTCAGGTGGAGAGATGGTGGTTACAGGGGAAATAGGAAGGTGAAGATATTGGCAGATGTAAGACCCCCGAGGAATATGAGTAGGATGCTAGGTAGCACTCTGATCAGGACAAAAGTCGTGTACGCCCTAGTCTGGACCCATCCCTTAGATCTTTTACTACTTCCTTTGACCCCCGATATTCCTACCCCTACCGCGGAGCGGGGGAGGAGCGCGATCCGCGACATAGCCTTCTGAGACAGTCTCTGATCATCAAAAAGAGGACGGGATAGGCAACCTGGGTTGTTGGGCTCAAGACTGCTTGGTGAGCGCCCTATCCCGGTCTTTCAGCAGTCAGCCTGATATGCTTGGGCATAACCATCGTGGCAATGACGCGGGACAGCCCGAACTGCTGCTGCTGAGAATGCCATGGCAATCCGGCGAGGCTTGGACCAGCATCTCTATACAGGGGCACTTTCATAACCGTTTCGGCACGCTCGATTGGGCCATAACTGTATGCGGAACGATGGATGGCAGGAGTGGAAAAAAATTTACTTTGGCTCTCTTCTTCCGTCTCAATTTTATATGTGGAATACATGAGGATATGTGATTTTTATTTTAGAAAGGAAGGCTCACTGGTGGTGTATTGTTGGGTTTATGGGTTGTTCCAGAAAAATAACGCATCGAGATAAGCGATGTCACTTCTCACCCGCTTAACGGCAAGTAAAGCACTCGCCGTGGCGTGATCCATAATTCAAAGGACTCAGCTACACAGGAAAGTGGCTGTGATTGTTGTGTGTTGTATAGTATAAGCATTTTTCAGATTCTTTGCTCTCCTCAGCTATTTCCTGTTTTTGCTTGGCTGATCCCAGCAGAGCAATGGCCCTTGAATCAGACAATGTTAATGAAATAAAATCATCCTCCAGCGGCTCACTCTCGTACACAGCCGACGATCACGAAAGGGAAAAACCCCCCTTCAAACTCATCGGCCAAATCCACCTGCAATCCCCACAAGCTCATTCCCTTCCATGCCTCAGCACCGGCAGGTCCTGGATCGCGGGAAGCAGACGGCTGCCCCTCTTTACTCGAAAAAAGAGACAAACAAGAACGGAGCTTTTTCATTGGAAAAAACTCGCAGTGCACGCAGATTGCCCCCTCGGA